>JAWZYV010014197.1:600000-768243 GCA_038373885.1 Cheiracanthium punctorium | reverse complement strand
TTATCGCGAAGATTGGGGTCAAATAGTAAGTTCCCAAACTTGAATTCAGCTTGGCGATATCTTCTTACTTGTTGAGAAATTGCCAAACCCAACTATTTTACAACGAAAATAATGGTGCAGTTTGTATATTTCTTATGTGCCGAGATAAACATTTCGCACTGCTTCATACGCCAATCAGCCAGGGATTATGACTAAGAATAAGCTTTTTCAAGGGCAGTAGGGAATGATTATTGATTATGTGTATGCGCCAGTGGCGTAGCCAAGGTGGGGGTTAGGGTGATCACAATCCCCCCCCCCCCCATGAGAAATTTTTTGTCTTACAAAATGTACATTCTTTACTCACTTCTCACACACGCATATACTACATGTGAGTTACACTAGTCGTAATCCTTCCCCCCATGAAAAATTTCTGGCTACGCCACTGGTAGGCGCAAATTGCCAAAGAATTAAAAGTCGCCATTGGTTTGCCAATATTGAAGCTGCCTCGGAAAAATTTTTCATTTTGGTGAAACATTTTGAAGTCGTTTTTCTTCTCTTTTTCTCTCTTTATTTTTCTATTCATACTTTCTTTTCAGCCAGAGGAAAGTTCTGGCTGTCGGCACAGCCAGCTGTCTTCGAAAAAGGGTCTTTAGGTCTGTGGCACGTGATGAACCTTTCGATCTTCCACCATCTTGCTGGTAGTTAATTCGAGCGATGGCAACGGCTGCCCTTTTTTTACTTTCCGAACATGTACCATGTAAGGAAAGTATTGTAATCATGAAAAATTAGACTTCGAGATTTTGGTGGTTTTACACGTTTTGAGGGCTTCTGAATCCATTTATGCTATTTTTACGAGATGTATGTATGTATGTGTGTATGTGAGTGAACACGATAGCTCCTGAACGAAGCATTCGATTGAGCTCAAATTGGATATATATGTCATAAACCACCGTCGCAAGACCGGTATTGATTTTGGTGTGTATAGGACTTATAGTTTTTCTACAGGGCTATGACAAAGATTTGTTTTACATGATGGCCTATGGGGAGAAATTCTTGAAAGTGCGCTAACGTTTAAACGGCGCATTCGATTGAGCGTCAATTTGAGCGCGTTTGAATTATTCATCGATTAAAATTTATTTAAATGCTTGGTAATGATCTTAAACGTAAGTGTTCGGAAAGTCGAGTTGAGTCACTCCAGATTTAAAAAAAAAATTTTTGGCCATAAAATGATTTACATCTCAGACATCGTGTTTGATGCTTTGTTTTTCCGAAAATGCACAAGGCGAAATGTTTGACTTTGTTTAAGTAAGATGTTAAGTTAAGATGTATGTATGTATGTGTGTATGTGTGTATGTATGTGAGTGAACACGATAGCTTCTAAACTGGGCATTCGATTGAGCTCAAATTGGGTATATAGGTTATAAACCACCGTCGCACGACCGGTATTGATTTTGGTGCGTATAGGACGTATAGTTTTTCTACAGGGCTACGACAAAGATTTGTTTTACATTATGGCCTGTCGGGGGAAATTCTTGAAAGCGCGCTAGCGTTTAAACGGCGCATTCGATTGAGCTTCAAATTGGTATATATGTTTGAATTATTTATCGATTGAAATTTATTTAAATGCTTGGTAATGATCTTAATCGTAAGTGTTCGGAAAGTCGAGTGGAGTCACTCCAGATTTTTCAGCATTGGGAAAGGGTTGCGCCTCCGAGGGGTTCATGGTGAGATCAACGACGAACCTGGGCGCACGAAATGGGGAGACGTCATTTTTTCAGATGAATACGAGTTCTGTTTACAGCATCATGATGGTCGCATCTATGTTTGGCGGTATCGTGTAGACCAGTGGTGCTCAAACTATTTTCATCTGCGACCCCCCTAATTTGTGTAAAATATTGTCGCGACCCCCTATTTTGAGTATAATTTTGTCGCGACCCCTGGATAGACAGTAGACATTTTCTTTAATTGAAAACGAAGTTACATTGAAATCCTTTCTGGGAGTAGCTCTTAAAGGGTGTTTTAGAAAGAGTGTCGTGACGTCATCGATTGAAATAAACGCGTTTTTAAAATACCGCACCCAAACTTATAAACCACCATAAAAATGTTATAAAAGTTGTAATATCATAAAAATGAGTTAATGAATCAACGCATAATTTTAGTAAACAATGCTTTATTTAAGCATATGGATATAAATATTTTTTAATGAAAAATACTTTAAACTTTACATCATAAAAAGTCAATGTGAAGTATGAGCTTGCAAAGAGCTCATGACTGTTTCTATGTTCGGATCTATATTGGAAATCGCAAGTCGTAAGTCATCCTCTGGATCCAATCGACGTTTTGTTTTAATGGAAAATAATTTTGAAGATAAATATGCATGATCACTATGCAGATCACTATACATGATAACGTGGTTTTGAAGCCCTGTGATAGCGATCGCGAATATCGCGCTCGTATAATAATAATTATCAGTTTCTTCTCTTGTATTATTTCAGTTCTTTGAAATGAATAATTGCAGGTTTTTCATAAATTTGAAGACCCCTCAAAATTATCTCGCGACCCCCGGTTTGCGCACCGCTGGTGTAGACCACACATTGGCAGCGTGCATTCGTCATCGTCATACTGGCCTATCACCTGGCGTGATGGTGTGGGGTGCTATTGGATACACGTCTCAAAGTGACTCGGATTCAAAAATATTTACGAATACGAATAACAAGGTTAATAATGGTCTATTATTTTCCACCGAAAGAGTAATAATAAAATTCCCATAACAAAACTACCTTTTTACGCGCTTGCATTTCTTTATTTTTTTAATCTTTTGTGTTACTTTCTGTTTGGCTATGAAAATTAGAATACAACCCACTTTCAGCTTCAAAATTTTGTTGGCAATTGCTATTATATTATTGTCATTCAGGGGCGTAGCCAGAAATTTTTCATGGGGGGGGGTTACGACTACTACAACTCATATATATGTATGCGTGGGTGTGACAATGTAGTGAAGAATATACATTTTGTATGGCAAAAAATTCCTCATGGGGGGGGGGGGGAATTATGACCCCCCTAACCCCCCCTTGGCTACGCCCCTGTTGTCATTAGTTTAGATAAAATTAAATACCTTACACTATTTGGCTATAGTTAGTTGATTATTACTCACTTTCTCGCTTTAAAATTTTATTTACAATTACTAGAAGTGCATTTTTATCGGCTTTGTACCTATATATCTTATCAAAATTATTATAGTATTCTTAAGCATTTTGTAGTATTTATTATTGTATTTATGTTGTATATGTATTGTATTATTCTATGTAATATTATATCTCTGAAATGTACTCAAAATATGTAAAAAAAAAATGTGTACAGTGAGACTTCAAATTCCGTTGGTTCCCTATGCGGGTGCTGACGGATGGAGTCTCGCTAAGAAATGGTTTGCTTCAGGAGCAATATAAAGTCTCAAACCATGTAGGTAGGCTGCTCCTGAAGCTACTTTCCTTTCCTGGATTCACGTCTCGGTCACTTCTTGTTCCATTAACGGCAGTTTGACCAGTGGACGTTACATTCCCCATTTGTTACGACCCGTGGCTCTACCCTTTATTCGAGCCCGGTGAAACTTTGCGTTTCAGCAGGATAATGCGCGACCTCATATTGCCAATACTTTACGGACCTTCCTTGATACGGAAAATGTTCGGCTGCTGCCCTGGCAAGCACGTTCTCCAGATCTCTCACCAATAGAAAACGTCTGGTCAATGGTTGCCGAGCGACTTGCTCGTCAACATACGCCCGTCACTACGGTCGATGAACTGTGGCATCGTGTTGAAGCTGCATGGGCATCTGTACCTGTACATGCCATCCAATCTCTGTCTGACATAACCCTTTAACGCGCAGTGTTTCCGCTCTGGGAACACCAAACTCTGACGCCTTGACTGTTACCAGTCACGAAGAATAGATTTGATTTCTATAAAAAATAGTTGCGGGTGACATAGCTCTACGAGAATCCTTTACTTTTTAGCACGTCTTTTCCCGTCAAAAAATGGTCACGATTATTTTTAACAGCACTGACATCTGCTGAAAAATGGAAGAAGGCGAGAACAGCTGGATCGATTGCCCAATGCTGAAAAAAGGGCAGCCGTTTCCATCGCTCGACTTAACTACCAGCAAGATGGCGGGCGATCGAAACGTTCATCGCGTGCCACAGATCTAGAGACCCTTTTTTAGACGCAGCTGGCTGTGGCACACGACGAACGTTTCGATCGCCCGGCATCTTGCTGGCAGTTAAGTCGAGCGATGGCAACGGCTGCCCTTTTTTCAGCATTGGGAAAGGGTTGCGCCTCAAAGGGTTAATACCCAGGCGTATAAAGTGCTGTTATTACTGCCAGAAGGTGGTTGTTCTGGGTACTGATTTCTGAGGATCTATCCACCCAATTGTTTAAAAAATTTAATCACTTGTTATTTCCAGTGTAATACATTTGTGCAATAAATATCATTTTGTTACCGGTAGCAATTTTAATGAGCGGCAGTGTATATAGGGTAGTTACAATTAATCTTGCCCTATAAACTGCATTCTGCAGTTGAAACGAGTCAGCAGATTGTCACGAAATTCGACATATGGACTGTACGCGAGATGTGCTCTAGGAAGTTTGTAAAACAGTTTAGTTCAAAAAATGTCCACTAGGTGGCGTTTTGCATGGTGAAATCAGTTCAAAAAATGACTCAAATTAACCCTAATAGCACCGTGACCTAAATGTGAAGTCACTGCTGCACATCGCAGTGACTTCACACGTCTTCTTGTCACGTGTCATGTTGTGATTACGTGACGTCACCATGAAGTCACACTGTGACGTATGCTGACATTGAGACTTCAACATTGACAGTCACATGACATTGCGACGTTACAGTGCCGTCACATTTACAGCACTGTGACTTAAATGTTCCACTGATTTAAAACTGGAAAAAAACTTTTTTTTTGAGAAATTCGCAAAATTACTTAAATTCACAAAATCATAAAAAAAAGTAGCAATATCGCAAAGTCAAAAAATTTAGTCGCATGGTGCTTTCAAAAGTAGCAAAAATTACAAAAATGCGCAAGATCTGGCAAGACGTCACAAGCGATCTGCCACGTTGACGTCACAAAGAAGTCACAAGCTATTCCACTATCAAGTCACACTGTGACTTCCATTTGACGTCACTTATGGTCACCAATGGAACTGCGACCTATATGATACACAGGGACGTCACGGCGACCTCATTGTGACGATCGTACTATTAGGGAAGTAAAAAATACCCAAACACCATTGAATAAATGCTAAAATTGTTTGAATCGGCCATTTTCACTGTTAAATTTGCTGTTTTCTAATGCAAAACGCCGTCTAGTGGATAATTTTGGAATTTTTTTTGGGGGGGGGAGTGGGGGGGGGGGGTACTTGATTGCATTTCATGCATAATCTGTGTGCTAAATGTGGTTAAAATCAATTTTAGCTGTCGCGAGCCCCAAGCGTCATTGGCTTATACAAAAATCTGTTCAAAATTTGCATAATTTTATAAAAATTAATGCTTAATATAGCCTTGCCATTGTATTTCAAGAGAACGCTCAACTGATTACAATTTTGCAAAAAAAATTTACATTATAAATCCAAGCGCATTCTCAATTTTTTTTTCCCTTCCTATCTGGTTTTAATTTATTATTCGAATCACCTCCTCTAAATTACCGAGAAAAATATTCAAAGGGAATAAATCACTCTTCCTTGTTTGTTAAAAAACAGAGAGAAAGTAAATAAAAAAAAGCTAAACATAATTATCTACACGGGGAAGAATGGGGTGCTTTGCTTTTCTTACATCCCAATAAATATTCTGAAAGACACATTACGAATTTTGCTTTTTAGAATCCAGATAAAAAGACCCGCTAGGAGAAAGTAAACAAAAGAGTTTTGATATTTTCTTAAACAGATTCTCCTGTGATAACGATTACTGGATTTTTCAAATGGATTTCTTTCTTTTTTTCCAAATGTGCTGAAAAAGACCATTTGCGTTAAGGGAGTACGCTATCCAGATGAGAAAGTGAATTGTAATTAAAATATGGGGATAAATTTAAGGAAATGTTCCCCTTTTTTTATTTCAAAGAAGCGTAGTCATTTGGTATTACGGACTGTTTACACCGTATGATTAAATTAAATTCAGTGCAGAGTGAAAAAAATTAATACCCACGTATAGAGTTCACGGAGAAACTAGTCAACATGGATTCGTGGTTGGTCAAAATGTAGCGTACGTGCATGCTTACATAAGTACGTTGAGATGCACTCAGGAATTTATTAAAGTAAATTTTTTAACTTCTTTATTTTGTATGAGGAAGTAAAGAAGTTAAAAGAGGTGATATTGTGTGCACTTGATTTGTATATTTAGATCTTGGTATTGGTCTAAGCTAGATATTGGTCACCATGAAAATTAACCGCGTAAAATATGATTAAACATTTTATTACGGGGAATTACCGCCCCCCCCTCCCCCCATGGCCGAGTGAATAGGGCACTGAACTTGCTAGATGGGTGAAGTGTGAAGGTCCGAGGTTCTAGCCTACAGAACGCAGCTGTCGATCTAACGGTCTAAACTTTTTGCAGTTTTTTCCATTAGTAACGTCAATACACTTTAGAACCCCTAAAAAAAGTCCTCCCCTAAGGTACCCCCCCCCTTAGGCAGATATCCCTCGTGTAGGTTTGCCTTAATACAACACTCAAACGCGAAATTACCATTTTATTTACCATGAATATGCAAGGAGCATATTCATGGTAGTGATCAGTGCTTAATCAGCAAATGTCAACCTTTCAAGAAAAAAAGTTAAATCTTGGTAATTTGAAAAAAAAAAATTATTATTACTGGATACCATTATTCATTTTAGAAATTAGACTTTATCATACTAGAGTTGCGTCCTCCTTTATGACGAGACGATTGGCTGTACAAAAAAAAAAAAAAAAAAAAAAAAAAAAAAAAAAGAAGTCTTTCGTTAGATACGAATGCTTTGTTTAAAGAATTCTTAATGTACCTACTGATGAGAAACTTCAGAACAAAGTGGTCAGTCCGCAATGGATATTATGGCAATTGTTAATGATATCACTTTGGAATTAGAAGATAGAATATATTAAAGTATGATGAATTAGCTAGAGCTAAATTACGAAGTTCCTAAAACTTGAAATATAGAGAAAAGGAAATAGAATGTTCGCCTGAAAAGAAAAGGGAAGGGCGAGGGAAAGTATGATTATTCAACTCGGAAACATTTTCAAAACAAGGCACAAAGTTGAGAAAATCGATGTACAATAGAATCCGCTGTTATCAGAGCTTCAGGTTGATGTGAAAAGTATATATGCCGGTTTTAAGAGGTAGTTTTAAAAATACATAACAAACACTCTATAAATTGATAAAATATTAAAATCGCACACTTTTATGCCCGTTTATTCCAAAATTGCTTCTAAATTCATCAATAATATTGACTTCTTTTGTGGAACCCCCTTCACTGTCTAACATTCGGATGGTTTCCTCTAAAATACCTGAATTTCTATTTTTTGCCACCAGATGGCACCGCTAGCTAAGTACTTTTGACATGGTATAAATACTGTTGGGTCTTTTTCTCATCCCTAATTTCGACTTTGACGACCATTAAGTCCGTCATGAATCTCCTATTCTAGCAAAAGCAGCTGCCTGCTTTTTGAAAATTTGTAACCAAATTGTGTTGCTTCCCCTGATCCGTTAGATGACGTATGTAAGTGCTGGAACCAATAAGCGAGCATCCGTAGGCCTCTTTGAATGACTCATAGGAGTGCACAAGCAGGCCCGGTAGTATCACGATGGACCCGGACAGTCGCTCCCTCCAGTGATGACTGGGTGTTTTCCAACCTCATTAAAATCCAAGATTGCGCTCTGTGAGCATATGGAATCATGTAGCTACCTTCTTTTTCTCCCTTTTAACCCTTTGAGGCGCAACCCTTTCCCAATGCTGAAAAAAGGGCAGCCATTGCCATCGCTCGACTTAACTACCAGCATACTCGACTTAACTACCAGCTGGCTGTGCGTGGGCACAGCCAGCTGTCGTCAAAAAAAGTCTCTAGATCTGTGGCACGCGATGAACGTTTCGATCGTCCGCCCTCTTGCTGGTAGTTAAGTCGAGCGATGGCAACGGCTGCCCTTTTTTCAGCATTGGACAATCTATCCAGCTGTTCTCGCATTCTTCCGTTTTTCAGCAGATGTCAGTACTATTAAAAAATAATCGTGACCATTTTTTACGGGAAATGACGTGCTAAAAAGTAAAGGATTCTCGTGAAGCTATGTCACCCTCAACTATTTTTATAGAAATCAAATCTATTCTTCGTGACTGGCAACAGTCAAAACGTCAGACTTTGGTGTTCCCAGAGCGGGAATACTAAGCGTTAAAGGGTTAATCTTTTTAGAATTTCTAATATGCTTGAATTACTGGCTGTGAAATATTTATATTGAAGTGGTTGCTCGAAATGGTTACAGGGATCAGCGTAAGTATATAGTAAAATTTGTTCAGCTGTATACGTGGATTTTCCTGTTTAGTTTTACGTTACTGAACAAAAGTTTACAGCACACCTTATACCGTTTACCCCCTTCTTTTTCTCCAAAATTGTACGTTTGATCCATTTGACTTATTGCGAAGCCCACTTTTGTTAGAGAGGGGAAATACAAGACTCCATACATATTTAAAAGAAAACGAGTAAAATCACAGAAAAAAAAAGAACAACGAAAGAATACTTATATCTGCCACTGATCAAACTACCAGTTTCTATCAACCATTAAAAATATCTTCTTGAACCTGGCAGTCGTCCAGAACGCAAGGAGCATATTCTTATTCTGTGTTCAATATTCTTGAGTTTTTCTTTTCTCTGGCGGAATACATTTGTTTTTGCGTTGCCAGTATATTTCGGAAGAAAAGGGATTTGGAGTCAAAAACAATTTCCTCTTCTTTAATAGTAAAAGATCCCAAATAGAATTTTTTTTTTTTTTTTGGCTTTTTGTTGTCTGTGAATAAGGATGAATCTTGCTGAGATTAATTAATATCTGATGATGATGTTACCCTCTGTGTGAGAATTAAAATCACCGGGAGGAAGATGGCTAAATTATGTTTAAATCACCGATTATGAATGGGATTCATATAGGAAAGGATCTTAATATAAAAAGAGGTTTTTGTGAGTGTGTGAGTAACCATCAAGGTTTGTTTCCTTACTTGTTGGGAAGATTTATGTTCAATTTAAACGATAAGTCCTCGTGTCCTCGTAGCTACGTGACGTCACCTACAGGGTTAAATGTCCTACCGCTGAAATGAGACGCCCACCTGCCTGAGGTCACAATGTATTATTATTAGTTATGGGCATGAATGAATGAAATTAATCGATTATTAAAATCCATTCGAATCAATAGATTTCGAAAAATTCATTCGAACGCCCAGCACGTAGCATTCGAATTGCATCGGTGAAACGATTAATCGTGAATGCAGCTCGAATAGTGGAACGAGTAATCGCGATTTATCGTAAATACAACTCGAATAGTAAAACGAGTAATCGTGATTAATAGCGAGTACAATTCGAATCGTGAAACGATTAATCACGGTTAATCATGAATACAGTTCAAATAGTGAAGCGATTAATCGTGAATACAGTTCAAATAGTGAAACGATTAATCGTGAATACAGTTCAAATAGTGAAACGATTAATCGTGAATACAATTCGAATAGTGACACGATTAATCTCGAATACTATTCGTATTGTGAAAACGGTTAATTTGAGATTAATCGCGAATACAGTTTGAATGGTGAAGCGATTAATCGTGAATTCAATTCGAATTGTGAAACGATTTATCAAGGTTAATCTTGAATACAATTCGAATTGCAAAATCGCAATTAATCGCGAATACTATTCGAATGGTAAAATCACAAATATTCACTATTCGATTAATCGATTATTGGCAATAATTGAAATCGATTATGGAAATAATTCGAATGCCACATCACTAGTTATAATTACAGGTGACTAGAAAAAGTAACGCGACGATTTGACTGGCTGCCGACCGCAGCACTTTTAAACACGCCGGTTTTATATTAATTACTAGCTGAAGTACCCGTCCTTCGCACGGGAATGAATGGACTTTTTGATATTACGATTTGTGGTGATTACTATTCATTGTAATAAACAGATATAGCAAAGTGGATATCGCGTTATATTGTGTCCAATAATCATACATACCGAATTGCAAGGCAATCGTTTGTACGGTGCAGAAGGCCATGCGGCGTAGCGCAATCTAGTGCGAGTTTTAGCAAAACGGATACGGCGAAAATATTTTTCGCATTCAGATATCGATGTATACGAATTTTCATGACTATCGGCTGGACAGTCCTGAAGTTCATGTGTTGACGCGACATCTAGTGGCAAGTTATAGGAAAATGGATAGCGCCAAACTCTTCCCCGTGTTCAAATATTTATGTATACCTATTTTCATAGCGATTATTTGCACAGTCAAGAAGTGATACACTGCAGGGCCATCTAGTGGTTCAATAAAGAAATGATTTGCTACAGCGCCGTCAGGTGGCTAGTTACAGCAAAATGGATAACGCCAAAATATTCTCATTGTTCAAATAGCTATGTATACTGATTTTCATAGCGACCGTGTTCAACTATCTATGTATACCAATTTTCATAACGATCCTTTGCACAGTCAAGAAGTGATACACTGCAGGGCCATCTAGTAGTTAATTAAAGTAATGATTTGCTACAGCGCCGTCAAGTGGCGAGTTATAGCAAAATGGATAACGCCAAAATATTCTCATTGTTCAAATAGCTATGTATACTGATTTTCATAGCGACCGTTTGAATGGTCAAGTATTTGGCCTGCTGCAGCGTCATCTAGTGGCGAGTTAAAATAATAATGCATTGCAGTGTCATCTAGTGGTGAGTAACATCAAAAGGAACGCAGTTAGAATATATTCTTCGTGCTCAAATGTGTAAGTATAAAAAATTTTATGCCGATCGGTCGAACGGTATAGAAGTTGATGCTTTGCAGCGCCATTTAGCGGCAAGTTACCGCAAAATGGATAGTGAAAAATATTCTCCGTGTTCTAATATTCGCGTGTACCAAATTTCATCGAAATCGGTTGGACGATATTCGCATAGCAAACGGTTAAACGGAATAGAATTCAACGTTGTGCTGCGGCACCAAGTGGCAAGTTAAGGAAAACGGATAGCATAAAAACCTTCTCCATCATAAAAGACTTAGGTGAACCAAATTTCATCGTGCAACGGTGCTCAACGGTGCTGGAGTTTTTCAACCTCATAAACACATACCAATATTCATTTTTATCTATAACCAGTGTTATTATATATACCAGTCTCAAATAAAATCCAGTTTCAAATCTAAGCCTCGCCAAAGTGCCAACATACGCCATTTTGCAAGAGTTTTTTCAGGGAATCATTCGAAACATTGACTTAGCAGCAATCAATATGGGAAATGGTTCGACTGCCAAAGAGTAGCACGCATTTATTTGAAAATTGGAATCCCTTAATACAGTGGATTTTTTTAAATTATCAACTATAATGTGTTTTATTCATCGTTACTCCGATGTACTAAATGAGAAGATTTCAATTTTCTGAAATTTGGCGGAATTCCTCCAACTTAAATCAACGTACTCATTTGGCAAGAATTCTGGAGATAGATCTCTTGAAATCCCTTAATAACTGCATTATTTCTTCACGGATCATTAAAATTTAACGCTGTATTCTAATAAAACCTTTGCACTTGTTTTCAAAAATCTATTTCCTTAAGCTCTCAATAAATTGCGCCAAGCCGAAAACTGTGCAAACCGCTAGAACGCACTTACTCAAAATCCATATTTCAGCCATTTTATTTTTTAGCCAAACTAAAAAAATTTACACATTAGCCTCGGAAATCTTCAATTCTTATTGTTTTGCGTGCAAAGCATTACATTCCTGCTCTGATTTCCCATGCACACGATATTATAATTTAAAAAAAAATAACCTTACGAATATAAACTAACAAAAAAAAATCATTATTATTCTTTTATTTTTACTTTGAGAATTTAAAACATTTTATACGGCAAAATCGCCACACATGGCAACCACGATCCTTATTTCACGCTTTTTTCACTACAGGGGTTACAATTACGGAAAGCTTTTTGCGTGAAGAGCATAAAAAATATCTTAAATTCCGGGAACGGGTGGACTTTCAAAGTTTTAAAGTGGACTACGATTTATTCTATATTATTTTACATATCTGTGCTAAATTTCAGGCCGATAGGTTCATTTTTGTGTATTTGTATACGAACGACATTTTATTCGGCAAAATCGCCACAGATGGCAACCACGATCCTTATTTCACACTTTTTTCACTACAGGGGTTACAATTACGGAAAGCTTTTTGCGTGAAGAGCATAAAAAATCTCTTAAATTCCGGAAACAGGTGGACTTTCAAAGTTTTAAAGTGGACTACGATTTATTCTATATTATTTTACATATCTGTGCTAAATTTCAGGCCGATAGGTTCATTTTTGTGTATTTGTATACGAACGACATTTTATTCGGCAAAATCGCCACACATGGCAACCACGATCCTTATTTCACACTTTTTTCACTACAGGGGTTACAATTACGGAAAGCTTTTTGCGTGAAGAGCATAAAAAATCTCTTTAATTCCGGGAACGGGTGGACTTTCAAAGTTTTAAAGTGGACTGTGATTTATTCTATATTATTTTACATATCTGTGCTAAATTTCAGGCCGATAGGTCCATTATTGTGGATTTGTATACGAATCAAATCCACAAACAAACAATCAAACAAACAAACAAACAAACAAACAGAATTTCATTTTTATTTATAAGATATCGCTAATTAGTGATATTAAAGCACCAGATTCTTGCAGTATTGGATTTATGTTAACTACATCGGTATATTATTTATTGTAGAAGTAATTATTATCATTAAAACCCTATTGGGTACCTGTGACGTTTTGTTACATCATGTCTCGCTAGTCAATTGGAATCTTGTTGCTGCTTATAGTCGATTTAGTAACTCTGAGAGTAGAATGGTGACTTTCTGCTGACGTTGTGTCAAAGACCATAACTCATGGTGACGTCGCCCTCACGTCACAACGTGAATTATTCACCATGCATTGGGCTAAAGCGCATTTTAGACATTTGCTGTTTGAACGTCGGCTTTTCCAGCATGACACCAGCAACCCTAACCTAAATAAATTTGACAAATACTGTTAAAGCAAAGAAACGTGATTTTCATTGAAATACGTCCAGAAATATAGCATAGGGCAAGGGGGGCAATGCCCCCCCCTGGATTTTTGTATGCAGTGTTTTCTCTTGCTTTTTTGCTCTTTCCAACATGGTAAGCATACGTTGAAGTAGTCTTTGACCCCCCCCTTGAGTAGTCTTTTCCCACCCCCTGGGAAATATTCTGCCGGCTCCCATGACTGAGTATAAAGAACAGTAAGGTATGAGGCGGCTAGCAAGAATTATTTTGCTACCAGAAAATTGGTTTTTTACATTTGCAGGTGGCAAAATACGCCCCATCATAACCATAGGCGTAGAGTTATATGGGCCCGTGGGGCTCGAGCCCCCCCAATAAATTGTGAATAGGGGCTGAGCCCACTCTATAATTTACCACTAAATACAGAAAACTAATTCATACTGACATAAAAAAAAAGTATTTTACGCCATTTACAAACGTTTAAAAAAAACCTTTACTCGTACTTTTAAAAATTTTCTTCTTTTGGTTTCAATCATGATTTAGTATTCATTGTGACGCCCTGTAATACACAATGTTACTAATAAGCTGCCCTCGCCAGGCTCTGGTTAATTAAAATCAGATTATGCAATGTAAAGTATGTAATGAAGAAAAGTTCAGATGTGTCTAAAATGCACTATCTCATCGAAAATGTTTTTTTTCCTATTGGATTTTTTTCTTTGCTTCTATTTTTAACTTATAACATGGCAGAAAGATACTAACATGGATACTTACCTTACATAGGTGTAGAATTCTATGGACCCATAGAGCCACTTTATGGGCGCCTCCAATAATTTACACTTATACATAGTAAGTCATAGCTGCCAACTACTACGGAATATAATTAACCACTTTTTGTAAACAGTATATTTTTTAATTATTTTTTTCAAAATAGTAACCAGCTCGAGCGCGCGGCACAAAAATTTTGTTATATTTTAAGCCGAAAAATCATGTAGAAAAAGTGGTTAATTCTATTCCGTACTAGTTGGCAGTTAAGAGTAAGTTATATGTACGTGAATCAGTGGCGTAGCCAGAAATTTTTCATGGGGAAGGGGGTGGGGTACGACTTCTGCAACTCACATATATGTATACGGTACTGGTGTATGAGAAGGGAGTGAGGAATATACATTTTGTATGGCAAACAATTCCTCATGGGGGGGGGTATAACCCCCTAACACCCCCCCCCTTGGCTACTCCACTGACGTGAATATATGTGGTTGTGGGGCCCGCCCCCCCAATAATTTTGAAAACTTTACGCTTATGATCATAACTAGTACCTTCAAAATCGCGCCAAAAATATTTTCGAAAGCCGTACAGCTTTTAACAAATTCCACCAGCTATAAAGTGTACCTGTGAAGAGACTAGTCAAAAGCGCTTAAATCACACATTTCTTCTCCTGTGAACAAAACGAGAAAAAAAAATTCAAAGGATAAAAGCAACTTCTGATCAAATTAGTGAAAATCCAAACGCTGTTGTTGCAGCAAGGCAATACTGGCTCTTTTTCTGTCTCAACCATTAAAAGCATTCTCTTTTTTTTCCCGAACTTGGCATGCGTCCAGTTCCTGAAAGAGAGATTATTCGGGTTGGATATTCCGTGTATTCGAGCTTTATTTTGTTGTGTATTCTGTGTGATTACATTTGTTCTCCAAAGAGCCCTTTTGCATAAAGAAACTGAAAGTTATGAAAGGAATGGAGAACTCTTTGAGAAATAAGAATGTGAAGTTTTTTTTTTTCCCGGGAGTAGCATGGAACTCTAATTATCTATATAAATGAAATGGGACTGTACATTACTTGGAATTAACGGTGTTATTCGAAAAAATCATGTGATTTTGGTACATAATTACAAATAAACTAATTATGCCAGGCACTTCAAAATTTTGAAACTGTCTCTTTAAAAGCTGTATTACATACTGCGAAGACAGGCCAATCTGTATCAGTTTCAATACTTTTAGAAAAAATTCTTAAAAATCGGAAATTTTCGCAAAGCGTGTCACTCTTCGAAAAATCTTGCAGCTCAAATCCATGTTTAAGAATTTTTTCTGAAAATTTCACAAAAGCCGCATCGTTTTCGTTTATCGTAGTGTGTAAAACAGCTTATGAAGAACCATCTGGAATTTTTTGGAGACCCTGGTGCTATTAGTTTATTTCAATTTGTGTGCCAAGACTAAAAACAGAGTTCTTTGTTTTCGAAGAACAGCCTTAAGACTTTCACATATTTATCTGTTTCATGCACTAAGGAAACGAAAAAGATGGGGAAGAAATTGTCTGTCTCTGGACCTCCTTTTCTTTGTTGGTGCATCATGTGAAAAGAATACAATGAAACTCGGGGCAATCCAATGATAACCAATGGTCAATTCGATGATATCCAGGAAAGAGGCAAGGGGGACCGCAGCACCCCCCTCCCACCCTTCAAGTTTGACCTGTTACTTCTCTTAAATTTTGATATTTAGCTTACGATTGAAACTTGGCTTACATTTAATGCCCAACCCACCCTGAAAAAAAACCTGGCTACCCCACTGATGAAGCTTAGCTGCACGATGGGTATTTAAATAATTAAAAAATGTAAGATTTAAAATTTTATAGGCGTACTATTAAATTTCAGACCAATTTATAATGAACTTTTATTTTAAAAGATTTTCCCATTGCTTTTATGTGATCTAAACGGGCGTCGTAACTGGATGGTATTTTATCACGTATCAATAGGATAAGTCAAATGTAACAATTACCAGTAATCCTAAAGTTTCTCTTTTATTATGAAACTGATTATATATTAGGGTGGTACTTAACTCTTTAGCATAATTCTCTAAATAAAGTTTAATTTGGACATATATAAAATAGCTACCATAATTGAATCGGTGAGTGCAGATACCACCTCAGTCACAAAAAGGAAATTTTTCAAGAGAGAGAAAAAACTTCGTAAATCCTCCAAATTTTCAAATATTTAAATTTTTTTTTCCTGTGTCATAACATGCATTTATGTTTCTGTCATGAAAATATTACCTAATTTCGACATCCATTAGGCTCAGGAAAGTTTAAAATTTGATTCGGACTTATGCTGTTTCTGCACTCGACTGGTTTTTAGTCAGCTGAAAACCCGGAAAAAGGTAATCATTCAAATCAAATTAAAGCAAATGAAATCGCCATTTATTGTCTAACCATATTTATGGTATACAAAAGTCAAGAACATGAATTTAGGAGAAAAAAAAAAGTGTTTTGCTTTCAGAAAATTATGGAGATGAAAAATCTAACATTGAAGCTGGAATAAATATTTTTTAGAAAACCACCCCTAGGGCAGGGCAGGTTCATTGTCATTGGTTCATTGGTTCATGGTCGTGTGTCGACCATTGATCATTGTCGCCCATCGTTCGAAAAAGAAGCCCGGCATCTACAAAACTACTCAACAGACTAACGTCGTTCTTGCCCTCAACACGCATCTTGCCTTTCTAAGCTTATTTTCATCGAAAACGATTTTTCGCAGTTTTGTCACTGAAGTGGTTTCTGCACTCACCGATTCAATTATTACCCATATTCGCAGGTTAAATTACATTCCAAAAAGAGTATACATACGAAATAACAGTGCAATTTTATTGCAGCACACGGCTGGGGAAAAAGGGGACAGTGGAAAGGGTCTTGGATTCTAGGTTCAGTGCCTGTTACCGAATGTGGGGGTCATGGTCGCAGGGGTTTACACAGTAGCGCACGCGGAATTCCTTCAATTGGAGTGGTAATATAGATGTAATTTTTTTCTGATAATCATTTAAAAAAATTTTGATCCTGTGCTGTGCCCGCGCACAGCCAGCTGCGTCCAAAAAGGGTCTCTAGATCTGTGGCACGCGATGAACGTTTCGATCGTCCTCCATCTTGCTGGCAGTTAAGTCGAGCGATGGCAACGGCTGCCCTTTTTTTCAGCATTGGGCAATCTATCCAGCTGTTCTCGCATTCTTCCATTTTTCAGCAGATGTCAGTGCTGTTAAAAATAATACTGACAATTTTTTGACGGGAAATGACGTGCTAAAAAGTAAAGCATTCTCGTGGAGCTATGTCACCCGCAACTGTTTTTATAGAAATCTAATCTATTCTTCGTGACTGGCAACAGTCAAAACGTCAGAGTTTGGTGTTCCCAGAACGGGAACACTGCGCGTTAAAGGGTTAAAGTGTGTTAATCCCTTTTTAGGGCCCCTGTATATACTCGGTATGTGCACACCCCCATTGAAAAATTACTTCCAAAGACGCTTTCCTTTTGCTTCTGAACATGCACGTATAAGTAAATGACTCTACTTAGCTTACCAGAAACACTTAAACTCGAATAATAACGAATGAAAAAAAAAAAAAAAAAAGCATTGGTATCTTCGCAAAGATTGATTTACATAAGTCAATGTTTCGATCTACTTGTCAAAATGGGGGAGACAATATTGACTGTGTAAGGAAATAAATTATATCTGCCGCAGATTATTGGTTAAAAGTTGCGTTTCATTTCCCGTTCTTTTTTTCCCCCCAAAAGTCAAGGCAAGCGATATTGACAACGGTAATGCACGTTGTTAAAAAATGAAATATATCTGACACGAATACGGGAATCATATCGGCCCGGCTTGCTCTTTGCATAAACGATTAATATTAACGGCAGAGATAATAATAAAAAAAAAACAGATGAATTGAAGGCTGATGGGATCGAATTTTTTTTGCTATGTTTTAAAGTGGTATTGAAGCAGCTGAATTTGTTGAAGTTTTTGGGTGGTTCGTTGTAAATTTTTTCACTTTGTTTGCGCACAGGCTACATCGATTTTTCAGGTTTTGTTTAGTGATCAGTA
Organism: Cheiracanthium punctorium; assembly: GCA_038373885.1. Classification (NCBI taxonomy): domain Eukaryota; kingdom Metazoa; phylum Arthropoda; class Arachnida; order Araneae; family Cheiracanthiidae; genus Cheiracanthium; species Cheiracanthium punctorium. Next base: position 750,160 of record JAWZYV010014197.1, on the reverse strand, counting down.
CGTTGTGAAAAAAGAGAGTAAAATGTATTGCATTGATATAATTTTTACGAATGAAGAAGAGGAATACAGGCATAATCAAATTTAGGAAAATTTTTGGGAACACATGCTTTCTGGCCTCACCATGGCCGAGTACATTAACCCTTTAACGCGCAGTGTTCCCGCTCTGGAAACACCAAACTCTGACGTTTTGACTGTTGCCAGTCACGAAGAATAGATTTGATTTCTATAAAAATAGTTGCGGGTGCTCCACGAGAATCCTTTACTTTTTAGCACGTCATTTCCCGTAAAAAAATTGCCACGATTATTTTTGACAGCACTGACATCTGCTGAAAAATGGACGAATGCGAGAACAGCTGGATAGATTGCCCAATGCGGAAAAAAAGGGCAGCCGTTGCCATCGCTCGACTTAACTACCAGTAAGATGGCGGACGATCGAAAAGTTCATCGCGTGCCACAGATCTAGAGACCCTTTTTTGACGACAGCTCGACGTTTCGATCGTCCGCCATCTTGCCGGTAGTTAAGTCGAGCGATGTCAACGGCTGCCCTTTTTTCAGCATTGGGAAAGGATTGCGCCTCAAAGGGTTAACTACTTCTTATTCAGACTTGTCTGCTTAAATTATTTGTTTGCCCTTTTCTCTATGTCACTAATAGATAGTTGCATTTTTTTCGCGTTTCTTAACCGTTAGAAAAAAAAAAAACCTTTTTCTCGAGCAAAACATCTACGCTTAATTAGGCGTCGCAGTCGGTCTTATTTTTTTTCTAATTCCTACCTCCATCAAAGTTTTATTTACATAGCCTAGTATTTTAATGGTTTGATAGGCGAAACCTTAACATCTAAAAGAACATTTAACAACTGTTGAAGCAGCAAAACATTTTGCTCTATTGTTTATAGAGGTGGGAATTAAAAAAAAAATCTGAAGTGACTCCACTCGACTTTCCGAACACTTACGATTAAGATCATTACCAAGCATTTAAATAAATTTTATTCGATGAATAATTCAAATATATATACCAAAATGAAGCTCAATCGAATGTATCGTTTAAAACGCTAGCGCACTTTCAAGAATTTCTCCCCATAGGCTATAATGTGAAAGGAATTTTTGGCGTAGCCCTGTAGAAAAACTATAAGTCCTATACACATCAAAATCGATACCGGTCTTACGATGATTATTTATAACATGTACACCCAATTTGAGCTCAATCGAATGTACCGTTTAAACGCTAGCGCACTTTCAAGAATTTTCCCCCATAGGCCATAATGTAAAAGAAATCTTTGTCGTAGCCCTGTAGAAAAACTATAAGTCCTATACACACCAAAATCAATAGCGGTCTTGCGACGGTGGTTTATCACATATATACCCAATTTGAGCTCAATCGCATGCCCCGTTCAGGAGCTATCGTGTTCACTCACACACAAACACACACACACACACACACACACACACACACACACACACACACACATCTCGTAAAAATAACATAAATGAATTCAGAAGCCCTCTAAACGTGTAAATACACCAAAATCTCGAATTCGAATTTTTTCATGATTACAATACTTTCCTTACATGGTACATGTTCGGAAAGTAAAAATAGGACCGACTGCGACGCCTGTAATACACGTTTGAGCTTAACGGTCTTCCTCTATTTCTGTACGCTTACAGTACTGTATTTCTTTCATTACCGAATTTGGACTGGCATCGGTTAAAATCTTGCTGAACAAATTTTCTTTCGCACGGGTTTGCTATAATTTGGCCGGTTTTGTTTCGATAACCATGCTCTCATTGTTATGCCTTGCCATCTCTCTGTTGACTCAGATTATTCTGTGGTCTTTTGGCTTCGATTATGATGGAGGTATTTTTGGCTCTTATTTGGGCGTTCTTTTTGATATGCCAAGTTTCACTTTTCGCCAACCAAATGGTTTCTGCTCTATTTGATTTCATCCTTTTGACTACAGAGTACAGACTTATCATCTGATCTTTATAGCATAAATGTCCGCCCCATAAACCATTATCCTGTAACTATACATCGCTGTAGACTTAAACTAAAAAGTTTATTCATCTCTATATCGTACCTCTTATAATTGAATCACTGAAAGATTCATGAATTATTGCTCTAGACCACCGGATTATTGCTCTAGACCGCCAGATTATTGCTCTAGACCAGAATCTAGTCACAGATTCCTAGTATTGCTCTAAACTACGGTCCATAAGGCCCTGTCATCCGGCACGTGGAGAGCTTTTTATCTACGGGGAAAAATTTAGTAACTTTACGTATATCCTGCTAAGATCAGCCATCGCTTATGTGGGTATTACGTTTTAACCGAATTAGAGTAGAAGCACGTAATAGTGCGCTATGTTTTCCAACTGATCACTAGATTGCAAAACTTAATTTACATCTTATTTTTTCTACTTCTGTTCACAGTCAATAAGATGATATAGCAAACTTGTCTATGGTAGAAGAACAAAATTGTCTGATGATAAACTCAGGCCACCGTTGAAGTCAGGGACATAAAATCTAAAGCCAGAAATATCTGCTATTTCTGCATCCAGTAAATTATTTCACCATTCCTATTAATACAGATGTTCATGTGTGATGTATCAATGAGATATTAAATAATAACTGAATAATATAATATTAAACAAATAATTTAAAAACAAGATCCATGTCGTGATTACTTTTTATTTGGATCTCGAGTGTGCAGTTGGCCCCCAAACTGCTATTTGATAGTTCATGCAGCCCTCCGGCTGAAAAGTTTAGAGACATCTGCTCTAGACCACAATGCTGTTCGATTATACTGCAGCACGTCAAACAGCAAACCTAAAAAATTATTTCAATCACCGTAAATAAAATTCATTATTTTTAATAGTAAACGATACTAATAATAACTACTTGTCAGCTAGCAATAGATGCGAAACAAACAAGATAGTAATCTGCACCTTTTTGGAGAAAAAAAACAACAAAAATCAAGCGTTTGCGGCTTATACACTGGTACAGGGCGCCCAGTAATTAAGCAAAATATTGAATTGCCTAGTAAAAGAGTTTGAGAAGAGATAAAAGAGAAATACTATTTACTTCACATATAAGTACACTTATTCCGATTTAATGCACAAGAATTCCGAACTGCTTCCCTTACTTGCAACAATATGGCGAAGTTGTCCAAAACTAAACGAATAGTTCTCAGTGTGATGGCTGAAATTTCAGCAGAAATGGACGAAATTTCAGCAGAAAATGAAAATCTTGTGTTTGAATCTCGGATTCGGAATTTTAATACCGCAAACTGCTTGCAAATACGCGAACTTTTACTGAAAATTGCTTGCAACTTCGTGTCTGCCTAGAGCTGCGTTGAAACAGAAAATGAAAACTCGTATTAATTCAAACTCCTTTAAGGCTGTTCTTCGAAGAAAAAACTCTGTTTTTAGTCTTGGTACACAAATTGAAATGAGCTAATAGCACCAGGGTCTCCAAAAAATTCCAGATGGTTCTTCATAAGCTGCTTTACACACTATAATAAGCGAAAAAGCTGTGTCTTTTGTTAAATTTTCAGAAAAAATTCTTAAACATGGACTGCAAATTATGTTACACAGTCCGAACAAACAGTTTTTAAAAGAAAATTTTCTCCTCTATACGATGATGTAACTATCGTTTTCTTGCGAGTGCAATTACCGGCGTTATTATGTATTACGCAAGAAAAATCGCTAAAAATCGGACAAAACATAAAATAAAACATTTTCTAATCGGAATTTCGAAAAAATCGCTTCGAGGTGTGTCGAGACCCGTCTTGGAGAATTTCCGTACAAAATTTGGTAGGTCTACGATCACCCGTTTCAGAGCTACGCGAGACACAGACAGACAGACAGACAAACGGACAGTTTACACACTGTTTTATTTATATAGATTTAGGGACGACAAAGGAGTGGAGGAGGGTAAGGGAAAGGCGATTGTTAGGGGATGTCGACGGCAATAGTGCTGGCGTCAAGTTGCTAAATGCGGCCCTGATTAAGAACGCTAATATTTTGTCGATTTACTCTAAATATGTTCTAAAAATATTAAGTGGTGAGTGAAACAATTTCCTAACTTCTGGTGTGGAAGATTATTTTGTCAGTGCCAGAGCAAGAATATCGACAGTCCAGTCGCTTGTATTTCCAGCATTTCGACCAAGTCCCCTTAACCCTTTCAGGCGCAACCCTTTCCGAATGCTGGAAAAAGGGCAGCCGTTGCCATCGCTCGACTTAACTGCCAGCAAGATCGAAAACTACGATCTAAACGTTCATCGCGTGCCATAGATCTAAAGACCCCTTTTTTGACGACAGTTGACTGTGTCCGCACAGTCAGCTGTCCTCAAAAAAGGGTCTCTAGATCTGTGGCACGCGATGAACGTTTCGATCGTCCGCCATCTTGCTGGTAGTTAAGTCGAGCGATGGCAACGGCTGCCCTTTTTTCAGCATTGGGCAATTTATCCAGCAGATGCCATTGCTGTTAAAAATAATCGTGACAATTTTTTTTTTACGGGAAATGACGTGCTATGTCACCCGCAACTATTTTTATAGAAATCAAATCTATTCTTCGTGACTGGAAACAGTCAGAACGTCACAGTTTGGTGTTTCCAGAGCGGTAACACTACGCGTTAAAGGGTTAAAACCACGAAGTGCAACCCAAAGTGGCATATCTAAGGAAGGGGGAAAAAATACGAACTAAAAAAAATAAAACGAAAACTAGGAGGAAATTGGACGGTACTAGAGGATTGCACCGGCATTTCTTGAATTCAAAGAACGAAAGGAGCGCCGGCACCACGTTTTTGACATCCATCTCTTAGCAAGAAAGAAACAAATAAGTAAATAAAAAATAAAACCTTACACCGCGCTCCGAAATATCCTTTACCAATCTCTAACGGTTTCCTTTTCTTTCACCCCATGTTTATTTATTTATTTCCATCGATCGAAGAGAATCGGAAAAAATATTCCAGAGTTAAGATAGCTAAAAGAAACGCGCTTGCTGATCAATGATTTAAAACTAGGAGAGAGGTGAATTATTCTGTCTATGACAGGCTACTGCTGTGTTGATAGAGCGAGTTCTTCTCAGCTGATGAAGGCAGAAACTTCTCTGGCTCTTGAAACGTCAGACATGAAACCTGAATATTTTTGCAGGAAGATACTCTCCCTTTTATATTGCCACTAGCATGAAGTATCTGTTCTCCGTACGGGAGGAAGAATGCACTTTTTCTAGAACTCGTAATTGAAATTTATTCGATCGGAGCAGAATTTTCAAAATAGGGATGGACGCGAGACGACTTTTTGCGAGACGAGACAGAGATTTACAGCTTTTTTGCGAGACGAGACAAACATTTTTAACATTATGATATAGGGATTTTTGCGAGACGAGACAAGCCTTTCGGCTGTTTTGAGAGACGCGAGACACCAATTTTTCGTCTCGCGTCCATCCCTATTTTAAAACTTTTTAAACTGTTTCACTCCTAACGCTAACAATTTGCATAGTTAACCTACACTTGAAAAGAATAAATTTCACTTTGCTTTGTAGAACTTTGTAATAGTTAGATTTCTGAGTTTCTCAGAGCTTTAAGTTAACGGTTGTAAACAATGTTTTAGATTTTAGATATTAAAGGAAATAAAAAACTGTCTGTGCGGCACAGACAGTTGTCGTGAAAAAAGGGTCTCTAGACCTGTGGCAACGCAATAAACTTTTCGATCGTCCGCCATCTTGCTGGAAGTTAAGTCGAGCGATGGCAACGGCTGCCCTTTTTTAAGCATTGGGCAATCTGTCCGGCTGTTCTCGCATTCTTCCATTTTTCAGCAGATGTCGGTGCTGTTAAAAATAATCGTGACCATTTTTTTTCACGGGAAATGACGTGCTAAAAAGTAAAGGATTCTCGTGGAGCTATATCACCCGCAACTATTTTTATAGAAATGCAATCTAATCTTCGTGATTTGCAACAGTCCAAACGTCAGAGTTTGGTGTTCCCAGAGCGGGAACACTGCGCGTTAAAGGGTTAAAAGCAAACACGGTACTACATGTACAACACAACACCAGACGATTAAACATGTAACGTACAGCAAAAACGCACAAGTTTTACACGGATTAAACTGTTCATCGGGCATTTCAAAGCGGCATAAAAAAAAAAACTAGAAGCTAAAAACTAAACAAATAATATCACACAGTCAGAGGCGAAATCAAAGACGGAGTCCGTGATATCACACTCAGGATACCGAATAAGATACTCCCTCAAAGAAAAGCGAGCAGAGAAAAAAAAAAGTTGACTCCACATTTTTGACATAAATGTTTTTTTTTTTTTGTAAAATAATAATAATAATTAAAAATAAAAAAATAATAATGCCGAGCTTCAAAATACATCCCGGCTTCTGTATAAGAAAAGAGTTCCCTATCTCTACCATTTATTTCACATCCCTCTATATTTTCGTGGATAACGCGAAGTAAGATAAAATATAAAGAAAAACGTTTCAAAGAAAATTTTGAAAAGGTTTTGGTTCGGGGGGCCGCGATGCTTAAGAGACGCGTTGAAAGATGCTGGTAATGGCGCTTATGTAGGAGTATAAATATTGTTTTCCCTAGGTATTCTTGTAAGTTTCTCCGTCTCGGCATTTGCCAGAAAAGTAAACTTTCGTATACGTGTAGATATACGTGTAGATTTGTGAAGTATCAATTTCCAGCTGATTATAGCTTCGTGCTGTCGGATATATAAACGAAGTTTTAAATTCTAGTTTCAAGTAAAAAAATGAAGCATTTTCGGCATTGGATTTCCTGCTGATAAAATTTTGAACTGCTGAAAGAAAGTGTCATTTTGAGGCATTTTTTGAGCAAAAAATTACGGGAGAGTTATAATAAAAATCTGTAGTAATATTTCAGCAGTGCTATAATTACTTGCGTCACAACCTGTAATCACAATTGGATTTCTAATGCATTTTTTAGCTCGTGTCGTCAAAATGACGCACATCTGAGCTACGATATCTAATTTTCTTACACTTTTGTAAATAAAGAATGCTTTATAGACATGAATAATACGAAAAGCCTCTAATAAAAGGGGAATGATACCCTGTTTTATTTAACCCATTAACGCCCAGCGTCCTATTTTTAGGATGGTCGCAAAAAGAGTAAGTCGCCAAAATATTCAAACATCCATTTTTTTTCTATTTTCATTTCTCGAATAAAAAAATCTGATTTTTCACAAAATAGTCAGTGACAACAAAGTAAAATGTTAGTATTTCATTGTTTTATTAATATATTTAGAAAAAATGTATCGTTCATACTCCACAAATATCGGAAATTTATTTATCACTTCTGGCACCAGCATAAATTGGAGTATGTGCTGAAGAAAAGTCGGGCGCTAACGGGTTAAAACAGTACATTTTTCCCATATTTTGTTTTTATGCGATGCGGAGGGCATTTGTACACAGAATCAATATACACACTAAGCTTATTATTTTCATTTATAAAATTGTTCATTTTGATTTTTTAAGTGCTACCTTAATTTACAGAGTGATTGTGAACAGAAGATATAGTCCAAATAATTAAGACTACACTACATTCTTCTTCTTTCTAGGTAATTTCGATTTTCAGAAGCAAACCTTATGCTTTTTAAAAGCTAAGCAACACATGTAAAACACAAAATCAAAAAACCATGTACAGCAATCTTCAAATTTAACACTGATTAAACCTTCAAAATATCATGCAGTTATTCAGAGGCAAAAGAAAAGACTCAGCCTGTGATATTACAGTTACCAAAAAGGTACCGGAAAGGTATCCACTCAAAGAAAAGCGGATGAAGGAGTTTTTAAAAATAAAAAAAGTCATGCCGATCTTCAAAATATATCAGAGCTTCTGTATAAGAAAAGGGTTACCTATCTCTACTATTTGTTTCACATGCCTCTGCATTTTCGTCGATAAAGTAAGATAAAGTAAAGAAAATGTTTCAAAGAAAATATTGAAAAGGTTTTGGGTTTGGAGACGATACTTAAGAGACGGGCGCGTGTTGAAATATGCTGGTGATGGTGCTTATATATATATATATATATATATTTGGCAACTCCTATACTTTCCACTTTTACACTTTTATTTAGTGGCAACACCATTTTTCACTTTTTACAATTCTTAGCATTGGCAACACACATCAATTGTTCAAATGAAATTTCCATGTGCTCAAGGTTTGGTATGTAAAATTATAATTCCTATTTCCAATTTTTGTTATCTTTTTGATTTCTTCTTTCCTTTATATAGTAGGGTAGGGCCCAGATGTGTGGAGTTAATATCTCTTCTGATATGCCACACAACCGAAACCCTACTATTTGGTTTGCTGTAAATTATAATGCACTGTTTGTGGCCCCTGACGATGGTGACAGTGGTTATAATTTCCGTTCCATTCTATTATCACAATAATTCTTGCACTTTATTTGGCTTCAAAATCTGTTTTCTAATTCTTGCTAATAGCTGTTATATTTTTATGCGAGATATGTCTTATTTGTAGTATGTTTTGTGTTTTACTTGTTAGTTATATATATATATATATATATAGGAGTATAAATATTGTTTTCCATAGGTATTCTTGTAGATCTTCGACTCAGTATTTAGCAGAACAGTGAACTTTTGTATTCATGCAAAAGTATCAGTTTCGAGCTGCTTATAGCTTAGTGGTAACGGCTATAAACAATGTCTTAGATTTGATATCTTTTTAAAGAGTGCATCCAATAAATGGCAGTAAAACATGCTATTTTCAGCATTTGATTTCCTGCAGACAATATTTTGAACTGCGGAAAGAATGACTGTTTTGAGGCATTTTTTTGCATCGAAAAATGACGACGGATTTAAAATGAGAATTTGCGGAAGTATTTCCCCAGCAGCATAAATTTTGCGTCACACTTGTAATCATAATTGGATTTCTAATGCATTTTTAAATCATGCTGACATCAAAATGACGCCGGTCTCTCTTGACATATCCAACTTCTTTATTCTTTTGGAGAATGGGGAAGATTTACAGACTATGAAAAGTCTCTAACATTCGGGTAAATGCTGCCCGATTTTCAGATTTTTCAAGTTGAACATGTGTTTTTCTGTAAAATAAACGCACTAGCAATTTTTCATTTTAATTTATTTATTTCCTCATTTTTTTGAATGCTATCTTTATTTAACGGGTAATAACTATGAGGTAGACCTCGGATAATTAAGATTTTATTGCATTCTTCTTGATTCCAGTTAATTTAGAATTTTAGAAACTAAAATATACTTAAAAGCGAGCAAACACATCATAGGCGCACCCACGGGGGGGGGCTATGGGGGCTCAAGCCCCCCCTAAAGGTGGAAAGTTTGAAGTGAAAAACTTTAAAAAATGAAAATTGTCACTAATGAATTATTACTATTATTATTATTTATTGTCTTCAAAATATTTCTAAAGTATTTTTTACCTAAAAAGGTGTTAGTTTTTAAATAAATACTTACAAAGAGTTTATGAAACACTGTTAAAGTCAGTTACAATATCACTGAATAGATCAGATAATTATTTATGACTCTATAATAAGTTTTTGCTTGTGGGCTTGTGTTGTATGGGCAAATCAAGTGGTACAGAATATTTTGACGTTATAAGCGGGTTGTAACTATTATCGATCTCACTATAACCGAGTTCAGCAGTATTTTCAGCTCAGCCCCCCCCTAAACTAAAATACTGGGTGCGCCACTGAAACACATATATAACAGAACATCAGACAATTAGAAAGGTATTATACTACGTACAGCAATTCACAAATTTACACATTTTAACCTGTCCATCTAGCGTTCTCGAGCGGTATCCAAAAACTCCATGCAATATCACGTGGTCACGGGCAAAAGAAAAGACAGGGCCTGTGATATCACAGGCATGATACTGAAAAGATATCAACTCAAAGAAAAGCGCGCAAAGAAGGAAAAAAAAAAGTAGCTCCACATTTTTTAACATAAAATTTTTTTTTTGGAGAAAAAGAACCCAACGTAAAAATCTTTTCCGTGCTTCAAAATGTATCCCAGCTTCTGTAAATAAGAAAAGGTTTCCTATCTCCACCATTTCTTTCGCATCCCCTCAGCTTTTCCGTCGATGGCGTTGAAATTAAGATAAAGTACAGAAAAGGTTCCAAGAGAATATTGAAAAGTTTTTGCTTTGGGGACGACACTGAAGTGAAGAGCGCGTGTCGAAAGATCCTGGTAGTGGCGCTTATATAGGAAGGAGTATTAACCCTTTAACGCGCAGTGGTTTCGCTCTGAGACCACCGAACTGTTGACGTTTTCAGTGTTGAAGGTCACGAAGAATAGATTGGATTTCTATAAAAATAGTTGCGGGTGACATAGCTCCACGAGAATCCTTTACTTTTTAGCACGTCATTTCCCGTAAAAAAATGGTCACGATTATTTTTAACACCACTGACATCTGCCGAAAAATGGAAGAACGCGAGAACAGCTGGATAGATTGCCCAATGCTGAAAAAAAGGCAGCCGTTGCCATCGCTCGACTTAACTACCAGCAAGATGGCGGACGGTCGAAACGTTCATCGCGTGCCACAGATCTCGAGACCCCTTTTTGGCGACAGCTGGCTGTGCTTGCACATCTTGCTGGTAATTAAGTCGAGCGATGGTCCGCCATCTTGCTGGTAGTTAAGTCGAGCGATGGCAACGGCTGCCCTTTTTTCAGCATTGGGAAAGGGTTGCGCCTCAAAGGGTTAACCCTTTTGCTGTCGTATGCCTACTCTGAGCCGCTAAAGGTTTTTTCTCCATTTCAGTTGTGTACCCGCTCTGTTCTCAGCCACCACAGCAAAGAACGATACTGTTACGAATTTTTGGGGCAGCCCGCTGCTCTGGGGCTTAAAAGCAGTTTAAAATTCGTAATTTACGTGCCAAATAGTTAAATTTTGCTTTTAGTTGCATCTAAATCGGTCAACTAGAAAGCGAGATGAGGAGTTTTGGGTTTCCGAATTGGTTTGTAAAGCATTTTCTAGAAATCTCGAGAAATATGGGTCCTAGGGCTTCGATGACTTCACTTTTACGGACTTATTTTTTGGCGCCAAATTTGGCGATATTTCGCCAAAAGTCGCCATGCTGGCATCATTTTGGTCATTTGGCACGTTTTTCTTAATGGGGCTTGTAAAGGCCATGCATAATAGCCTAATATTACTCTTCTGTTACGCAATCATAATCGAGCCTGTTCTAGTACATTCCACGGATGGTTCTCTCTGGAACCTTCTACCTTTGTTCGTCGTAACCTATGAAAGCAGCTGGTTGTCCAGTTCAGTCTTGCTTCTGCTACCGCCAAGAGCGGATTGTCTGTGAAAGCTTTGTATTGGCGCTTAGAGAAGCTATGTTTAGCTCGTTTTTGAGGCCTTGTTTTAAAGTGTTGTGTGTAAATTCTTCTTTGCTGAGTCTTGAGGGACTGTTAGTGATGTCCCTTTGTAAATTTCCACTGAATTTTTGCCTGTGGATGCGTTTTATTCTATGTGAGAAATACAGCATTTGTCAAAGCTTCCGTACTAAGCGGACTGTTAACCCCTTAATCTTCGCTCCCGTCAAAATCACGGGCTAAGCTTTCTCCCTCTATTTCTCGTGCCCGTCAAATTTCCGGGCAATACTGTTCAAAAAAATTGCGCCAGAAAGATAAGAGCGTTCCAATTCTGATGCACGGATTTTTTTGTAATATATAATTTTAAACAACAGATGACAATACCAGAGTATTTTTAACTTAATTCGGAGATAGTTTATTTTTAAATACATGGTAGCGGTACTCGAACACACGTGTATTTGTGATATGCATTATGCAATCTTAGCTTACTTTTTTTTTTAAATTTATGTTCAAAGAAAATTTTAGAAATGTTTACTTATTTTACGTAGTAAGTTTAATAAAATTTTCTAGTGTTTAAAACATATATTTTTAATGATTCCCTGCTTGCTACAAAACACACATTCAGTCACAATGACCCTGAATGTTGGCTTTTCCTAATTTTTTTTTTTTTCTCTAGTGCTTAAAATGTCCAAAACCTTAAAATGAATAAGTATACTATATATGCACTTGTTTTATACAATTTTCTGGAATAAAAGAAATAAGCACTTTTATGACCGTTTCCTTGAAAATAATACGATGGTTAAGGGGTTAAAAGCACATTACTGTCTTATTATGCTTGTGAAATTTGTACAACTGATTGTTCGACGACGTTCTAGAAGTAATAAAGTTATCGCTCCATCCTGACAAGTGGACTCTTTACTAGAACTTTCTACTCTTACTGGACTTCAGAACGACCAACCCAGGAAACAAGCAGGGTGTTCTGCGACAATATCATGTGGTCACAGGCGAAAGAAAAGACTGATCCTGTGATATCAGAGGGATGATACCGAAAAGATATCAACTCAAAGAAAAACGAGCGAAGAAGGGGGGAGGGCACTCCACATTTTTGACATATTTTTTTTTTTAAGGAACCCAACGTAAAAATCATTCCAAGCTTCAAAATATCATGTAGTTATTCAGGGACAAAAGAAAAGACTGAGCCTGTGATATTACAGATGCCAAAAAGATACCGGAATGTATCTACTTAAAGAAAAGCGAGCGAAGAAGTTAAAAAAAAAAGAGTTGACTCCACATTTTCAACATAAATATTTTTCGTTAAAAATAAAGTCGTCCTGCCGATCTTCAAAATATATCAGAGCTTCTGTATAAGAACATGGTTCCCTATCTCTACTATTTGTTTCACATGCCTCTGCATTTTCGTCGATAAAGTAAGATAAAGTAAAGAAAATGCTTCAAAGAAAATATTGAAAAGGTTTGGTTTTGGAGACGTTACTTAAGAGACGGGTGCGTGTTGAAAGATGCTGGTGATAGTGCTTATGTAGGAATATAAATATTGTTTTCCCTAGGTACTCTTGCAGATCTTCGACTCGGTATTTAGCAGAATGATGAGCTTTTGTATCCTTGCAAAAGTATCAATTTCGAGCTGCTTATAGCTTAGTGGTAACGGCTATAAACAACCCACCAAACACACGACTTACAGTTCGATAACTGAACTATATCTTACGCCAGATAGTACGGATATCATTTGGACACTAGGCAAACGTAACAGATCTGTGTCGAAAGTGTCCGCCAAAGTGAACACTCAGTGGACACGGTAAAAGATGTCGATCGGTTATAGGTAGCGGGTTACGATTTCGATTTCCCAGGAATCAAATCCGAGAGGTCGGGAACAGAATCGGAACTTCGAAAGCATAATAATAATACAAAATTATAATTATTGGTTTAAAAAATAATGCCATATGGCCTATGATATTCCCTATGATATTGTTATGGTTTTCGTGCATATCATTTTTGAGAGGAGAACCGAAACCCATTCGATGCAGTTCTGACTTCGCTAATCAGGTCACCAATGTGGCATCTTTCTGAATACAAGAAATTGCTAGAAATAGAAGTGCATAATTTTTATCGTACTTTTGGCAAAAGTTCGATGCCTTGAAATGATATATCTTCGATCCTATACCTAAAAGATTTCCGATCGTTACTTGCTATTCGGCATTGACGACACAGATGAGAAGTCGGATATCGAATCGTCAGGTTTGCGATAGTTATGTGTTTGCTGGGAATGCGTTGATAGATTTGATTTTTTTTTAAAGAGTGCATCCAATAAATGGCAATAAAACATGAAATTTTCAGCATTTGATTTCCCGCAGACAATATTTTGAACTGCGGAAAGAATGACTATTTTGAGGCATTTTTTGCATCGAAAAAAATACGACGGATTTAAAATGTGAATTTGAGGAAGTATTTCCCCAGCAGCATAAATTTTGCGTCACACTTGTAATCATAATTGGATTTCTAATTCATTTTTAAATCGGTGACATCCAAATGACGCCAGTCTCTCTTGCTATATCGAACTTCTTTATTCTTTTGGGAAATGGGGAAGATTTACAGACTATGAAAAGTCTCTAACATTCGGGTAAATGCTGCCCGATTTGCAGATTTTTCAAGTTGAACATGTGCTTTTCTGTAAAATAAACGCACTAGCAATTTTTCATTTTAATTAATTTATTTCCTCATTTTTTGAATGCTATCTTTATTTAACGGGTAATAACTAGGAGGTAGACCCCGGATAATTAAGATTTTATTGCATTCTTCTTGATTCCAGTTAATTTAGAATTTTAGAAACTAAAATATGCTTAAAAGCGAACAAACACATCATAGGCGCACCCACGGGGGGGGGGCTATGGGGGCTCAAGCCCCCCCTAAATGTGGAAAGTTTGAAGTGAAAAACTTTAAAAAATGAAAATTGTCACTAATGAATTATTACTATTATTATTATTTATTGTCTTCAAAATATTTCTAAAGTATTTTTTACCTAAAAAGGTGTTAGTTTTTAAATAAATACTTACAAAGAGTTTATGAAACACTGTTAAAGTCAGTTACGATATCACTGAACAGATCAGATAATTATTTATTACTCTATAATAAGTTTTTGCTTGTGGGCTTGTGTTGTATGGGCAAATCAAGTGGTACAGAATATTTTGACGTTATAAGCGGGTTGTAACTATTATCGATCTCACTATAACCGAGTTCAGCAGTATTTTCAGCTCAGCCCCCCCCCCTAAACTAAAATACTGGGTGTGCCACTGAAACACATATATAACAGAACATCAGACAATTAGAAAGGTATTATACTACGTACAGCAATTCACAAATTTACACATTCTAACCTGTCCATCTAGCGTTCCCGAGCGGTATCCAAAAACTGCATGCATTATCACGTGGTCACGGGCAAAAGAAAAGACAGAGCCTGTGATATCACAGGCATGATACTGAAAAGATATCAACTCAAAGAAAAGCGCGCAAAGAAGCAAAAAAAAAAAAAGTAGCTCCACATTTTTAACATAAAAATTTTTTTTTGGAGAAAAAGAACCCAACGTAAAAATCTTTTCCGTGCTTCAAAATGTATCCCAGCTTCTGTAAATAAGAAAAGGTTTCCTATCTCCACCATTTCTTTCGCATCCCCTCAGCTTTTCCGACGATGACGTTGAAATTAAGATAAAGTACAGAAAAGGTTCCAAGAGAATATTGAAAAGTTTTTGCTTTGGGGACGACGCTAAAGTGAAAGAGCGCGTGTTGAAAGATCCTGGTAGTGGCGCTTATATAGGAAGGAGTATTAATCCTTTAACGCGCAGTGGTTTCGCTCTGAGACCACCAAACTGTTGACGTTTTGAGTGTTGAAGGTCACGAAGAATAGATTGGATTTCTATAAAAATAGTTGCAGGTGACATAGCTCCACGAGAATCCTTTACTTTTTAGCACGTCATTTCCCGTAAAAAAATGGTCACGATTATTTTTAACACCACTGACATCTGCCGAAAAATGGAAGAACGCGAGAACAGCTGGATAGATTGCCCAATGCTGAAAAAAGGGCAGCCGTTGCCATCGCTCGACTTAACTACCAGCAAGATGGCGGACGGTCGAAACGTTCATCGCGTGGCAGCCAGCTGCCGTCAAAAAGGGGTCTCTAGATCTGTGGCACGCGATGAACGTTTCGACCGTCCGCCATCTTGCTGGTAGTTAAGTCGAGCGATGGCAACGGCTGCCCTTTTTTCAGCATTGGGAAAGGGTTGCGCCTCAAAGGGTTAACCCTTTTGCTGTCGTATGCCTACTCTGAGCCGCTAAAGGTTTTTCCTCCATTTCAGTTGTATACCCGCTCTGTTCTCGGTCACCACAGCAAAGAACGATACTGTTACGAATTTTTGGGACAGCTCGCTGCTCTGGGGCTTAAAAGCAGTTTAAAATTCGTAATTTACGTGCCAAATAGTTAAATTTTGCTTTTAGTTGCATCAAAATCGGTCAACTAGAAAGCGAGATGAGGAGTTTTGGGTTTCCGAATTGGTTTGTAAAGCATTTTCTAGAAATCTCGAGAAATATGGGTCCTAGGCCTTCGAAGACTTCACTTTAACGGACTTATTTTTTGGCGCCAAATTTGGTGATATTTCGCCAAAAGTCGCCATGCTGGCATCATTTTGGTCATTTGGCGCGTTTTTCTTAATGGGGCTTGTAAAGGCCATGCATAATAGCCTAATATTACTCTTCTGTTAAGCAATCATAATTGAGCCTGTTCTAGTACATTCCACGGATGGTTCTCTCTGGAACATTCTACGGTGTTCGTCGTAACCTATGAATGCAGCTGGTTGTCCAGTTCAGTCTTGCTTCTGCTACCGCCAAGAGCAGATTGTCTGTGAAAGCTTGAGGCTTTGTATTGGCGCTTAGAGAAGCTATGTTTAGCTCGTTTTTGAGGCCTTGTTTTAAAGTGCTGTGTGTAAATTCTTCTTTGCTGAGTCTTGAGGGACTGTTAGTGATGTCCCTTTGTATATTTCCACTGAATTTTTGCCTGTGGATGCGTTTTATTCTATGTGAGAAATACAGCATTTGTGAAAGCTTCCGTACTAAGCGGACTGTTAAAGCACATTACTGTCTTATTATGCTCGTGAAATTTGTACAACTGATTGTTCGACGACGTTCTATAAGTAATAAAGTTAGCGCTCCATCCTGACAAGTGGACTCTTTACTAGAACTTATTACACTTACTGGACTTCAGAACGACCAACCCAGGAAACAAGCAGAGTGTTCTGCGACAATATCATGTGGTCACAGGCGAAAGAAAAGACTGATCCTGTGATATCACAGGGATGATACCGAAAAGGTATCAACTCAAAGAAAAACGTGCGAAGAAGGGGGGAGGGCACTCCACACTTTTCACATATTTTTTTTTTAAGGAACCGAACGTAAAAATCATTCCAAGCTTCAAAATATCATGTAGTTATTCAGGGGCAAAAGAAAAGACTGAGCCTGTGATATTACAGATGCCAAAAAGATACCGGAAATGTATCTACTCAAAGAAAAGCGAGCGAAGAAGTTAAAAAAAAAAAAGAGTTGACTCCACATTTTCAACATAAATATTTTTCGTTAAAAAAAAAGTCGTCCTGCCGATCTTCAAAATATATCGGAGCTTCTGTATAAGAACATGGTTCCCTATCTCTACTATTTGTTTCACATGCCTCTGCATTTTCGTCGATAAAGTAAGATAAAGTAAAGAAAATGCTTCAAAGAAAATATTGAAAAGGTTTTGGTTTGGAGACGTTACTTAAGAGACGAGTGCGTGTTGAAAGATGCTGGTGATAGTGCTTATGTAGGAATATAAATATTGTTTTCCCTAGGTACTCTTGCAGATCTTCGACTCGGTATTTAGCAGAATGATGAGCTTTTGTATCCTTGCAAAAGTATCAATTTCGAGCTGCTTATAGCTTAGTGGTAACGGCTATAAACAACCCAGCAAACGCACGACTTACAGTTCGATAACTCAACTATATCTTACGCCAGATAGTACGGATATCATTTGGACACTAGGCAAACGTAACCGATCTGTGTCCAAAGTGTCCGCCAAAGTGAACACTCAGCGGACACGGTAAAAGATGTCGATCGGTTATAGGTAGCGGGTTACGATTACGATTTCCCAGGAATCAAATCCGAGAGGTCGGGAACAGAATCGGAACTTTGAAAGCATAATAATAATACAAAATTATAATTATTGGTTTAAAAAATAATGCCATATGGCCTATGATATTCCCTATGATATTGTTATGGTTTTCGTGCATATCATTTTTGAGAGGAGAACCGAAACCCATTCGATGCAGTTCTGACTTCGCTAATCAGGTCACCAATGTGGCATCTTTCTGAATACAAGAAATTGCTAGAAATAGAAGTGCATAATTTTTATCGTACTTTTGGCAAAAGTTCGATGCCTTGAAATGATATATCTTCGATCCTATACCTAAAAGATTTCCGATCGTTACTTGTTATTCGGCATTGACGACACAGATGAGAAGTCGGATATCGAATCGTCAGGTTTGCGGTAGTTATGTGTTTGCTGGGAATGCGTTGATAGATTTGATATTTTTTTTAAAGAGTGCATCCAATAAATGGCAATAAAACATGCAGTTTTCAGCATTTGATTTCCCGCAGACAATATTTGGAACTGCGGAAAGAATGACTGTTTTGAGGCATTTTTTGCATCGAAAAAATACGACGGATTTAAAATGAGAATTTGAGGAAGTATTTCCACAACAGCATAAATTTTGCGTCACACTTGTAAGCATAATTGGATTTCTAATTCATTTTTAAATCGGTGACATCACAATGACGCCCCAGCAAACACATACCTGCTGGCGGAGTACCATGCCAGTGCCTTCCTGCCTTAACGTCCAGCACTGGCCCGGCACTGCAAAAAGTAACTGAATCGTACCAAAAGTGGTCGCCCGAGAAGTACCTTGCCAGAAGCCCGGATAGAGACTATGTACAGAATTGTACCCCAATTCTGTACATAGTGGGGGTTTCACTGTCGCTGTAGTAAACATTTTTATAGCATACTGAACTCGTTTGTATTATTTTAGTTTTTAGTACTAAAATATTTGAAGGCACAATATGAACTTATCCCCTTACACCCCTCCCTCAAAAAAAAAAAAAAAAGAAAGAAAGAAAATCTTAGCAGTGACCCTTGCCTTTGGGTGCCCGGAACTTATATCCCCTAACACTTCTACACAGTGTGAATGTGAAACAATATTATTTAATTAAAATAACGAAATTTTATGCCAACACTACGAAATATATACAGGCCCATTACTGCCAAATAGTGCTGGTCCGGTACATTTTAAGCAGTACCACGCCGTTAACTTTTCTGTGCATGTCATAGACACATGGCAGTTCGCCGTTACCAGTTACGTACTGGCGAATATGCACTTTTCAGACACTGGCACTCCAGTGACTTCCAGACGATGGCAATCTACCTTGCTCCGGGTAGACGGCACTTTGCCAGCACGACGGGTACCCGGCCGGCATTTTGCGGGCAGTAGTGTGTTTGCTGGGGCCAGTCTCTCTTGCTGTATCCAACTTCTTTATTCTTTTGGAAAATGGGGAAGATTTACAGACTATGAAAAGTCTCTAACATTCGGGTACATGCTGCCCGATTTTCAGATTTTTCAAGTTGAGCATGTGCTTTTCTGTAAAATAAACGCACTAGCAATTCTTCATTTTTTTTTCTAATATTTTGAATACTATCTTTATTTAACGGGTGATAACTAGAAGCTAGACCCCGGATAATTAAGATTTTATTGCATTCTTCTTGCTCCTAGGTAATTTAGAATTTTAGAAGCAAAAATATACTTGAAAGCGAACAAACGCTTGCATAACAGAATATCAGACAATTAGACATGTACGCTACGTACAGCAGTTCACAAATTTACACATTTTAACCTGTCCATCTAGCGTTCCGGAGCGGTATCCAAAAATTGGAATTGTAGAAGCATGCAATATCAAGTGGTCACAGGCAAAAGAAAAGACCAAGCCTGTTATATCACTGGCATGATACCGAAAAGATATCAACGCAAAGAAGAGCGTGCATAGAAGGAAAAAAAAGTAGCTCCACATTTTTGAGATAAAAATTTTTTTTGGAGAAAAAGAACCCAACGTAAAGAAGGAAAAAAAAGTTGCCCCACATTTTTGACATAAAAATTTTTTTTGGAGAAAAAGAACCCAACGTAAAAAATCATTCCAAGCTTCAAAATGTATCCCAGCTTCTGTATATAAGAAAATGTTTCCTATCTCTACCGTTTCTTTCGCATCCCTCAGCGTTTTCGTCGATGACGTTGAAATTAAGATAAAAGTATAGAAAATGTTTCAAGGGAATATCCCTTTGAGGCGCAACCCTTTCCCAATGCTGAAAAAAGGGCAGCCGTTGCAATCGCTCGACTTAACTACCAGCAAGATGGCGGACGATCGAAACGTTCATCGCGTGTCACAGATCTAGAGAACCTTTTTTGACGCAGCTGGCTGTGCGCGAGCACAGCCAGCTGTCGTCAAAAAGGGGTCTCTAGATCTGTGACACGCGATGAACGTTTCGATCGTCCGCCATCTTGCTGGTAGTTAAGTCGAGCGATGGCAACGGCTGCCCTTTTTTCAGCATTGGTCAATCTATCCAGCTGTTCTCGCGTTCTTCCATTTTTCAGCAGATGTCAGTGCTGTTAAAAAGAATCGTGAACATTTTTTGACGGGAAATGACGTGCAAAAAAGTAAAGGATTCTGGTGGAGATATGTCACCCGCAACTATTTTTATAGAAATCCAATCTATTCTTCGTGACTGGCAACAGTCAAAACGTCAGAGTTTGGTGTTCCTAGAGCGGGATCACTGCGCGATAAAGGGATATTGAAAAGGTTTTGGTTTGGGGACGACTGTAAAGTGAAAGAGCGCGTGTTGAAAGATCCTGCTAATGGCGCTTATACATGGTGTATCTAAATTGTTTCAACAGAATATATTATGGGAGATAGGGCGCATAATCAGGTATCGGAATCACATAGCAATGTGGAGTTAGAAACGTTGTCTTCATGTAGCTATAATCACTTTAGGAAAAGTGCTGAAGTGTTTGTCCAATTTCTTAAGCAAGTGTCGTATACAATGGGCTTGTCTTCAAAAATCTCATCCGAGAAATAAAGTAGAATTTTTTAAACTAGGAATTTTACTCGCATGTTTTCTGAGAAAAATGCGTTACTTTTTGACAAACAATGGTCGGAAAGTTCACTGTTTCTTCAGCACCCGTTACAAATTTATTTTTAACAACTGTATGAAGACAACGTTTCCCTACATTGCTATGTGATTGTGATTCCTTACTATGTGCCCTATCTCCCATAATATTTTGTTGAAACAATTTAGATATACCTTGTATAGGTATGAGTATTAACCCTTTGTGTTCGTATGTCTACACTGAGCTGCCAAAGGTTTTTGACCATTCCAGTCGTATGCTTGCTCTGTTCTTAGCCCCCACTACAAAGAACCATACTGATCCTATTATATTAATTTTATATTACAAGCCACCAAGGTGGCCAGAGCTTCGCCTTTCCATACTTTACTGTTCTTTATACTCAGTGCAGTGTTAACTAAATTTTTGGACTCGTTTCAATGAAAATCATGTTTCTTACCAACTACTTCTTATCCTATTATATCTTGTTGGTTTTAACAGTATTCGTCATTAAATTTATTTAGGTGGGGTTCCTGCACATTTTGGGTGTCATCCTAAAAGCCGATGCTGAAACAGACAATGGCTAAAATGTGCTTTAGCAGTACATTCAGTACATGCTGACATTTTTTAGATGATCGATGAATGTGCCAAGTATTGTAAATTCCGTATTATAAAGCTGTGAAAAAGTCCGAAAGATCTTGCATTTTCGTGTATCCATTATTGTTGTTATGCAATCTAGCTACTGCGTGACGTATGCTTGCTCCATTTGACATCATTGGACTGTTAATTTAGATTTTTGCAAATGCGTTACCGTTATTGCACTAAAGTTTACATCTATCTATTGCCGTTCGCAGCCTGGGAATACCCTCGATTTTGGTACCGCATACGTTAGCTATTATCTAAGTAGATAATTCCAATAATAAGTGTGAATGTACATTGAAATTGAGGATTCTAGAATTTGTTTTTCGGGTATTTGGAAGGGGACCAGAGTCGGTTCAGTTTTTGATAAGTGTATTTTGGAGTGTACAAATGCTTTCTTCCGGCGTAGCCTCATACATTATTAAAAATAAAAAAATCTCGGCTGTTCGAGCCTCTTCAGGGGGAGACCCCCCTGAACCCCTCTAATTTTTTAGTTTCATTATTGCCATTTTAAAACTACATTAATTGACTATGTCATTTCATCGCTCATCTTTCGCGCATTTCGCCTAGTAACCCTATGTTGAAATTTTTATGAGTGTAACCTATTTATAGAAAAATACATGCGGTGCCTATTCTACAGCTTACGGAATAGTGTAACAATAGATTAAAGCTGTTGTGAACTAATAGTATTTAAATACATGTAAAATTATGTCGCTTTTTTATGTCGCATTTTTGGGATACATTTTTCAATAAAGGCTGTTGACAGATAAAATGACATAGTCATTAATATTTCATGACACAGAATTATTTAACAAATCTTCAACCGATCTCAAAACATCAAGTAGACACAAGGATGCAGTGCGACACTTGAAATCATCCAGAGTGTGCCAAATTAAGCTCAAATTAGATATGCATGTTGTAGGTCACTGCCTTACATACTGTACCGCTTTTTTTAATATTCTAAATTAATGACAAAAGTATACTATTTGGGAAGAAAATATTCAAATACCACATTGTAGTTTTCAATTTGTATTTTTGCAGAATTACTGAGCGATTAAATTCATTTAAACGCTTGGTTTTCGAAAAGCCAATTGGAGTCACTCCATATTTTTTCCCAATTCCGACCACTTGACATGCGGCCATTGGTCACTGTGTAGAAGTAAATATTGAGCATTTTATTATGTGAGTATCTGTTGGGGTTCCACCGTTTAATTTCTCATGAAGAGACGGAAAGTTCAACAGCCGAAACCTAAGCCTGGAGTTGGAACCCGGGCAGATGATAGTTGGAAGAGATGCGCTATAATCAGCTTGCAATCTGGGGCGACAAAATATAAAGTAAGATGATTGCTTCAGAGGTTAGAAAAAACTTTGAATGTCCTCTTTTCAAAAGCCAATCAATACGTTGGCATGCGTAAAGCCATGGCTTTACGTATGCCAGCGTATTGAGTTTTAAGTCGAATTTTTTCATATTACAATACTTTCCTTACATGGTATATGTTCGGAAAGTAAAAATCACAGCGTTGTTCAAAGATGTTAACAGCAATTCTTCTATTATTATTTAAATTATTCCCGTAATATCCAGACACCTTTTAATGCGAGATGTTTGGCAGTATGGCTACGAGATTAAATGTTGGCTTATTACTTTCCGAACATGTACCATGTAAGGAAAGTATTGTAATCATGAAAAAATTCGACTTCGAGATTTTGGTGTTTTTACACGTTTTGAGGCCTTCTGAATCTATTTATGCTATTTTTACGAGATGTATGTATGTGTATGTGTGTGTGTGTGTGTATGTGTGTTTGTGTGTATGTGAGTGAACACGATAGCTCCTGAACGGAGCATTCGATTGAGCTCAAATTGGATATATATGTCATAAACCACCGTCGCAAGACCGGTATTGATTTTGGTGTGTATAGGACTTATAGTTTTTCTACAGGGCTACGACAAAGATTTCTTTTACATTATGGCCTATGGGGGGAATTTCTTGAAAGTGCGCTAGCGTTTAAACGGTAGATTGGATTGAGCTCAAATTGGGTATACATGTTATGAACCACCGTTGCAAGACCGGTATTGATTTTGGTGTGTATAGGACTTATAGTTTTTCTACAGGGCTACGACAAAGATTTCTTTTACATTATGGCCTATGGGGGGAATTTCTTGAAAGTGCACTAGCGTTTAAACGATACATTCGATTGAGCTCAAATTCGGTATACATGTTATAAACCACCATCCTAAGACCGGTATTGATTTTGGTGTGTATAGGACTTATAGTTCTCCTAAAGGGATACGACAAAACTTTCTTTTATGTTATGGCATAATGGCATATGGGGAGAAATTCTTGAAAGTGCGCAAGCGTTTAAACTGTGCATTCGATTGAGTTTCAATTTGGTATATATGTTTGAATTATTCATCGATTAAAATTTATTTAAGTTCTTGGTAATGATCTTAATCGTAAGTGTTCGGAAAGTCGAGTGGAGTCACTCCAGATTTTTTATTATTCTAATTAGTTCCCTCGCGCAATCAAAAGTAAAATCTTTAATTCTGACGCAAAGAGTTCGTACTTGATTCCATCTCAAATATTTTATCGTGCCCAAATCTTAACTTTCAGAACGAATGCAGAATAAGCAAATGTCGAAACAACCGTCAGAAAATACATTTCATAAATACCATTTCACGCGACCCCATCGCGGTATTTTCTGCAAACTTTTGACGTAATAGCCACCCACGTAGATCACATTGAGATGTAAAATTCGGAATTAAAATTGCCTTTTATAAAGGAATAAATAAGTGAACACCCACACAGTCTCCAAGTTGAGCTTTTAATTACGGGGGGAAAGTTATTTGTGATGTTTTAATGAAATTTTATAATGAAAGGTAAATGTGAAATGTATATTAATTCGCTTTTCTTCGTGATATTGTCTCGCTATTGCAATAATGAGAGGTAAAAATAGTATTTAATAACTATCTAATTAAACATGCATTTATTTAATCTTTTGAGCAGCTGAAGCGTACATTTCTGTTTTATAAGTCAGAATTTTCATGCAACACACTAATATTTTATTTCAGCTAAAATGTATCGTAAATCATTTTTCAAATTTTAAAGATTCAAAATTATATTTAAATATTATTTATGATTACAGTTATTTTTATCAAGTTAACTTTTATAAAATTTCAATTTATAGAAATGAATACAAATTTCACATATGAACTTATCTATACTCAAAGCCACATGAAGAGAGTGTATAGTGAAATGTATAGTTTACATGGGAGAGTGAGAGTGTATAGTTTACATTCCTTCTCTATTCTTAGTCTCATAAATTGTATTTAGTAAGAAAAGAAAAAATAAATAAATTTACTGGAAGCTTCAAGTGTTTAACAACACAATTTAAAGATACTTCAAACATTCTGTTCAGTCTGTATTTGCAGTTTTAGATGATAAATTAAAAAAAAAATGAACTAATTAAAGCTAAAACATAGCAACAAATATTTACAACTGGATTTATTATTGTGGGAAATGTATGTAAATTTAACAAATTAACAGAATTATTATTACAGTGATTTTTAAGCAATTCTATAGGTGAAGTGTGGTTTATAGACTAAGGTGGCCAAACTCCCCAATTTTCGGGGTCAGTCCCCAAATTCAGAACTTTGGGAACCCCAAATTCATTGTTGTTTTACATCAGTTTGTCCCTAAAATGTAAAACAACAATTGGGGACAAAAGTTTAATTAAAACAGTTATTTCTTCCCAATTTAATAAGAAATCAATCATGTTTCCTTTATTTTATAAATGTTAATAATGCTCTAGTGTAAGAAATAGAAGCTGTTTTGAGAAGAGCATTGAATTTATAAAATATCCGATAATTTTTGTTTCAGAATTGGGGACAAAGCTGGTTTGTACCCAATTCTTTTTTTCAAAAATCTGGTCACCTTATTATAGACACAATAACTAATAATATTTGAATTTATGAGTATAGTAATGTATACGAACATACGAGTGTAATGATGTATGAGTATTATTCGTATGCTTGGGTCAACCTTTTAATTATAACAGAATTATCCATGTACCTTTTTTATAATAGCAATATTACATATTAGCGTATTAATATAAATCTAAGTTTTATTCTTCTTTATTTTTGGACTTATTGTTCGAAAATTTTCAAAGGCCTTTTTAGTAGTCTACACTCGAGCCCGTAAACAGCAGTTTTTTTGTGCGATATTAACAGTTTTATGGTTAAAAAAAAAAAAACGAAAAAACTTCTATGAATATATCTGCTACTACCTAAAATATTTGTCGCTGATGTGTTAGTATATAGTGCGGATTTTTGAAAAGCCTCAATTTTGTTTCCATTGTTAGCGTACAGAGAACGGAATTTAATATATTGGCAGAAGTATAGAAAGCAAAATTAGTGGAATGAGCTTTTAAAGTCAAGAAGACATATCTTACCTGTAACTAAATTTTGCTTTATTCACGGTAGATATTTCAATATTAAGCGGAAGAAAATTTTGTCCATTTCTCACAAAAACTAAAAAAGTAAACAAACATAAAAAAAGAAGTTTAAGTTGAGCCATTATATTACCTAGAAAAAACATATTACCTCCTTATTAAACTAACTAATATATTACAAAGTGCAACATCTCAAAATCTAATTTTAAAAAATTTTAAACTTTTTTTTCTAATTTTGACGCTTATAGTTTGAGTAACCATCTATTTTGTCACAAACTTTCACTTCATTCACTTTAGTCATTTCTACGTGATGGGCGAACAACAAAAAAAGCGTCACTGAAAAAAAATTCAGATTTTTTTTTACGGCCGTATTGGTTTTCCAGGTGCTTGAAACGATTATAAATCACAAAATTAGTAATGTACAGACAAAAATCTAATTTCAATTATATAGATATTAATAAGAATACGAACACGAGTATTTTGATATGCACCGATTTTTAATGTTATTCTAGCTATTTTAAATTTTACTCTCTTTGCATGTGCGACAAAATTTCTAGCACCCTGGCAGAGTCAGTTCTGTCTAGGGTCGGAAAAATCCGAACCCTTTTGATATATTAGGTGCGTAGATCGTAGATAATACCTATCCCTAAACATCAATCCATGCTTGATCCTCTGCGAATAATGGTGTTCTTCTTGATGAGCATTAATGTAATTTTTTTAAAACTGCCTATGCTAAAAAAACACATATTAAAAAATCTACGCCGTAGATGTGTATGGCTTGAAAAACTATATAACTACGTAAAAAAAAAAAAAAAAAAAGAAAAAGTCTACGCTACTTTAATAATTTAAAAATGTACCCGTTTCCTGGTTTTTAGCAATTTTTCTCTAATTTTAACTTCTAAAAATTGCTTTTTTGGAGTAGAGAATTAAAAACCTGTTGCAACTACGTCATAGTCGAAGTAGCAGATTCGCCATTTTTGCGATTTATTAAAAAAAAAATTAACCTCAACAATTTAATAAAATTCACACCATTGGATCGATCGGCTTGCTTATCTGCACAAATACGTTTAAAAAAGAGAAAGAGATTAAAATAACCCGCACTTCTTCAAAATACACCCGCTCCTCAATTTTTAGTGATTTTTGCAATTTTCAATATCAGAAAATTGCTCAGACGATCGATCGATCAATCGATCGGCTTGCTTATCTGCACAAATACGTTTAAAAAAGAGAAAGAGATAAAAAAAACCCGCACTTCTTCAAAATACACCCGGTCCTCAATTTTTAGTGATTTTTGCAATTTTCAATATCAGAAAATTGCTCAGACGATCGATCGATCAACCGATCGGCTTGCTTATCTGCACAAATACGTTTAAAAAAGAGAAAGAGATAAAAAAAAACCCGCTCCTCAATTTTTAGTGATTTTTGCAATTTTCCATATCAGAAAATTGCTCAGACGATCGATCGATCAATCGATCGGCTTGCTTATCTGCACAAATACGTTTAAAAAAGAGAAAGATATAAAAAAAAAACCCGCACTTCTTCAAAATCCACCCGCTCCTCAGTTTTTAGTGATTTTTGCAATTTTCAATATCCGAAAATTACTCAGACAAAGTAAAACAGAACTAGAATGGTAATTTTTGCGATTTCAACAAGTTTAAAACAGCTTTTCGAAAATATTCGGATTTTCGTTTGCCTCCCATGAAAGCCCTCAATACCTAACTAACACATTTCGTCAATTTTTTTCTCTAGAGCCTGTTTTGATTGCCTTCACAACGGGCGCTATATACTAACTGTAGAATTATCACAACATCCACCTTGAAACGGCAGATACGATGATAATCGTTACTTTCGAACAAAATACCACTTTTCATCGGTTTGTCTAAAGAACCCCCTAATAATTTGTTTATAAATAAATATACATTAAGTACTTACCGCTTGTTTACCCACCACGTCTAAGATCATATCCCCTCTCCCCCCCCCAATTTACTCGAATTCAATTATTCCAACATCCTCCCCATTTTTCCCTGAAGACTTCCCCTTCGAGAAGCATTTTCCCCCCTTTCCACCTTTGTTCTAAAACAGAGATCTCCTCGGCTTTCGATCGGTGTTTTCTCCACGTTTGATCTAAATTACGATGTTGGGATTTCTTTTTTACTAATGCGCATTAACGGGGTGGGGGGTAAGGTGGTTGATGTAAAGTTAATCACGCCTAATTGCCTTACACCAATATTTTGTGCGGGATAGGTTTAATGCAGTATTGATTTTGTAATGGACTCGGAATTTTTCAGAGTTCCCGATTGTTCAGTTTTAATTTCCCTTGGTTCTCTTCTGGCGAGCTTTTTTTCCCCCCTTTTCTTGTGTTTTCTTTCTTTCTTAGTTCTCTTTTCGTTGTTTGATGTTTGTTCTTTGAGAAATAAACATTAATTTCTCTTTAGAAGTTCAGGTAATAAATATACAGAATGTTTCATAAATTGTTTCGGTAGAGAAAAAAGATATGCTAAGTTATTCAGATATAGCAAATAAAATTCAGTGATACTTTTTTAGCTAAGTCCATGGCTCAAAAATAACCAAGATAGGTTAGTTAAAAACAGGAGGCTAGACTTTTAGGAGGTTACATTTTCCTTACAAAGTTGGAGAATATCATTTGTGCATACAGATGGGCAACACCTCACTCGGTAACTGCTGGCGCAGCCATCGAATAGAAGGCAATATTCACAAAATGTTTATTTACAATCATGATGACACACAAACAAACACTATTTACGTTTATTTCATGCGACGATAAATATTAACACAATTTTAAATTCATGCTTGACTCAAACTCTTGGTGAAATCTCAAAACTCATATTAAAATATTAAACTCATATTGCATAAACAACTCAGTAAAGAACTCAAAACTACTTTCTGGCGTAATTATACGCACTCGTAACAAATATGAACTCAATATTTTAATCATCTGAAGATAGAACACGTTTTTCCTTCTTTTATTCATTTGTTGCTAAGGCAACCACGTAAACAACACCATTGCAAACTGGAAGAAATACAGTAAAATTTAGTTCTCGTGTTCATAAACACGTTCACATGCTAAGTTGGGAAATTGAAAACGTTCAAAACGAGCCCGCAGTCAGCGCGGGAGATGCTTTATTCTTTAACCACTCGGATCGCTGCACGTCACTCAATTTCCAATGTTTACCTATAGGCTTGTAGTGTTGTGACGTTACCTCTTGGTAGGCAAAACAAAACTAACCAATGGGCTTGTTCTACGGGACGTCTGCTAGGCATAAGTAACCAATAGGCTTTCTCTACGTGACGTCACTGCTAGTGAATATGCTACAGCACTATTTGAAGGTAGTTTGGAGAACACAAATCCCAGTAAGCAGCAACGGAGAGTGTTATCTCTTATAGTCAACCTCCGTGGTTAAAAATAAGTCTTGAAATATCCGTCATCAGAGGGCGCTTCATCTGCTACGGGCTTTTACGATTTGCGCAAGTAAAAAATAACCTCCTGCCAGCAAAACAATTCTTATTTCCATTAAAACGTTGTGGGTTCCAGAAGTAAGGTAACAAAACCTCTCACTGGTGCACATACTCCCCGAGCGAATGAAATTCAAAAACTCTATATATGTTGGCACAACAGACAATCACAGCAATCAAACTCCTCTAGATGACAACTAAATGCCACGTGTTTGTCCGATGGAGTGTATTGGAACATCCCCTCTACCGCCCGGATCTCGCACCCAGTGATTTCCGTATCTTCGGTACGTCGCAGAAGCATCTGACTATACTCAGGGCAAACCTTACCTGATAACAGAGAAGAAGGCTACAGGAGCCTTTTCACTACTTTCCGAATGTATCACTCCGACACTCGTTTCTCTTTCCAATTATTTGACTGTCAATATCACAAAGCAACCCAATCGCAAGACGAATCTGCATTTCTGATTCCCGCCAGCAGGAAAGAGGTCTATCATTGGTCAAGCGTCTGCGAAGGCGTTACATCTAATTTCTGACTGAATTTCGTAATCCTTTTAATTATTGAATTCAAATAAGATAAATATGCAATTATTTTATAACATACACTTTATTTTAGCACTTAATAGTAGATAAATGTCTTAGTTCTGTAAAAAGCAGGGCAAACGGAAAGAACTATTTGAAAGCGGCGGAATCACACGGTCTGCAGCATTCCCTCCATTATCAGGTTAGCTGTGCCCCGAGTATAGACAACGTCATTTCCAATGCCACAGTTTAAGAAGCCGTCGTTAAGTGGCTCAGTGACTAGGGCACCGATTCTTCAACGCCGGTTTCGATAAATTGGTATAAAGAAGAATCAGATGCTATGCTGTCCATGGAGAAGACTATGTTGAAAAGTATTCTGTATCAAATGCCTTGCTATGTTTGAGCATCTATTGGCTTCCGTGAATGAACCTTTTGGTTAAAGGACTTGTTAGTTTACTTTTTGAACCACACCACGAACACCCACCAAATTTTGACACGTTTAGCTCAAGAGCTTCCCCATCACTGTTCTAAGGAATAGTTCCAAAATCTCTTTGAATACCACGAATTTCTTTTTTTTTTTTTTTTTGGATCAGCCACATAATTTCAAATTAAATCATATACATGCAAAATTTAAAAAATCTGATGTGGAAACTTTAATTTCCTTGTGCGTCTTTTAATCATAAATATTTTAGGTACACTTTATCTAAATTTATTACAACTGCAATAATACTAAGGCGTAACTATCTCTAGTCAAATATTTGAGATATCACCAGGCTGCGTTCAGTTTGAAAGATATATTTTTGGCACCTAATTTGGCGATATTTCGCCAAAAGTCGCCAAGCTTAAGATAGTTAGCGAGATTTTGGGTATAGCCGAAATACTGATTGATCACAGACTTTTAATGAATTGAAGGTATCCATAGACCTTAATGTATTTAAAGTCTTTTGGGTGACCCCGTAAATAAATTACCCAGTCGATTGCAATCAAAAAAGAGATGCACAGTAAGATGTTAAAATAGTTCTAAGTACAAAATCTTAAAATTCTATGGTTAAAAGTTTTAGAGTTATGCGATGAGAGAAGTACGTAATTATTTTTATTTCTGGCGCCAAATTTGGAGATATTTCGGCAAAACTTGCCAAGCTCGATGACAGAGGGCGAGATTTTGGGCAGTGTCCAAACAAAGACTGACTATACATATAATGTATTAATGATGTCCACAGATCTCAATGTATTGAAATTTTTTTTGGGTTCCCCTGTAAGTAAACTATCTAGTAGTATGAAACCAAAAAAGGCGATGCAAAACTAGTTGTTACAAACAATCCTAAATATACAATTTTAGCATGATACGACAAATAGTTTTTGAGGCATGCGAGTTACGTACATACTTGCACACGTACGTACGTACAGGCGTCAGGAAAAACATACTCAAGATTGACTTGCGGTTTGTGAAAATAGATTGTCCATCTATAATGAAGTGTGAAAAATAAAAGTACTTGACATTTCACTGCTTATTACCTTGACAACTCTTAGTCAATCGCAAAACAGACTCTATACTTGTAAATTTACAAACTATTACCTGTGCCTTGCAAAACAAATTGAAGTAATACTTCGGAGATAATGTCCACGTAATTTAATCGTAACTAAAATTCCAAACAGCACAGTCGGCTTTAAACGGCATTGAAAAGAAAGATAGATACTCAACTGATGAATTAAATAATAATAAAAAAAAAGCTGGATAACTTTCAAAAATGAAAAAAAGAAAAATACTCATTCTTAAAAAGAAAAAAAAAGAGAACTGCAGTAAAAAGTTGATATTCAGAATCGATGTATGTTGAAAACTATATTTATTAAGACAAAATAATCGAAAAACGATATCTGTCTCTTTAATTCTTTTTTTCTTCTTTCTGTTAAAAAATAGTATTTTTAACTTTGCTTTCAGTCATAAAATCAGAAATCAATATAAAAACGTCAGTATTTATGCTTTTTTCGTTTCTTTTCTCTCTCTCTTCCCCCCCCCCCCCAAGCAAACGATCGTTTACATAACACATTTCTAAAAAATCAAGTAAATGGAATGCTACGCCATTCTGTTTCTAATCATTATTTTGTGTGAAATTTGGTTTACTTAAGGCTGTTCTGTTTGAAAATCATGCAACTTTTGAAGAGTTCTTTAAAAATGTAATTGCGCTAGAGTCCTAGAAAATTTAGAATTAGTATCTCTGTAATTTGTAATTGTGAAATGTGTTACAAACAATGAACTTATAAAGAATTACGAAACAAATACTTAACAAAATGAATTCTGGAATATTTTTCTAAACAGGTAACTCCTTGGCCCATTTTTAAAGGCGATTTTTGTGCTTATGGATTTTTTCTGGAAGTTGCATGACACATACAGCTTTACTGTTAGTATTAGCCCGTACTGAACTGGTTGAAGAAGAATTATTAATGTTTTAGAGTGTTTAACATGACCAGGGAACGATTTGAGGAGATGGGGCTCCAGGTCAAAAGGTTCATGGGGGGGGGGAGAGGGAGGGCTTACAAAAGCTCTTACCTTACAAAGCTACTTTCACATCACACCGTACAGAAAATGGATGTTATAACAGCATAAAAAATGATTATTTAATCAAGATGCAAAATAAAAGGCGATAGTTCGATAATGATAATATGATATAGGATAATAATATTTCAATTACATTATTTAATTTTTGATCGTTCATTTCATTTCCTATTTTTCAAGTACAGTGAAACCCCGATCTATCGTTCCCGCATTCATCGCTTTATTTCTATGGTCCCTGCACAAATTGTATTTGAATAACGTTAAAGAAACCCGCACCTATCGTTCCCCAAAAAGTGACTTTCCCGCGTTCATCGTTGTAAAATTTTTCTCCTGACCAAAATGAAAATGAACGTTAAGGGGATCCATATGTCATATAAACTGTAATTGTTTCCTGGTATTATTTCTTGGTTTATTGATGATCAGGTGAGCAGTGGTTGCGCGTTGAAGATGTATATAGCGTGAAATTTAATGATTGTATTTCCATTAATCAAGATGGTGAGGCGTGCGGTATCCTAAACATGGAAGAAACGTGTGATGATGCAAAAAATGAAAATAACTGTGAAGCAGGGGATAATGTTCATTCCCATGAGGCTAAGCCTGCACGAGTACGAAGTTTCTCTGAAGCAATAACGCTATTTCAAAATTTTTGAACTTTTCATACAAACATAAAATCACATAAGGAGACCAGAAAAATGCTGTAAATCTTGAAAATTTACTATTTAATTTCCCATATACCCCATATAAAATTACGAATTTTTAAAGTAAGTATCACTTACTTTTCATCTTCGATTTATTTGTTTCACAAGTTTGTAACAAATTAGTATTGGTTAGTATACGGTCAGTGTGTATATGCATAAAGATTGCCTTCTTCGTATTTTGACTAAACCCGCATTTGTCGTTTTCCCGCATTCATCGTATTTTCCTAAGCATCCCATGAAAAACGATGAATCGAGGTTCTACTGTAACATGTGCAGCATTATTTTTGTATTTATTATTCTAAAGTAACATTTATTTATAGTGGGATTGATGTTCACTTTGCTCCAATTAGGAAGCTATTTCTTTTTCTAAGTTCCTATTGAAAACCCTTGTGATCAGCATTTATCACTACATAAGTCATACCTAAATAATAAGTTTGCGCTGAATAATTGTCCAAGACTATACCGTTTAGCTAAAGATAGGTGTGGATATAATGACAGTGCTATGAAATAGTGTTGCAGAAATACTCTGCTTGTTTCCTGGATTCGTCGTTCTAAAGTCCAGTAGGTGTAGAAAGTTCTAGTAAAGAGTCCACTTGTCAGGATGGAACAGGAACTTTATTGCTTCTAGGACTTCGACGAACAATCAGCTGTACAAAAATCACGGTCACTAATGGCCAGTCGCTCGTTCATAACAGTCCGCTCAGTACCGAAGCTTTCAAAAATGCTCTGATTCTCACACAAAATAAATCACATCAATAGGTAAAAATTCAGTAGAAATGTACGAGGGATACCATTAACAGTCCCCCAAGACTCAGCAATGAAGAATTTCCACACAGAACTTAAAATCAAAGCTTCATAAACAAGCGATAGTGCCGTTTCTATAGCGTCAATACAAAGCCTTAAGCAAGACTAAGACTCAAAGTGGGAGGAAGCCGCTTTTATAGGCTGCGACGAACACCGTGGAAGGCTCCAGAGAGGTTCCGTGGAATGTACTAGAACAGACTCTATTATGATTGCGTGATAGAGGAGTAATACTAGGCTATTATGATTGTTAATGCAGAAAAACTAGCTTTACAAGCCCCATTGGGAAAACCGCACCAAATCACCAAAATAGCGCCAACATTGGCGACTTTTGGCTAAATATCGCCAAATTTGGCGCCAAAAATAATTCCCTAAAAGTGAAGTTACCGAAGGCCTAGGACCATTGTTTTTCGAGATTTCTAGAAATTCCTATAGAAATCAATAGGGAAACCCAAACCTCCGGTTCTAATTGACCGATTTTGATGCAACGAAAAGCAAAATGCAGCTATTTGATGCGTAGAGTACGAATTTTGAACTATTTTAATTCCCAGAACAGCGGGTTGCCCCGAAAATTCGTTACAATGGTGACAGAGTAATTATAATTACTCTTATGTTTCATAAACTTGTTTCTGTATTTCTTATTTTAAATTAAAAATTTCAAATATTCAAACTTAAAGGCTAATTTTGGGGCGCTTGCACCAAATGCCCTGCCGGAAATGAATCCCTGAACATGATAGTTTGTTTTCAAAGCGGTTCAAAAATCCTATGACGGCGATCGCTGTTCATGCAGAAGAACCTCAAAAAAATGCATTCCTGGTATGAGTAATATGAAAGAAAAGCACCAGCCTGAACAATGCTCTGAACTCTGGTTACCAGACAGTTAACTCTTTGAGGCGCAACCCATTCCCAATGCTGAAAAAAGGTCTGCCGTTGCCATCGCTCGACTTAATTACCAGCAAGATGGCGGACGATCGAAACGTTCATCGCGGCCACATCTAGAGACCCCTTTTTTTGACGGCAGCAGGCTGTGCCGCACAGCCAGCTGTCTCTAAAAAAAGGGTCTCTAGATCTGTGGCACGCGATGAAAGTTTCGATCGTCCGCCATCTTGCTGGTCGTTAAGTCGAGCGATGGCAACGGCTGACCTTTTTTCAGCATTGGGCATTCTATCCAGCTGGTCTCACATTCTTCCATTTTTCAGCAGATGTCAGTGCTGTTTAAAAAGAACCGTGACCCATTTTTTTACGGGAAATGACGTGCTAAAAAGTAAAGGATTCTCGTGGAGCTGTGTCACCCGCAACTATTTTTATAGAAATCCAATGTATTCTTCGTGACTGGCAACAGTCAAAACGTCAGAGTTTGGTGTTCCCAGAGCGGGAGCACTGCGCGTTAAAGGGTTAATCAGTGGCCTAGTGTCTCTAATCGATTAGAATAAGAGATTTTAAGGAATATTATAACTAAGAAGTGAATGTAAGTTAAAAAGCTTTTAATAATTCTAATTTCTTTCTAAATTCATTTCCTAGTAGAAATGTCCAAACTTTTTAAGAAAAGGGGCCGGGCCATAAGCGACCCAAGATTGTTTGTAGGTGGAGGAGGGGGGGCTCCAAGCTAAATGGTAAATAATTGTAAAAAGGTCCTGCTCCAGAAAGGTTCCATATGTTAATGTTGAACCATTTCTACGTTGCAACAGTACGTAAACCCAAATGGTACTGTGGGATCTGGGAGGCGTAGCCCCTAGCAAGCACGTATTTAGAAAAACATTTTTTCTTTGGGGGGGGGAGTGAAAAATTTTGGAGGGTGTCCAAATGGTAAAAGAGGCAGGATAAATCACAAAAAGACTATATCATTTTAGTAACAAAAATCAAAATTTCGAGGAGGGAGACACCCCTGAATATATCCTTGGTCCCTAAGCACCCATGGAAGGGGCCTTTAGAGAAATGATTCGACTTCTGAGCAGTAGCGGATTCAGAGGAGGGGCTAGGGGGCTTCAGCCCCCCCCAAAAAGAGATTGCTAAAGGGTAACATTCTGCTTCATTATGCACTTTGAATATGTAAAGTGATCTTTTCTAATCACTTAACCCCTCCCAAAAGAGTTTACATTGGTTTAGACTAAAATTTTGCTTTATTGTACATTTTGTTTGGGTGAAATAAGCTTTTTTCAAAATTTAGCCCCTCCCAAAATATAATTTCTGGATCCGCCACTGCTTCTGAGGCCCACAAAACCCAGTTTAGAATGAAAGTGAAACAGCTTCACTGTAAACCTCTGTGGACAATTTTTACTGCAGAAATGCTTATTTTGAAAGCAGAATTTTCGTAAGACAAGCTAAATGGTAAATAATTGTTTTTAAATAAAAATGCTTAAAATTCCACAAAAAATTAACTAAAAGTATTACCCTCTCCCAGAAGATGTAACTGAGTACTTTTAAAAACAATTCAAGAAAATAGTAAAAACTCAATAGATAATTAAATTAAAAGGAAATAACTTTGCATAAGACACTCATACGTAAGAAAATAGTGCAGTACTTGCGTTTCCAGTAGTGCGAATGGCCCACCCTTCTTCAGTTGCGAAAAAATTAGAGTGACAAGGTACCACCGAAAATTTATGTATTGCGCTATATTTATGTATGTGTGTTCTGCAGAACGTTTTTTTAATTTTAATTAAAGAAAATCGAAATTTCATAACCATGCAAAATATAAACGTAGACCAAGTTCAGAAATAATATGAACACACAGAAAAAAAAACCACTTTAATAATATTTTGGCTTAAGACTGCATTAATTATCAAAATCTTAAGCATTTTCAAAATATACATTAAGCTTAGTTCACAGAATATTAAAACTAAACACTCTGGATTACGCTTCTTTTACCAACACAAATGTTAGAGTGATAGTTAACCCTTTAACGCGCAGTGTTCCCGCTCTGGGAACACCAAACTCTGACGTTCTGACTGTTGCCAGTCACGGAGAATAGATTTGATTTCTATAAAAATAGTTGCGGGTGCTCCACGAGAATCCTTTACTTTTTAGCACGTCATTTCCCGTAAAAAAAATTCTCACGATTATTTTTAACAGCACTGACATCGGCTGAAAAATGGAAGAATGCGAGAACAGCTGGATAGATTGCCCAATGGTGAAAAAAGAGCAGCCGTTGCCATCGCTCGACTTAACTACCAGCAAGATGGCGGATGATCGAAACGTTCATCGCGTGCCACAGATCTAGAGGTCTCTAGATCTGTGGCACACGATGAACCTTTCGATCGTCCGCCATTTTGCTGGTAGTTAATTCGAGCGATGGCAACGGCTGCCCTTTTTTCAGCATTGGGAAAGGGTTGCGCCTCAAAGGCAGAGCCTGATTATGATCAACTGGGGCCGGGGCATTGATGAATCTGGGGGCCCCGATCTATGAAATTTGTTTTATTTTTCATAAAATTTTGATATAAAAAAGAATATTTCAGAACAACATTTGATTTTGGGGGGGCCCCTTCGAGCCGGGGGCCCTGGGCAAAGTCCCGATTCGCCCATGCGATAATAAGGCTCTGCTCAAAGGGTTAAAATTATTAATATTGGTTAAACATATTTTTTGCTGTAACCGTTTGGTTACTCTGTATATTTTCACCCTTTCTTGTAACTTAGTAGTTTATATACGTCCATTTTTCTGCAAAAAAAAACCATCATGCTGACATATTCGTCTACTGAGGTTTTCCGACTCAAATCTTGCATTCAGCTTTTTTCCCATTCTTTGGAATTTATTTTATTCCGTGGAATCGATTGTTGGGAGGGGAGGAATGAAGTTGGAGAGAGAAATTCGAAAGTGGGGGGGGGGGCGGAGGGCGGATACTGCGAAAGAAAAGTAGTGGACCTGGGAATGTATTAGGATGAACATTTTGAGATGGGGTTCGGTTTTTTTTTTTTTTTTTTTTTTTTTTTTTCCTTGTCAGGAAATTTGTCTTGGAAAAACGCTAGAGCGATGTATACTTTATCGCTGTTGGTTTTAGGTTTTTCCGAAGAGCTTTGAAAATTTTGTATAAAAGATTATTTTTCAAACTAACTTACCGTAATTGGAAGCAATCGAAGAACAGGTTTTTTTTTTTTTTACGAAAACCTCTTGCAGCTTTATCAGTTGACTGGATTTCCTTAACTTTTATGTGACTCTTTCAAGCTACTTTCACACTGTTTGGAGAGTTTTGGAGAGTTTAAAAATGCCTCCAATTACGTCGTAGATATTATTCATTAAAGTAGTGGAGGGCGGAGGAGATGATCCATTTGCATCGAGTGCATTTAGAGAAAAATTAATTAAAAGTCGAAAATAAAAAAAAGACAAAGTGTTGAGCAACTTATTTAATTTCCAATTATTATGATTGCATAAAGGAGGTCATGTTATTTCTGATACGGTCAGAGCTCGTTAGTAAGTCACCTGGATAAGAACTCGCTTTGCATATTACATCGTCTTTACTCCAGAATGGATTTCGATTGGTCAAATGCTTACCCACCACTAGGGATGGACGCGAGACGAAAAAAAAGCGTCTCGCAAAATAGCCTAAAAGCTTGTCTCGTCTCGCAAAAATCCTATATAGTAATGTTAAAAATGTGTGTTTCGTCTCGCAAAAAAGCTGTAAAATCTCTGTCTCGTCTCGCAAAAAAGTCGTCTCGCGTCCATCCCTACCCACCACTCTTTTACTACATATATACATTCGACTCCCCTTAATGGAATATCGGTTAAAGGAATATCCCGCTTATTATAATAAATTTTCAATGTACCAAACTGTAATAATTACACAATGTGCTACAGGATAATGGAATATCCCGTTTATTGGAATAAATTTTCATGGAAAATTAAGTATTCCATTAAGCTGGTTAGACTGTATATAGATATATACATAGTTAAACCGCGTTAGTAAGTAACCTGGATAAGACATCGCTCTGCTTATTACAGTCTTTTATGCGCCGTACTCCGCTTACTGCGTCGCTATTACTCCGCTATATTGTACTCCGCTTACTGCGTCGCTATTACTCCGCTATATAGTACTCCGCTTACTGCGTCGCTATTTTTTCAACCACTCTGCTTAAGACGTCACTTTTAAGAGTGCAATGTATAAACTCTGTCCTATTTATTTTTTCAAGTTAATCAACCAAAAGCAATAAATTTTTATTGAGCACGACACTCAGCACTTTTCTTGTCAAAGATTCATGCCTTATCGACTAATTTTAGGAATAAATCCAGAGCTATTCTTTGTTTGCGATTTCCACACGACGGCAGATTAAATGACAGATTGCACAGTTAGATTACAATCGTCTTCACTTATAATTCCCTTAATTTGTCATCCATTTTACTAATTTAAATTCTTACTCTAATAATTTTAATAAAATATAATGCAAGTTAATTATAGGCACACTTATTATATAAATATTTAGAATTTCGTTTTGCATTTAATATAAACTCCGGTGAAGAAGTCATTCAGCTTAGTAAGTCATTTTTAACAGATTTGTGCCCGGATGTTTTTGCGACTTTCTTTGGATTTTTGAAATACCAGCAATAAAAGACAAATTTCTGATGTCAACTTCTTGAACAAGGGATGATTTCTTTTTAAAATAATTATGCATCAAAATTCAAATGTCAACTTCCTACTGGG
Source organism: Cheiracanthium punctorium (assembly GCA_038373885.1). Taxonomy (NCBI): domain Eukaryota; kingdom Metazoa; phylum Arthropoda; class Arachnida; order Araneae; family Cheiracanthiidae; genus Cheiracanthium; species Cheiracanthium punctorium. Next base: position 710,843 of record JAWZYV010014197.1, on the reverse strand, counting down.
ACATGTTAAAATACTTTGTGGAGTTGAGGTTCAATACTCGTGAAAAAAGGCTAGGAAAAATAAATAACGTTTTCGACTGATAGCGAAAATGCCGTCCCAAAAAAAAGGGACACTAAGCATAAGTGGGTTAAGCTTCCTCGAAAAGTGATGTACTAACAATGTTTGATTCTGCTAACAAGACACTAGTTATGCCCGGGACTTCGAAAATTGAAAGATGACTCTTCACACAAGCTGCATAATCCACTCAAAACAACAACAAAATTCTCTTATACCAGTTATGAAATTTTAACAAAAAACGTATGTTTAACCAATCAATATTTTACAAAATTATCTCGCCTTTCAAAAAAGTTTGTGCATTGCAAGTAAACTTGATATAATTTTTCCGAGAAAGTTTCTTTGTTGGCTGTGCCGGTACAGCCAGCTGCGTCGTCAAAAAAGAGTCTCTAGATCTGTGGCACGCGATGAACGTTTCGATCGTCCGCCATCTTGCTGGTAGTTAAGTCGAGCGATGGCAAGGGCTGCCCTTTTTTCAGCATGGGAAAGGGTTGCGCCTCAAAGGGTTAAATAAATAACTGCGATGTAATTTTAAAATACTTTTTTTATAATTACAAATCTGTGTGCTCGTCAGTTTTTAGCTATTTGATCTTTCTGCATGCAGGTACTGAACATGAAGCTGAATTTTTCTCTTCGATTTTGCAGGGTGACCAATTTAAATCAGTAACCGTTATTTTCTTGTGTGTGTGTTATCCACATCTATAATGTATTTGCCAAGACTTCCGACATCATTATTTATTTAATACGTCTGTATTTAATGTGCGGGTATCGTTTTTTATTCACTTTCTAAACGAGAAAACTCGTTTTTTAAACGTAAATTCACGTGGAAATCATTAGTACGATTTAGAGTATGATTAAAATATTCGAGTAAATTGTCTGCTTCTTTCAATATTTCTTTATTTATTTATTAGCACTACAGTGCTATTAAAATCGCGAAATTTTTTTAGTGTCGTCACAATTCGTCACGCCGAGGCATTTTAAAAATATGTTTGCCAGATAACGCGAAGGAGAGGGGGGTGAGAGTAATATTTTGGAAATCGAACTACGTTTGCAATTTTTGATAATTGATCGCCATGTTTGGTGCCAAAAAATAAGTCTTCAAAACCGAACCAAGTTTGGAGATATCTTCTAAATTTGGCTAGAAACTGGCAAACGCGACAGTTTGTATTACAAAGGGAAAGTATAGTTAAAATATACCCAGCGAGCATTGTAAAATAGATTTAGTAGACGATTTCAATTTAGATTTCAATTTCGAAGAAATGTTTTATGGAACAGGGAACACAAATACGATACAGTCATAGATTACGACAAATTTTTCAAATGGTATTTATAAAGGCGAGGTATAGTTCGAATATGTCTGACGAAGACTTATAAACAGATTTGGCAGGTGATTTTAATATACATTTCAATTCCAAAGATGTGCTTTATGGAACAAGTAAGGTAAACACGGCACACTCTTGGATTATGGTGCCCATTCCAAACAGTATTTAAAACGGTGAAGTATAGTTTGAATATGAAGCTTGTAAAACAGTTTCGGTAGGCAATTTTAAGATAGATTTCGATACCAAAGATGTGCTTTACGGAAAACGGAAAAAAAAAAAATACGGCACACTCAGGAATATGGATACACTTTCCAACTTAATGGAATAAGGAAGAAAATAGGGACGACACATGAATTATGTACGCTTTTAATCTATAGCACTTTAGTGCGTATTTAAAACTAGCTGAAGTACCCGTCCTTGACGGGTTAGTGAATGCAAATTTCCAAAAAGCAAGAAATTTCGTCAGCATTGTAGGAGTACACAGAATGGATGTAGTATGTTGCCAAAGTAAAGAAAGCGAAGTTAAAATTTTTATTATTGTTAAAATATTACAGGTTAGAGAGTAACTAAGGAATATCATTTCATTCGCTTTATTCGTAATTATGTGATGCGTACGAATATTTACGCATATTGAAATAATTTTCGCGAAATCTCAAAATCTAATCAAGATTTTTGAAAAATTTGAAGCCTAGAATTTAAGTTGAGTGACAACCTATCATGTCACCCAATTTCGTTTCATTCCCTGCAGACTTTATTTCGTGGTGCTGGAATAAAATTTCAGCATTTTAAAACGATTTTCGCAAAATTTCAAAATGTAATCAAAATATTTTAAAAATTCAACGCCTATAAATTAAGATTAGCAACTACCTATCGTATCACTAAATTTCGTATCATTCGTATTATTCGTTATTACGTGATGTTTGAAGAAATATAAACGTATTTTGAGAAAATTTTCACAAAATCTCAAAATCTAATAAAAATGTTTAAAAAATTGGACACCTATAGTTTATGTTGAGCAACCATCTATCATGTGACCAAATTTCATATCATTCGCTTTAGTCATTATTACGTAATGCGGGAACAAAGATTCGCTCAGTTTTAAACGATTTTCGCGAAATCTCGAAATCTGATCGATTTTTTTTTATTTAGATGCTTAAAGTTTAAGGTGAGTGACCACCTATCATTTCACCAAATATCATTTTTTCACCTTTGCAGTTATTACGTGATATGCGAACACAAATTTACGCAGTTTGAAACGATTTTCGCAAAATCTCAAAATCTAATCAAGATTTTTTTTAAATTCCACGCCTATGTTTTAAGTTTAGTGACCACCTATCATGATACCAAATTTCATTTCATTCACTTCAGTCATTTTTACGAGATGCTCGAACATAATTTTATGCAGTTTGAAATGATTTTCGCAAAATCTCAAAATCTAATCAAGATTTTTTTTTTAATTCGACTCCTATGCTTTAAGTTGAGTGAGCACCTATCATGACACTCAATTTCATATCATTTGCTTCAGTCGTTTTTACGTGATGCTTGAACACAAATTTACGCAGTTTGAAAGTATTTTCACAAAATCTCAAAATCCCATCAAGATTTTTTAAAATTTCGACGCCTATGTTTTAAGTTGAGTGACCACCTATCATGACATCCAATTTCATATCATTCGCATCAGTCGTTTTTACGTGATGCTTAAACAAAAAAAACGTCACGGACAGAATGACAGACAGACAATCTGTTTTTTTTTTTTTTTTTTTTGAGGGTCGCATCGGATTCCCGGGTGCTTGAAACGGATAGAAATCGCAAAATTTTTGAATTCAAAGAAATGTACAGACAGAAGTCTAATTTTTTTCATATAGATATGTAAGTGTTTCTGATTTTATCTCTTTTTTTATTTTATTTTATTTTTACTTTATTTTTTGAAAACTCATAAAATACGATTATGCTTAATAGTCCAGTCATTTGGTCAAAAAAAGGGGGTTACCTGGCAAGTTTTCCGTGAGTTTTGAAAATGGGCAATTTTATAGATTTCGATGTGCTCTTTCCGAATTTCAACTTTGCCCCCTCGTATCTTTGCCGCTCGCGCCGCTATATTCGAAAAAGGGCGCCCAAAAGCAGTTTTTTGGCAATATCTCCTTTCCGACTCATTTCACGAAAAAAACAATTACAAAAAAGGAAACTAGAGAAAATTTCCTACAACTTATATAATTACCTTTTTTTCGTAAAATCAATAGTTTTGGCGTACGAGCGCCGCAAAGTGTAATTCAGTATGCGTTTTGGCCAAAAACTCATTTCCGCACCACCTTGTGAGGTAGAGTAAGCGGCGTGTTTTGTTTTTTTTTTTCCTTTGTTTTTCCGTGGTATCCCCAGTAGTCCTAATCCACATGCATTTAACTCAGGGATGGGCAAACTACGGCCCTCGGACCAAATACGGCCCGCCGGAAGGTTTTATCCGGCCCGCAGATAGAATTTTTCAGGATGTGTTTTTAAGCGAGTTTGGCAGCTGAAAGACGACATTGTGTCGTTCTTCCAAGAGGGACAGTGTTCTGCGGAGTGCTGAATGTAAGAAGATACAGAATGGCTTTCGGACTTTGCATTTTTCACAGATCTTCTTTGTCATATGAGCAACTTGAATGTCAAGATGCAAGGGAAAAATCAATTTATCGACGATATCTGGGCCCATCTCAAAGCTTTTAAACTAAAACCTAATCTGTTTGCTGGGTAGCTAGCTAAGAACAACTTGTCTCATTCCTCGAGGTTAAATTCAATACTCTGAATAAATGAAGAGAATCTTAAGAATTATGAAGATGTCTTGAAAAAACTGCATTTTAAGTTCGAACGCAGATTTCAAGATTTCAGTGCCATTCAAACAGAATTGGATATTTTTACCATCCCTTTGAACGTAAATTGTGAAGCAGTGAGGTTAGATTTGCAGCTTGAATTAATTGAGTTCCCTACTAGCAATTTTGCTCGGGCCGTCATCGGCTGGCTGCGTGGCCGTTGGTAGCCCGAGCAAAATTGCTAGTAGGGTTGCAATCTAACGATCATCTCAAACAGTTGTTTCTAAATATTCCAAAGTTAGAGTTTTACAAATCATTATCGTTTCCCTAATTTAATATCTCACGCTCAGAAAATCAGTGCTATGTTTACTTAATCTTATATATGAGAACAAGTGTTTTCAACTATGAACCTTAGAAAGAATTCTTTCAGAAGTAGACTGGCAGATGAGCATTTAGATTCGTTCGTTAGAATGAGTACATCTGACTTCGAACCTCAATATAAGGAACTTTTAAAAATGAAACAGCGATTTCATTCATCTCATTCACATATTTAAATTGTAATACTTGCATATTGTTTTTAAAATTTTAGAAAAATTTATCTTGGCCCGCCAAACTTTTTTTTTTTCGATTTTTGGCCCCCGACCAAAAAAGTTTGCCCATCCCTGATTTAACTAATCCAATATTTAGCGCATTCTCCTTCGCTTCGCTGTTCTTGATGGACCAGGTGTTGCAAGTTCATTGTCTCTAGTACCGATCGAAATGTCATCATAGCCCGAAATTTCTTCCACATCAGCCGCGATGGGATTGTTAGTTTCATCGCAATCTTCTTCGTTCTCGATTTCATCATACGTTTGCTCGAAAATAGTCTCCGATTCTTCCTCATCATCACTATCTTGTAATGGAACTTGCGAGTTATCACAGGTACCATTGCAATTCGTGCATATAACCAACACCTCCTAGATATAGAAAGCCTAACAACTGGTACGTTCGTCATTAGTAGGCCTTCATGAATGACGTCATCACAATTTAACTCTCATAAAGTAAAAACTATTTAAAATTTCTGGTGACTTTACTCACGCACAACAGCATTTTACTGATTTGAGATAGAAAATTTTAATTTTGCAGCAAAAGGCAAGTTTTTAACAGTAACTAATTATGTAGTGTAATAAGGAAATAAATCATAATGAATTGTTTTGTACCACAAAGGTATTTTATTTTTTATCTTTAACTTAAGTTATTTTCTAATATTTGTAGCATTCACCAAAAAATTTAGATAGTTTTACTTTATGAAAGTAAAACTGTGATGACGTCACTCTTGAAGGCCTAGTGGTGACGTCAAAGCTTCAGTTGTTAGGCTTTCTATATGCAGGAGGTGTTGATATAACGGAGCACTTTAACCCAGTCTTTCTGCATCCACAGGCTTTCTGATATCTCTTTCTCATTTGCAAGAAATAAGTTTTAACAAGCTTTCTGGAGCTGGGGGCTCGAGTGTAGTGACAGACATTAGCCCGTCCTTGTTTCTTTTCCACCCCCATTGCTCTGCCTTTTGTTCATTCCCATACCTTGCTGAACCTGATGATAGGTTCGGAGCGAATGTTGTCTTGTTCCTTCTGTTGGTGGTAGCGACGCAATACTAAATTTACTTTTATATGCTGATATTGTGAAGCATGCATATCTATAGTTATCTATAGTTATAAAGACATACTTTTCTTACTTTTCACATTACTGTCACTGAATAATTCAAGAAGGAAGCGTTCTCCAGCTTTAGCAATGCTCTCTGGATCAGCATTCGGATTTTTGAATACCTGGATAACCACGTTTAAATCTGGATTTTTTCGGAGTACATCAATCAATTTCATTTTTCCTTGATTAAAGAATGCTGATGTTGTATCACAGCCGCTGAAGGCACGCAAGAATAAAATATGATCTGCGGCTGGTTTATCTATGATACTGTTGCGGAAATACTCTGCTACTCCTGGGGTTCGTCGTTCTAAAGTCCAGTTGGTGTATAAAGTTCAAGTAAAGTCTCTTGTCAGGATGGAACACAAATTTTATTGCTTCTAGAACTTCGTAGAACAATCAGCTGCACACAATTCACAAGCACAATCTAGCAGTAATGTGCTTTTAACAGTTCGATTAGATCAGAAGCTCTCACAAATGCTGTATTTCTCACACAAAATAGAACATTTTCACTGGCAAGAATTCAGCGAAAATATACGAGAAATAACACTAACAGTCTCTCAAGACTCAGCGATGAAGAATTTACACACAGCACTTATATTCAAAGCTTCACAAACAGCGCGAAACACAGCTTCCTTCACAAAGCAAGCGTATTCACTCTCTCAAAGCTTGATCAACACTGAACTGTCGGGGCAACGCGCTGGTTTATATAGAGGAGGCAGAAACTGCGGGAAGCTTCTAGAAGAGTATATTTCTTGAAGATTCTACATAAAGCGAGAATATTGATTACGTCATAGAAGAGAAATGTTAGGTTATAATGCGTATTTAATGCAGGAAAAACAACTTCCAGGCCCCATTGGAAAAATCGCGCCAAATGGCCAAAAAGTCGCCAAGCTTGGCGACTTTTGGCGAAATATCGCGAAATTTGGCGCCAAAAATAAGTCCCCAAATGTGAAGAGATCTAAGCTCTAGGACCAATATTTCTCGAGTTTTCTAGAACATCCATTGAAAAACAATGGCAAACCGAAACGTCCATATCTCCGGTTCTAATTGGCCGATTTTGATGCAACAAAAAGCAAAATTTATCTATTTGAAGCGTAGAATACGAATTTTAAACCATTTTAAGCCCCAGAGCAGCGGGTTGCCCCGAAATTTTCGTAACAATACTTTTTGTTGAATATATTTGTTGCGAAATTTTTCCTTTTCCTGGTTTGAGAATGTATATGATTTAACGCGTAGATATAGCCGTCAAAAGAATAAGAAGATCTACATCTTCGCCAACAACTAATGGGGCCTACTGGGGATGATACCACGAGAAAAAAAAAAAAAAAAAAAAACGCGCGCCGCTTACTCTACCTCCCAAGGTGGTGTGGAAATGCGTTTTTTGGCCAAAACGCATACATAACTACACTTTGCGGCGCTCGTACGCGAAAACTACTGATTTTACGAAGAAAGGTAATTACATAAATTGTAAGAAATTTTCTCTAGTTTCCTTTTTCGTAATTGTTTTTTTTTTCGTGAAATGAGTCGGATAGGAGATATTTCCAAAAAACTGCTTTTGGGCGCCCTTTTTCGAATATAGCGGCAAAGGTACGAGGGGGCAAAGTTGAAATTCGGAAAGAGCACATCGAAATCTATAAAATTGCCCATTTTCAAAACTCCCGGAAAACTTTCCAGGTAAAACTACCAAATAACTGGACTATTAAGTTTTCCAGAGAAGTCCTGCACACATTGATGCATTTAAACAAATTATAACTGAAGAAATCTCGCCAATAACACCAACAATGTTGTGAAGTGTGTCGAAAAACTTCGTTTGACGTCTTCACGTTTGCAATCAAAATGGTGGCGAACATTTTCAACATTTGCTGTAAGGAATGAATGTGGAAAAAATTTGGATTGAATTATGTTTTTCAAAAAAAAAAAAAAATTATAGGATTAATTAACATTGTGCGTCTCCATTCCTGTTTTACCTCATCACAAATAAAGCTGTAACTGTCCAACAGTAGTGAAAATAGTATCGACACTTAAACAAAGTTCTAACAGTTAGGGATGGACGCGAGACGACTTTTTTGCGAGACGAGACAGAGATTTGCAGCTTTCTTGCGAGACGAGACACACATTTTTAACATTACGATATAGGGATTTTTGCGAGACGAGACAAAGCTTTTAGGCTATTTTGCGAGACGCGAGACTCCTATTTTTCGTCTCGCGTCCATCCCTACTAACAGTTACTTCAGTGTTAGGATAGTTGCCACATCCACTCTTTACAGTCGTATTATTTGTGCCAATTTTTTTTATTCCCGCAAATCGTATAAAAAGTATGTGAATGTACGCTATATATATATTCATTTTAAGGTTTGGGACATTCTTTTAGCACAAAAAAAAACTTAAAAAAAAAAGTTAAATTTCTAGGAAAAGCCAACATTCAGGGTTATTATGAGTGTATGTGTGTTTTCTAGTAACCAGGAAATCATTAAAATTATATGTTTTGAACACTAAAGGAGAATTTTATTAAACTTGCTTCGTAAAATGAATAAATAAGTATTGTAAAGTAAGTTACAAGTAAGTTATAAGTATTGACTTTGTAAAGTTTTCTTTGAACATTAGTAAAAAAAAAAGTGAACAAAGATTGCATAATGCGTATCCCAAATACACGTATTGGAGTACTGCTACCACCTATTTAAATGCAAACTATCTACGAATTAAGTTAAAAATACCCTGGTATTGTCATCTGTTGTGTAAAATGATATATGAAAAATATATACGTGCATAAGAATTCTTTCGGGCGCACAACTTTTGAAAGCTCTTTCCTGAAAATATGACGGACACCAGAAACATAGGGAGAAATCTTAACCAGCGATTTTGATGGGAGCGAGGCTTAAGGGGTTATGGGTAATAATAAAAACCTACGGGGTACCCTTTTAAACTGATCACCGTGTGTAATCAGGGCCTTCTCTATTCTATGCAGTACAATAGAGAAGGCCCTGGTGTAATGCAATACGCATAATCCTAGTCTGTGTCGGTTCCAATCGACTCGGATTATCAGTACTAAACTGTGAGTGAATGAGGTTGCATTTTCGAAGAAAGAAAAAAAAATCTAAAATTCTTCCAGATTTTACTTACGCATTCGGCTAGAAGAATTTCAGATATTTTTTTAATCTATCCAATCAATTCTGCCATATATAGGGAAATGATAACTGTAAGTGTTCCTATGGACTCCTGTTCGCCTAATTTTGTTGCTGAAAATTACATCCATTGTTGTTTGGCCCCTAGTGGTGAAATGTTTTGGATGAGTGTGTATTGGAAAATTTAAAGTATCCATTTCAGTTATGAAATCGGATCCTGGATCGGAATTTAATTCTACTTTAAAATTTCCTACTAGAACAGTCTTACAATCATCCTCCTTCAGTAACGTTTCGAATGTAGCGTCTAATTTATCTCAATAAGAAATTCGAGGACTAGCGTATGTAACTGCAAATCTCACTTAATCTTGAATATACGCAATGACCATTTGAACACCCTTGATCTGGCTCGTGTAGGCAAGGCACGGGTAAAGCGTTTCATTAAGTTTTTATTTCTAAAAATCATAACTCCAGATGGCTTTCTGTTTTCGAAACCACTGTCTATCCGTTCGACCCAAGTGAATCCTGGTATATTTGAAAATCATCTGAAGGGATAGTCCACGTTTCCGTTAGCAATATCCAATCACTCTGCAGAAAATATGGATCAAACGGAAAAGTGACCACGGCGCTCCGCGTAGACAAAAATCCCATGATTGAAAGAAATAGCACCCGAGGGCTAAAAAAAAAAAAAACTGATTTTACTATATCAGTAATGCCAGAGCTAGACAGTCAATCTCCCCAGAGCACCTTCAGAAAACACTGACCTCCCTCACTAAACACTGAGCACCCTCAGAAAACACTGTTTTATCAGGACTGCTGATAAAACTTCAAAAATTACATTTTTGAATTAAAGAACTCTGCTTTCATATTTCAATTCCCTTCCTCCATTTTTAATTTAGGATCTGAGCAAAAATCAATACGACCCCTTCCCCCCCTCTTTCATCCCTCCAAAAAAATTTATCAGGGCTTCCTTCTCTCCCGCACACACACACACACATACACAGTGTAGTGTAATATAGGTGGCTTTTTTTTTTTAAATCTTTTATTTTTAATACCCTACACTAGCCATTAACTTCGTTCCGCTAATGTTCTTCTTCTGCTGGTGTAACCCCCCCCCCCCGAGGAAAGGAGGGTCCAATGTTATATAATTTTTGAGGCAACAACCTCGGCAGAAAATAAAATCACAAACCCAGACAGACAACCGCGCGGGTCTCACACTCTTGTGTTCTTTCGCGATATTAACAAATGTACAGAGGAAGGGGGGGGGGGGAGAAAATTGAATCGGAAAACGGGGGAAACGTGGGGGAGGGGGTGGGATGGAAAAAATAGAGGGGGGGGGTTAAATTTAAAAGCGAGAGTGAGGGATAAAAATAATGATGGGATGAGAGAGAAAAGGAGTAGCGAAGGGTGAGTGGGGTGGGAGGATGTTTATAAGCTTCCTTTGGTGGGGTATGTGAAAATTCGGCATTTTTAATGGGACTGAGGTCCGGAATGATTTTAATACGCTGAGCGTGTGGTGGCATGCTATGTTAATGCGTACCGCGGAAAATATTTTAAGATTTAAATATTGAAATGCGTTTGGAGATATTTTGCCGCCGTTAAACGTGTTTCTAAAGACAGCAAGCGTATAACTGAGTGAAAGAAATTAACTCTGTTCTGCCACGTGTGTCAGTATTTTTTATCGGTTTGTAATCTTTTTGAAAGATAAAGATGATAAATTTAACAGGGTAAATGTTTGTTTGCTGTCATCATTCCAGGGAACTGACATTGGTTGAGAGATAGCAAACTGCACAAAAATAGAAGCTGATAAATAAAAATAATTTTCAAAGTTTGAAGGACATATGCATTAAAGCAGTTCATGAACATTGTTTAAATCCATAAAACTTTTTTTTTTCACTTCCCTATCAGTCTTTTTACGAATAAAAACAATTTTAAATTTTTGTCCTGTTTCTATGGATTTCCAAGGATTAACCGCACTTAAGAAGTTGGATTATCATGAAATCAATGAATAATCGATCAAATAAATTCATCAACAAGCATCTTTGATAGTTAAATTCATCAATGAAAATGCTCAATCACGTCGTTTTTATACACCCATTCCCTTTATACTAATTGATAGCTTTGTAATGTGTATTTGTTTACACTGGAAAAAAAAAATTAATATAAAAAAATAATTCTAAAACTGCAGTCTCGAGATATATTGTGGAGGGAATTTATTGTAAAATAATATTGCATCGGCCGGGAATCGAACCCGGGCCGCCCGCGTGGCAGGCGAGCATTCTACCACTGAACCACCGATGCTACAGAAGATTGCCAGTTATTTATCTTGAAGATAAGTAACTGGCCTATTTTTAAACAGCCGCGTAATCGATAAGGAGAGTGTTTCTGTATCAAATCGAAACGCGCTGTTTCCTTGTGTGTTCAGAGGGGAAACTTGTTTTACAGGCCAGGTAGAAAGGATTCGGAGAGAGTAAGGTTTACGGATCCGGATGCCATCTAGGATTTTTTTTTTTTTTTTTTTTTTTTTCCGTGCTGCGTAGTGTTTTGCTGTTTAATGCAGTTTTTTTTTTCAGTGTTTCGTTCTTAAGCCTTTGAGGCGCAACCTTTTCACAAAGCTGTAAAAAGGGCAGCCGTTGCCATCGCTCGACTTAACTACCAGCAAGATGGCGGACGATCGGAACGTTCATCGCGTGCCACAGATCTAGAGACCCTTTTTTTGGCGACAGCTGGCTGTGCATCTTGCTGGTAGTTAAGTCGAGCGATGGCAACGGCTGCCCTTTTTTCAGCATTGGGCAATCTATCCAGATATTCTCGCATTCTTCCATTTTTCAGCAGATGTCAGTGCTGTTAAAAAGAATCGTGACCATTTTTTGACGGGAAAGGATGTGTTCAAAAGTAAAGGATTCTCGTGGAGCTATGTCACCCGCAACTATTTTTATAGAAATCAAATCTATTCTTCGTGACTGGCAACAATCAGGACGTCAGAGTTTGGTGTTCCCAGAGCGGGAACACTGCGCGTTAAAGGGTTAATAAATTTCAAATAAAAAAAGCTGTATTTAGTAAAATATTCCCAAGCTCCTTTATTTTTAAATGCGCATTTTCTAGTACAGCCTGTCAATTATATAACCTAATGTTGGAAACCTTTATCAAAAATGCACTTGCTGGCACGTTTTAGAAGCTAGATCTAGTTTGTAGATTTCGGATTTCATTTACAGAAAAAAAAAAAAAAAAATGGGGCTTCTGCCTCAGACGCAAAATTTCTAGATTCTAGTTTTGGAAGATTTAATAATACAGTTTCTAGAAGATTTTTACTTTATGAACATGTATCATGTAAGGAAAGTATTGTAATCATGAAAAAATTCGACTTCGAGATTTTGGTGTATTGACACGTTTTGAGGTCTTCTGAATTCATTTATGCTATTGTTACGAGATGTATGTATGTGTGTGTGTGTGTGTGAATGAACACGATAGCTCCTAAACGGGGCATTCGATAGTGCTCACCTTGGGTATATATGCTATAAACCACCGTCGCAAGACCGTTATGGATTTTGGTGTGTATAGGACTTAGTTTTTCTTCAGTGCTACTACAAAGATTTCTTTTACATTATGGCGTATGGGGGGAAATTCTTGATAAAGTGTGCTAGCGTTTAAACGGTACAGTCGATTGAGCTCAAATTGGGTATACTTGTTATTAACCACCGTCGTAAGACCTGTATAGATTTTGATGTGTATAGGACTTAGTTTTTTTACAGGACTACGAAAAAGATTTCTTTATGGCCTATGGGGGAAAATTCTTGAAAGTGTGATAGCGTTTAAACGGTACATTCGATGGAGCTCAAATTGGGTATACATGTTATTAACCGTCATTGTAGGACCGGTATTGATTTTGATGTGTATAGAACTTTTTTACAGGGCTACGGAAAAGATTTATTTTACATTATGCCATATGGGGAGAAATTCTTGAAAGTGCGATAGCGTTTAAACGGCGCATTCGATTGAGCTTCAATTACTCATGCATTAAAATTTATTTAAATGCTTGGTAATGATCTTAATCGTAAGGTGTTCGGAAAGTCCAGTGGAGTCACTCCAGATTTTTTGTTTTAGTTTCACTAGTTTTCTTAGATCATTGAGCTATTACTTTTTTCTTTATATTTTCTCATTAGTTTCAAATCGTTTAATTCAAAAATCAGAAATCCTTTTTGGGATTGTTTCCATGAATTCAGGACCAGTTTTACTGCAATTAAAGTCATACAAATAACAATGTCATGGATGTTCTCCATTAAGAGTTAAATAAATATATTAAATGATCAGTTCTTGAAAGAAAGTCATCTCCATTCAACTACAGGAAAATCAATGTAACAAATTTCCTTTCTTTAACAAAATTGGGTGGGGGAGGGTGTTCTCACCAGTCAATTTATGGTGCAAAAAACGGTAACCAAATTCTTACTAAGATTGAAAAACAGTGTTTTTGTGCAATAATTTCTTCCAGTAATAATTTACTCCAATATTTAAAAATTAATTTACTTAATTTTTTCTCCATTTTCCATACATGATAAAAATACATTCTAAAAAGAATTGAAAACAAAATATTTTCACAAAACTGCATTTTTGCGATTTTTATTATTGCAGTTTTTAGAATTTACTCACTTATTAGGTTTATTTACGTTATTTCTCTGTATATAATCTTAGGCCGAATGTACTGCCGGATATTTGTAATATCCTGCTACTGCCAATTATCCGGCATATTGGTAGGATAGACCGGATGCAGCATGTTTGCCGGATATCCGTTGCATCCCTACTATTCATCATGGTCACTAGACTTTGAAAGGAAAGTCTGACTCCAATTCGTTTAAAATAATTTTTTCACATTACATAGTTTATTTTTTTTTCTCACAAATAAATCTTCTGCATGGCTATAAGAAAGGCTGTGTACAGAAAACGAAATCTTTCGAATGCCAAAAGTTTCCGAGCGTTTCCAGAAGAGCATGAAATTCGATTTGGTTATATAATAAAAATTGAATGTGTTATTATTTATTTTAGGTGGACGAAGATTAAATATATTGAATATAGATATGCTTTCGTCCAATGATTTTCTAGCTCCCGTTGTCGTTGCCTCCACAACGGGCTTTGACCTCTAAGAAAGGAATATCTCCACACGAAGAATAATTTTCTTGGATAAATATTGGAAATATTAGAATAAATTTTCTTGGCGAATTGTGTATTCCGTTAAGCGGTTTTGACTGTATTTAGGTTTAATGTGAACACCACATGACTTCGTTGTACGTCCGTTAAATTATACACATTTTTGAAGCACTTCTTTACTATTATTACATTTGATAGAAAAAGAACGATATTTAACTCAAAGGATTGGCAATTATTCGCCAAGCACAGGAGATATCGCAAAGCTCGGTTCAGTTTTGAATAAAATTTATTTTTGGCGACAAATATGACGGCATTTCGCCAATAGTCACAAAGATGATTTGACAGATGTCCAGATTTCGGACGTGGCTCGTACATTAATTCTTCGAAGACTTTAATGTACTTAAGTCTTTTGGGTGATCCTTTAAATCAGCGTTTCTCAACCTGTGGGGCGCGACCCTCAAGTGGGGCGCAGAGCGGGGGCGCGAGAAAAACCAAAGAGCAAGTAGTGATGCTTGTTTTTAAAAAAAATCATCTTATTTATTCTCATTTTTACTCAAAAATATATCCATTTTCGTTTAAAATGTTCATTCAAACTTTACTGATAACATTATTTTGTAGAAAATTCAACTAAATGTTCATTGTTCAAGATTAAAAAGCTGAATGTATGCTGAAAAATGTGAGGGGGAGGCGCAACCGTCAGTTATCCTTTGTTGGGGTGACGTTAAATGACGTTAAGGTGACGTTAAAAGGTTGAGAACAGCTGCTTTAAATAAATTCGATTGCAATAATACGTGCATGGTTGCAATAAAGATTTCAAAAATGGATAAAACATGCATGCATACATTCATATACATTAGGGTGATTCATTAAAGACCCCAAAAAATTTTTTTCCCTTTTTTTTAACTCTCAACCCCTAAAAATGGTCTATTCCAGTAGAAAACATACCAGTATTTTTAAAAAAAATTTTAATTGATATTTAAGGGTCGCTACCGAATTTTGAAATATGAGAAATGAAGCAAAAACTATAAATTTTTATATAAATAATTTTATTACAATCAGAATACAGTTTTATGAATGAAAATACTAAATAACAGTGTTGAAACCTCGAAGTAGAAAGAAAGAAAAAATGTTATATAAAATTTGACTTATTGACGTTGGGGTTTTTCTGTCTATAATTCTTAACTAACAACATCAAGTACTGCTTCTGCTCCTCATCGTTTGTATGTAATTTGTTGTATTCTTCCATCAAAGCAACACCTCGTTCAGCTATATCATTAACGACTCTCATGTTTTGTACAATTTCTTTAGCTGACCTGTAGCTTTCTTCTTCTTCCCACAGCTCAGGATCTTTTTGTATGAACTCGCATGAAATACCAGTCGTGTTGAAAAATTTCATTGTATTTGTTGTAACGAAATCTTCGATATTTTGATTTTTGATTGCATCATACCTCAAAGATGCCTTTTTAGGACTGTTTTCCGAACTTTCGTTATTCAGTGCTAAAATCATTCTGCGTTTTGTTTCATTAGAAATTCGCTTATCAAAAAAAGCTAGAGCAACCAGTTCTTCAGAAAGATACCAAAGATGACCCAACATCTTTTTCCCGGCGACTTTGGCTAAAACTGTATCATGTTTTTCGAACTCAACTATGTCCTTCAAAATCTTCAGGTCATTTTCAGGTGCCATATAAGCCACTGGCGCTGTAAACCAGTATTTTGCATAGACAAGTACAACAAATATGCAGATATCCGTAATGGCCTTAGCTTCTTTAATTGTGATCTTAAGCTGGTGCTTAAATAGAAACATTTTCAATGCATATACAGCTTTCGCCATCCAACGTGCACGATGCATTCCAGAAGGGGCTTTGAATGAGATACCGCTTTCAGGAATCCCTCCTAAAAAGATAATGATTAAATGAAGGAGCTCCCTGTAATCGTCACGAGGCTGAAATTGTTGTAGTTGATTCTGAGCAAAAGTAATTATATCGGTCGCAGCAGTTTGAACGCAATTCCAAGTAGATGGTTCAAAAATTGCAGTTTTGAAGTCTTCCTGATTTATTTTTGTCCAACGGCTCTTAAATTTTTTGAAAATTATAATTTCAGGACCGCTGGATGGTCCAATAGCTGATACTACGACAGCTTCCAGTACGATTTCTAAGATGTGATGCCGACAAGGGAGCCAAATCAATTCTTTTTGCATTTTTTGTTCCAAAAGAATACAGGCTCCGTTTATTCGCCCAGTATTAGATGCCGTTGTGTCGAAGCACATACATCTTATTTTATCACGTAAGTTCCACGATGAAATTGTCTTGAAAATAGCAGACGCCATGGTTTCTCCTTTGCCATCTGGAAGCTTAGCAACGGCCAAGAGCTGGTCCACTCCTTTTCCAGATACCAAGATTGGTAGACGATCTACTACTTCATGCCCTGCTATGTCCTCGAGCATTTTTCCATCCCAGTGCACAGTTAGTGTAGTTTGGGGTTGGAAATCAGATTTTATTGATTCAGCAAGCTGCAGTCTATTATTCATTCTTTGGCAACGTATAGAGGAATAGCTTACGTTGTATTCTGATACATTACAGCCTAGACTTTTGAGTGTAGATGTCAAAACAACAGTTGCTTTCCGGTCGCTCAATTTAGCGACATCGAGACTAGTTGCTAAATTAGAATCTAGGATTGTTTTTCGGCCTCGTTTCCTTGGTATCGAAAAATCTTTGCTTGAAGAAGGTCCTGGCTTCGGAGAATTAGGACGACTTTGACTCATGTCACTATCACTCCTGTCCTCTGTAGAAGAAGTAGCTGAAGATGACAATAAATCGTATTTCTCAGTTAGTCTATTTATTGCTTCTTTTTCTTTCCTTTTTTCCAACTTAACTTCTTTTTCTAATTCTTTATCAAGTTTTCTAGCATACTGTTTATCAATCTTACCGATTCGTCCAAGACGGTTCATTTTTCTTTGGTTCAAAAGAAATTGCTTATCTTCGTCAATATTCATTATATTTAGAGCATTAGAGTGAGCTATATCAAACAGAACATTTAAATTTGATTGCCACTTGTTTTCTTTTTCTTTGATTGTTGCTGAACGCTTTGCCTTATTTTCTTTATTTTTTTTTTTAATTCTGCCATTCCTTGAAATATTTGAGTATTTTTGTGATAACATGTTGCTTTTCCTTGGTGGGAATACTTGCTTTTTCCCATATTGCCATCACACCACCAGCAGTTAATGACGCTGATTCTCTATTTACTTTTTTCATTACATTTTTATAGTGAAAAAATAAACTCATTACTTCTTGCACTGAGGGTAATCTTGTTTGCACTAATTCTGAGCAAGTGTGTCCGATTAACCATATTTCATCACGAGCGAACACAACCACTTTGGATTTCAATGATTTTATCTCTGGGTAAGAAGCAGGATTGTTTATGTTGTAAATATCAGTCCAGCTAACTAAAGCTGGGGAATGTCATACGCATAAAATGTTTTTTTCTTTTTCTCCCCCCCCCCTCCTGCAGTGGGAGGTGCTCAATTTATTGGTACTTGCTTGATATAGGGGTGGTCGGAAGTAGAGAAGAGAAGGAAACGCGTAGACCCAAAAGGGTGTTATTGCAGTTAATTTTTAAACTTTGAGAGTTGGTAGCGACCCCTAAATATCAATAAAAAATTCTGAAATTAATAACCAATTCATATTTTAGTAGATAGAATGATATTATGGGTTGAGAGTCAAAAAAATAAAAACTTGAATTTTATGAATCACCCTAATATACATAGAAAAAAAATTCTAAATTTTGTAGTAATCGATGCATATTTACCGCAGTAGGAGTACAGAGGACAGACAGACAAATAGACTGGCGGATAGACAGACAAGTTGAAATCATAAAAACATTTTTTTAGCAATAAATTGTTAAAAAATAATTAATCGGTGAGAAAAGCAACCTATACTAGGTGTCCCAGAACTTCGTGTACAAACTGGGAGGAGCGGTAGACAACATCGTTAGGAGCCATGATTGCATAGGAAAGCAAGGGCGGAAATCGATAGGTGGCGCTGTTCGCGAATTCTCAAGTTCGACACATGTTGCTTCCTCATTGCCATAGCTGCGGATTTTTACAACTTTTTCAAAATATTATCTACCACCGGTTTTTCTTTTTTTTAATAATTTGGCGATTAAATAAATGCATATTTTTAATGTAAAATAAAACTGTTTGAAAGATGTAATAGATAATCCTCCGAAAAAAGTCTCCAATGATGTATTCCGAAAAAAGCGTAAAGGTTGGCAGCTACTGCAATGAGGAAAACCACACGTGCCGAACGTCGCGTACAGCGCCACCTATCGATTTCGCGCTATGATTTCCTATGCTATTATGGTTTCTAACAATGCTGCCTATCTCTCCTCCAAATTTATACGCGAAGTTCCAGGACACCTGGCAAATAAAACCACCTCCAACAATCGATAATGCCTCATCAAATAATCAAATAATTTCTGCTCAAACTTTTTGCTTCGGTGAATTCTCGCGACTTCACCACTTTAACCGCTCATAGTGCAAGTTTATCAACGCCTTTCTAACGATTAACCCTTTAACGCGCAGTGATCCCGCTCTGGGATCACCCAACTCTGACGTTTTGACTGTTGCCAGTCACGAAGAATAGATTGGATTTTTATAAAAATAGTTGCGGGTGACATAGCTCCACGAGAACCCTTTACTTTTTAGTACGTCATTTCGCGTAAAAAATGATCGCGATTATTTTTAACAGCACTGACATTTGCTGAAACATGGAAGAATGAGAGAACAGCTGGATAGATTGCCCAATGCTGAAAAAAGGGCAGGCGTTGCCATCGCTCGACTTAACTACCAGCAAGATGGCGGACGATCGAAACGTTCATCGCGTGGCACAGATCGAGAGACCCTTTTTTGAAGCAGCTGGATGTGCGCGAGCACAGCCAGCTGTCGTCAAAAAAGGGTCTCTAGATCTGTGTCACGCGATGAACGTTTCGATCGTCCGCCATCTTGCTGGTAGTTAAGTCGAGCGGTGGCAACGCCTGCCCTTTTTTCAGCATTGGGAAAGGGTTACGCCTCAAAGGGTTAAAAGAAAAAAAAAAACTTGTTATCAGAAGCTTAAAAAATATTAGCTGTGGGAGGGGGGAAAAAAAAAGTGTCCGTTTGTGTAACATAACAACCTTTTTCTTAACAATCTACTCCATAGGGGGAAAAAAAAGGATCATGAAAGCAAGGGAAAGGGAGAAAATTTGCTTCTTTAGGGGAGAAAGGAGAGAGGAAAAAAAACCAGATGAATGATTCTACGGAATGGGGTTTGGATAAGCTCAGGTAGGTTGATGGTATCGATTTCGATGACTTTTTTCCTCCGATAGACGACGAAAAAGAAATGCAGTAAAGAAGAAAAAGGGAAAATTAGTAAAGACAAGCTTAACACGTCAAAAGGTAACGTCCGATTTTTTCAGAAGAGAGATAATTATATAGTACCAATTGTTAACCCTTTAACGCGCAGTGTTCCCGCTCTGGGAACACCAAACTCTGACGTTTTGACTGTTGTCAGTCACGAAGAATAGATTTGATTTCTATAAAAATAGTTGCGGGTGACGTAGCTGCACGAGAGAATACTTTACTTTTTAGCACGTCATTTCCCGTAAAAATAATGGTCACGATTCTTTTTAACAGCACTGGCATCTGCTGAAAAACGGAAGAATGGTGAGAACAGCTGGATAGATTGCCCAATGCTGAAAAAAGGGCAGTCGTTGCCATCTCTCGACTTAACTACCATCAAGATGGCGGACGATCGAAACGTTCATCGCGTGCCACAGATATGGAGACCCTTTTTTGGCACAGCGAGCTGTCGTCAAAAAAGTGTCTCTAGATCTGTGGCACGCGATAAAATTTCATTTCAGTTAAGATTTAACATCGGTATTTTAAATTCAGTATGTAATTTCTTATATTTCTGATGTAAATTTGCTATAAGAAGAAAATTTCTACATATTTCAAAATTGCCTTTTCTTATTCCTGTAAATAGTCTCATCTATTTACAGCTTAGTTTTCCATTTATGTCGTAAATTGTGTCCAAAGCAAAAGCTCCCCATTTTTGGATCTCAAAGGTTGACAACTGTGACTTCGCGTCATTGGAGTGTGAGTGTGTAAACAGAAACACGTGCTAGCTCTTTAAGTCATTTTGAAGTGCTGGCTTGAAATAAATTACT
Source organism: Cheiracanthium punctorium (assembly GCA_038373885.1). Classification (NCBI taxonomy): domain Eukaryota; kingdom Metazoa; phylum Arthropoda; class Arachnida; order Araneae; family Cheiracanthiidae; genus Cheiracanthium; species Cheiracanthium punctorium. The sequence goes on along the minus strand of JAWZYV010014197.1, from coordinate 690,536 downwards.
TTCTCCTCCTGCTTGGAATGAGATTTTATGGGTTTCAAGTAGGCTTCTTTTAAGCAGTGTCCTTTTAGCTGCTCTAGACAAAGGCCAACGAAAAAGAGCAAGCCTTATTACAGCGAGACCCTACAACTTCGCTACAGCTAGACCCTACAACAGAGGGGCCCGATGGTGTTCCCCCCCCTCTCTCTCTCTCAAAAAAAAAAAAAAAAAAAAGTGATTCTGAGTGAAGACGAATATCAGAGTTCAAAAGAATCAAAATGAAAAAGTTAATCTTCAGAAGTCATTAGAGAACTAAGATCCCTATAGTAACTACATTTAGATAAGTAAAAAAATCTAAAAAATTTTTATGATAAAAATTGATTTATAGATAATTAGTATTATATTTATACGTATTATTAAAGTATTACATTTATATATTTTTATTGTGGTTAAGGCACAGCTACACGGCTATTTGGCTTAATGGAAGGTTGCCTTGGGCGGGGGGCTTTTTAAGGGGTTCTAATGCGTATTCACGTGACAGCTGGAGAAAATCGCCCAAAACTCCAGACCGTTAGATCGACAGCCGCGTGGTATTACATTTATAAGTGGTATTATACAATAGCAGTACTTCCCAGTAAGGGACACTCCCCGGACAAGACATTTGTTAGAAACCAACTTTGTGTCGTTTTGGCGATATATCTCCAAATTTGGCGACAACACGCTTTTTTATATAATTTAAGAAATACATAATACTAAAAAGTAAGTCAAAAGTCAACAGTAATGATTTTAACGTTAAAACACATGAAAAATATTTTTGGCCAGGATTTTGACACAAATACTCCACTGTGTGGCGCCTAGAATGTGCGTTAAGCTCTTCGGATATTTCAGAACGGCGGCTTATATAGATTAGTTAGTCATGAGATCCGACATTATTTGATAAACATGGATATATGAAGAATTAGAAAGTGCATTGAGAGTTTGCAACTCTATTTGTTTTTAATTTGCACAAACGGCAAAATTCATTGCATTCTATCCATGAAGTAATTGGATTTTTTTAAATCTTAGCTGAAATTTCGGGCTCGGGCGGGCTCGGGCTCCGACTTAAATAATATTCCTCGGGCTCGGGCGGGCTCGGATTAAAAATCCTCGGGCTCGGGCGGGCTCGGGCTTCAAAAAATCAGCCCGAACTCATCTCTAATGGCGATGCATTCGGTTGAACCAGGCACGAGATATTTCGTTGAAACGGCCCTTAGTTTAACGTTTCAGATAGATGGTGCTTTCAGTTTACTCTCTAAAAAGCTAAAAGGTGGTTGCCTTGCACTGCTACGATTCTGAATAGAGTGAAACTGTCTGCAACAGGACATGGAACAAAATCGGTGTTATTAGAAGAGCTGGGAATATCGAAAGAATTACCTTGTACCAAGTTACCAACCCGAGAAGACATACTCGTACTATTTTGTACTTAAGATACTAATAATATTACTATTTTGTACTTAAGAAGAAAAATTTCTGAATAAAGGGAAGGATCCACCGTAAGGAGAAGTAACCTTAGTTTTGGGTTGGCGATCAAAGTACAGGAAATGTGGATTGGATGAAGGCCAATATCCCTACCGTGTCAATCTAAGGAATTCAAGAGATAGTTAGAAAAGGTCATGAGCAAGTTCAGCAGCTAAATAAATCGTACGTTAGAGACAGGCATTAGGAATTGTTTATGAAGAAAGTGGGAAAAACTCTCCCTTAGCGAGCTACACTCATGTCCATAAATTAAGGATAATGAAGTTCAGGCAAAGAAAGAGAAAGAAGCAAAACAAATTTGACTTATTTGTAAAGTCTATTTATTAAACAAAAAGTAAAGAGCAAAAAAGATGCTATATGTTTGACATAACTAATAAAAATTGCAAGTTTTACTCCCTTGACCAAATTTCAAAAAAGAACCTATTTACAAAAAACAGTATAACATGGTTAGTAGGATGGTTAATACGGAGTATGTCTCCCGGACGATGCAATACAGGTCTGACAACGCCCTGCATGCTGAGTATCAAATGATCAATCTGATCTTGGGGAATATTGCACCACTCATCAAGCAATGCACTCCGAAGTTCCGGTAGACAGGTGGGAGGGGGTTGACGGGCTGCAATTCGTCGGCCAAGCATATCCCACACATGCTCTATTGGATTCAAGTCCGGTGAGTATGCTGGCCAATGCATACGGGGGATATCCTCCGATTGAAGGCATTCGTCTAAAATGTTTGCACGGTGAGGACGAGTGTTGTCATCCATAAACACAAATTCAGCACCCATGGCACCCCGAAACAAACGTACATGTTGTTCCAGAATGACATCCCGATAGATGTGGCCTGTCATCGTTCCACTCTGAACATGCAGGTCAGTTCTGGAACCAAGAATAATTCCTTCCCAAACGAGCCATCCTGCACCACCGTAACGGTGTCTTTCAATGGTGTTCTCTTGGTGGTAATGGGTACCTGGCGCTCTCCAGATGAATGTCCGGCGAGAATCAGACTCCAAACTAAACCTGGACTCGTCGGAAAACATCACACAAGACCACTGTTGCGGTATCCACAATGCATGCTCTCTACTCCAGGTTAATCGCAGGCGACAGTGAGTTGCGGTAAGTGGAACACATCTGACAGGCCTACGAGCATATAGACCAATGTGCCCTAAGCGTCTGTACACGGTCTGCCTTGAAACTGTCGTACCGGTAGCTGAAGAGAGCTGACGAGACAGGTCTGATGCTGTACTACGTCTGTTTCTTTTGGCAGTAACTGCCAAATAAAGGTCCTCATTCGGCTTTGTAACTCGGGGGCGACCTGTGCTGTAACGTCTACTCACATTACCATCATCTTGGAATCGTTGCCAAAGCCTGGAGATGACACTCTGGGCGATTCCAAGTTCCTCGGATACTTCCAGCTGGGTACGTCCACATTCCAGTCGTCCGATAATTCTGCCACGTAAAACATCATCCAAATGCCTCCTTTGTGCCATAACTATGCGGTTTTTGCACTGAAAGGCTTTCACAGCGCTTGTGAACAATTTTACTTCTTTGCCACCATTCCTTATATACCCCTCTCTTTCACTCTCGTCATTGTGACGTACCATCCACGCCATCTGGTGGTTTCCTGTAATTTGCATATTCTTCTTCAAGATGTGTGTGATCATTCCACAGGTGAAATTTTTATTTTAGAGATCAATTTGTGTGTGATTTTGAATTATCCTTAATTTATGGACATGAGTGTATTAAATATCACACTTGCAAATGTCCGGACTTTTTGTGGAGCAGGTGTGGCTTAGAGCCTCACATACCTCATACAGAACGGGAGTCATTAGCAGACAAGAGGGGGAGCAAGATATGTGACAATCGATGGAGTAGTAAAGGAGAGAAATTTATGGAGAATGAGAGAAAAGTTGAAAAGAGAAATTTTGAGATTGGTGGAAAAAGAGGTGAATGTTCCAATATCCAGTCTCCAACGAAGTACGAAAGACTGAAGAAAACGCTGAATGCCTATCTACCGCCACTTTGGGAGATGCGTTCACAAATGACCAAGTTAGAATAAAAATCTCAGTGCTTTAACTAGTCTGCGACGCAAAGTTATTACGGACTGGGTAGCAGCAACTTTGGTATCAACTTTATTTCACAATCTATAGAAAGCGGAAGGAATCCAAATGGAAAGAAACCTTCTCAACTGATTATCAACCCATATAAAGTTAGATTAAGGCTGAGATGACTCGCAGTGAAAGAAACGGAAGAAGGCTTTAAAATTTTCTTGGGATTGTGTTTTGATAGGAGGAAAAACAAAACCAGATACATAGAAAAATTTGTTGACGACAAATTACACCCAAGTGTTTATCACAAAGAACATATCTCACTGATACAGTCACTGGTTCAACATACTCTGGCCATACGTCACGATCTGATTTTAAGAATTTCACTGGAAATTTGGGTAAGTTTGACACGAAATCTATTGATCGTGGCACCCTCACATGCATTGGGGGTGGTGGCGAATCGTCGAATTCTGGAAAGAACAAAGGCGTCATCCGAAATCTAGAAACGCAGTTCTCTAATCTAACTAAATCTCTGCAATGTTGTATTTGCCAACTTCACACCCTAGCAAACAGCCACTTCGAAATTTGCTGTCTATCCATCTATCGATCTATCGATCTATCCATCTATCCATCATCGATCGTAAAAAACCATCGATGATGGTTTTTTACGATCTAGATTATAACACTTGACATAAAATGCCACAGTTTGATTTGAAGTCGGGCTTTGCATTATTCATTAAAACGCATGCTCTAATAACTGGATGCTTGGGCTGGCACGGGCAGGACTCGGATCGCAGGCAAATCAACGAGGTGGGTCCTGGATAATGTAGTTGCTATTGTGGTTGTACTAGAGAAGAGCTGCGAACGTTACTGACTATTTTTCAAAGGGACTAATTCATTAAAAATATAAGTTTTGCTTCCTACATATTTTTGTCAAAAAAAGCATATTTTTCAGATATTTATAGATTTTAAGCTCGATGTGCAACTCCTAGAAATTATCACAGCCCCTTCAGATTTTGCATACGTCTTATTCATAATAATATACAACTTCTAAAACCCCGGGAACCTAATAATTCGGAAAATAATTTTTTGGTTCTTTTCCGAAATTTAAAAAAAAAGTCATATTTTTTAAAAATTTCTAAATTTCAAGCTCAATGCGCAACCCCAAGTTGTTGTCGTAGAACATCTAAATTTTACACATGTCTTATTTATATCAATTTACAACTTTTGAGACCTCAGGAGATAAAGATTTCGAATTTTTTTTTCGATCTACCCTACTAGACACCCCTTTTATGGATACAACAGCAAACGTTCTTAAGTTAAGAGGGTGACAAGGGACTAAAGTGGACGTACTGTATATAAATGTAAGATAAGACATCTTTAAAGACTTATACACATTCTTCTTTGAACTTACAGAAACCTGTAAATGAAAAAGGTACTTTCCGAAGTAGGATACTGAATGCCTATTTCCTGTAAATAATAGATTTTGTTTTTAATATTACCGAAGCTAAAAATCATAACATTAAAAAATATATAGATAGATAGATAGATAGATAGTGAACTATTGAACTACTTCTATTAGCAGTGTGTACCATTGAGTTCAATTACTTTGACTTTCTGTAGTACTAATTAAACTAGAATATCACAAAAATCAATTTTTGAAAAAAAAAAAAAGCTTATTCATTGATACTATCATTTTCTCTACCTTTCTATTGGTTTAAATAAACTGTAATATTAGAGAATAAATGAAACTAAATAAAATAAATAAATAAATAAATAAAAGTAGAACATGTTGGTTGGAAAATTGAAAACCTGAGTACATAGAGCAAACAGCTGTAGTCTTAAGAAGAATTTTAAAAAAATCAAATAAGTGAAAAAATTTACATATACAGAAATGGAAAGAGAGAGGGGGAAAAAAGAGAAAATGAAAGAGGGCAGAGGGGGGGGTGGAGAGGTTTTTTTCGGGATTGTATAAGCTCAGGCTGGTTGATAGTATCGATTTCTCTGACTCTCTTTCGATACTCTACGGTTGAGAAACGCAACGAAGCAAGCATGAAATTTAAAGTAGAGAAAAAAAAAAGCCTCATATCCCTCCAAACTGCTCTTTCATAGGAGATGAGTATGCAGTGTTTTAATCCACAAATAGATGTAAATTATGAGAAAAAATTGAAATCAATTTACAGAAGTGAATTATTTTAGAATACGAGACTGTTAACCCTTTGAGGCCCAACCCTTTCCCAATGCTGAAAAAAGGGCAGCCGTTGCCATCGCTCGACTTAACTACCAGCAAGATGGCGGACGATCGAAACGCTCATCACGTGCCACAGAACTAGAGACCCTTTGTTTGACGACAGCTGGCTGTGCGGCACAGCCAGCTGTGCGGCAAAAAAGGGCTTTAATTTCTTTTTCTAATTAGAGATCTGAGGATTACTTTTAAGCACAATCAGTGGCGTAGAAAGGAGGGGATAGGGGGTCACAATGCCCCCCTGAGGAATTTTTTCCCTTACAAAATGTATATTCTTCACTCCCTTATCACACACGTATACATATATGGGAGTTGCAGTAGTCGTAACCCCCCCCTCCATGAAAAATTTCTGGCTACGCCACTGCACACGAAAAAAGTATGTATAATGAAGATTAGAGGGGTGAATTATTATTAATGAAAAAAAAAAAACTGTCCAAGGAAACCGGAAAATCCAACCGTTCCCCTTCCCCTATTTTTAGCGATTTTTAAATTCAGAAAATTTCTACAACAGAGTAAAAGAGTTCGTTGGGAAAAGCTACTAGAAATTATCTAGAATTTTGTTTGAATGACTTCTTGAATTTATAATTAATTTTCCAATGCAAGTGGCAACAATGTTACTTCAATAAGAACAATAATAAAAATAGAAATTGAAGTTATTTATTTTTAAGTGAACTAAGATTAAATGTATACGGTGTAGATATTTCTTCGTCAAATGTTTTTTCTAGCGAACGTTGTAATTTACTCTAGGGCTTTATGATCTAGTTAAACGTTAATGACATTATAAAAGAAAAAAAATCCTAATGCAACCGAACCTCGTTACGACGAAAACGCTTACCACGAAAGTCCTCTTAACGGAGTTGTTCGAAAAAAATCATGTGATTTTGGTACATAAGTACAAATGAACTAATTATGCCAGGCACTTCAAAATTCTGAAGTCTCTTTGCAAACTGTACTACATACTGAAATAAATAATCAATCTGTATCAGTTTCGAAACTTTTAGAAAAAATTCTTAAAAATGGGAAATTTTCGCAAAACGTGTCACTTTTTGAAAAATCTTGCAGCTCAGATCCATGTTTGAGAATGTTTTCTGAAAATTTCACTAAAGCCAAAGCTTTTTCGCTAGTTGCAGTGTGTAAAGCAGCTTATGAAGAACCATATGGTATTTTTTGGAGACCATGGTGCTATTAGTTTATTTCAATTTGTGTACCAAGACTAAAAACAGAGTTTTTTTTTCCGACATACATCATTAAGACGAAGGGAAACAGTTCCCCTATCAATTGTTGCCTTTGGCAGTTTTATGGTTCAACACGAATTTCGGTTAATACGAAAAGATTTTTGCTACCTTTCAACTTTCTTTACGAGGTTCGACTGCATATAGTTACACTCTTCACTGATTTACTGAATCAGTCTCAATTCCAGTTGTACCACTCCAAAATAAAACTTGGATACAGATATTACTCAAAGATTAAAAAGTCATGCTCGCAAAACGTAATAAAATCCATACCACTGGGCTTTAAAATTTTCCTAATTATGAAAAATATATATAGAGAGAAAACAAATCTGCGTTAGCTTAAAAATCTGAAAATCCACCCGTTCTCCGATTTTTTATTTTTTTTTTTTTTTATTCGGAAAACGACTCTAATACAAGGAAAAAAAATGGTTAGTTCATGAAAACTTCTCGAAATTATCCAGATTATCGTCTGCATGAAGCTTTGAATTTAGATTTAATTTAACAACTTAAGTGGCAACAATATAGTAACTATGATGATAAAAATAGAATATGTAGAAGTTTACTTTTAACTGAAAAATATAGAATACACTGAGTGTAGACATTTTTTTTTTCGTCAATTTTTTCTTCTTCTACACATCTTATAATTGACTCCACAATGGGCTTTATCATCTAATAGTTAAATATTTAACTAATAAGTATGAGGGATTATTATCACTGAGAGTGAATTTGTCTGTGTTAGCCATGTCTCTTAACTAATACCGTATAACGAGGTTAGAAAAAAAAAGAAATTGCACCTACAAAGCTAAAAAAAAAAAAAAGAAAATGGGAGGGGAGGGGGGGAAGGGGAATAAGAATCGAATGATGCAAGAGAGGGGAGGGTGGTGAAGGGAGGTTTTCGGATAAGCTGAGGCAGGTTGATGGTATCGATTTCTCTGACTCTTCATCGATACGTGGCGACTGTGAAGCACAATAAAGCAAACAACAACCAAGGTCTCATCTCACTTGCAGTCGCTACTTTTTTCGGGGGTGGTGTAAATATTGTGGTCGTCATCTAATTTAAGTGAACGTAATTTCAGTTATTCGGGTTATTGTTCACTTTACTTCCTTTTACGAAGTAAGAGGAATATTGTAATCATGAAAAATGTCGGTATTCACATTTCGATAGGAAAAAAAGAATTGATTTTGATCATCTGAATTTACCTTGACGAGTTACTACGTGACATACGTAAATTAGCCGAACGTAACACGTAATAGCCGACGAGCACGTAGCACGTAGCAACGAAGCACGTAAATAGCCGAATTTCCGTGAACGTAAACTCGGCTATTAAGCTTATTGACCTTTCTTAACTTCGTAAACCGAATATTGTAATCATGAAAAATTTCGGTATTCACATTTCGATAGGAAAAAAAGAATTGATTTTGATCATTCCTGAATTTACCTTGACGAGTTACTACGTGACATACGTACGTGCGCAAGTATGGTACCCAAGAATTGTTGGACACTTTACAAAATTGATTTAAAAAAAAAAAAACACAACTATAAATTTGAACCGGGTATTTGAGTGATGCTTGATTTACAAAAGTACTAGATTTTCGTTCAATATAATTTTGTATAAAAAAAAAAATCTGATAGATGGAGCCAGGCGTTGACGACTTTGTTAACAGTTTCAGAAGAGCGCAGTAGACATGGCGACTGTGGCAAAGATTTGGCAATGTAATTTTTCAACAAGACGGCGCACCTCCCCATGGGTCGACGTCTGCGTGCAGTTGCCTCAATCAACACTTCGCAAACGGACGGATAGGTCACGGTGGTCCAATTCAGTGGCATTCTCGATCACCAGATTTAACTTGCTTGGATTTTTTTTTTTTTTTTAAAGGTGGGGTAATGTCAGAGATATTGTTTACAGGACTAAGTGTCCTAATGTAGGAAAACTCAAGCAGAGAATCACAGCTGCTATTCATTCCATAACTCTTCAGATGCTTTCAAATACTTGGAATGAAATCGAATATCATGTAGATATTTTACGAGCCACCAAAGTATCTCATATTGAAATCTATTAATTTGTTATGTAGGCAATTAGTCATTTCAACGTTACTGTGTTTAGAATTTTTTTAAATTTAATATATCATGAATCCATTTTGACTTGTTTTGGCGTGGCATCTGTACTATGATTATTACTACAATTTTATTTATTTATTTTGCAGATCAGTTTTACTTCGCTACGCAAAATAAAATGATCGCGAAAAATTTTGGAATTCAGATTTTGATAGAAAAATCGGTTCCGACCATTTCTAAATTAACTCTGACAAATTTCTGTGTGACGTCTCAATGTAAGCATGTAGTTATATACCTACTTATGCATGTGCAAATCCATTTCGGCAGGCCGTGAAACCATTTTCGCTAGTTTTCCGGTGAAGTCTTCACCGGATGAAGTCTTCACCGGTGAAGTCTTCACCGGTGGTACAGTGGCGCTCACAAGTTTCCGGCCAGTACTAATACATTGCAAAATTTGGGAATTACTTTTACATCTCCCTGTGCCAGGAATTAATACTTATACATATAATTTTGGCATTGTAATAAGGAATATATCTTAAAGGAAGAAATGATTTTCTAAATATTTTTATTGGGTATGTTCATTTTTATAACAAATACACGTGTTCAAAAATATCCGGCCACACTTGTCGATTACGGTAATAAAAATGTTTTATTAAATTTACGTGTACAATAATATTATATACAATCAGTATTTGGTAGACATACCTTCAGCAGCACAGCGGCGAGGCATAGATGCAATAAGTGGTTTAATATCGTCAAGAGTAAATTAGTCCCATTCCTCGTGCAATTTTTGAAAAAAAAATGGTGGAATTTGAGTACTTATGCTCTTGCACACGCTTATCAAGCTCATTCCAAAGGTTTTTAATCGGATGATTGTGAAGGTCACTTCATTGCATGAATTCTTTTTGAGGACATCCATGTCTTCACAATCGTGCACGTATGCTTCGGATCATTATCCCGCTGAAATACCCAATTTTTATTCAAATTCTCTCGCGCATATGGTAGTACATGACTTTGCAAAATGTCCTTGTACATAACTCCGTTCATCTTGCCGTGGATTTGTACTAAAGGACCGACACCTTTTGCAGAAAATGCTCCCAAGGCCATAACATGTCCTCCACCGTGTTTTATTGTAGGAACCTGGTATTTGCAATCGTATATTTTACCTTGAGGTCGTCGTACATATTGCCCCCCATCACTTCCTTAGATATTGAACCTTGACTCATCCGAGAAAAGTACTTTTGACCAATCTTTATGCAATACTGCAAATTCAAGTCTGGCTGTCTTATTTTTTTTTTTTTACTAATGAAATGTTTTTTTGATTGCAACTCTACCAAAGAGTCCTACATCATGCAGACGCCTTGAAACTGTCATACGACTGACATCAGCAAGATTTTCTTCCCGTAATTCTTGGGCGATATCGTCAGCAGCTGACTTCCTTTTTATTAATCTGTTTACTTGTATGGTGCTCATAAAGATTATTAATAATATTATATATTGGGTTGGCAACAAAGTAATTGCGTTTTTCCGTATGTCAATATTTCGCCTGGCCAAAACTACTGAAGTTAATTATGCGAAATTTGGCACGTACGTGAGTTCTTCAACATAGGTGCTAGATCAGAGAGCATTTTCCAAAATTCGTAATCTTAGGGGGTAAGGGGCCAAAAAGTTCTTTTCACATATCCCGCGTGATTTCAAATAAAAATAGAGATATCCGTGAAATTCTTTCTGTAAAATACAGCAGTCACGAATACCTAAAAATTAATTTCAGGACATTTTTAATATTGTCCTTCTAAGGACGATAGAAGCGAAAAAAGGGGGAGGGTGGCCCTCTTTTATGGACGAAAAAAAATACTGCCAGTGAAATTCTTACTTTAAAATGTAACAAATATGAATCGTATGTTCAGGCACAGCTTACCTGTAATTAAAAACTTGTTGAAAACTTATTTGCTTGAATTTTATACAAGAAAACACAGTTACTTTGTTGCCAACCCAATACAATAGGTCTTCTACTCCGAGGCATGCCACGAACTCCAAAACCAGCTCGATATTTTTTAAAAATATCATTGACTGTGGATTTTCCCATCGACAGAAGTTCTTCTATCTCACATGAGGATTTACCTTTCTTGGATAAACTAATCACTCTTTTATACAAAATACTTTTGGAACTGATTTTCATTTTTGACCGACAAGGTATGTTTCTTAAATAAAAAAAACGTTAAAACGGCCTTAGCATAAATCAGCAGGCGAAAAAAACCAACATTGAACTTACTGTCCTGAAACTTTTGAGCGTATGATAGTTGAATTTCTCTCTGTGCAGCTTTTATGTTAATTCGCCAGTCTAGTCCCGCAGCGTTAACTTTCTTAATTTGCATATTCCTTGTTTTTAAGCCAAATAAATTTGGTCAATGCATAATTTTCCCTAAAATAAAACAATTTTTTTTATCTGGCCGGAAACTTATGAGCGCCACTGTATGTATGTATGTGACTCAAAAAACGATCAACCGTAAAAGGTTGAAATTTTGTATTCATGATTGTTGTAACATCTTGCTGCGAACCTTTCTTTTTGATTTCAATCTACTGAGTATTTTATTTGCAGGGTCACCCCAAATATTTCTAGTGTACTTAAGTGTATGTTAAGTCTATGTTAAGTCCATTATTTATTATGCTAAAATAAAATTCACTCAACCTCGCCAAGCTTGGAAACTTTTTTGGCCGAAGCAAATTTTCGGCGCCAATGCTTGGCGCTGAAAATAAGTTTCCAAAACTAAACCCAGAATGGCGATATATCCTATATTTAGCAGGGAATCGTAAAAATTTAATGTTTATTTGATCATCGTATCTGGATTTCAAATTAAATAAGTTTGAATGTATTTAATAAAAATGTATATATATATATAACTTAATAGACGTGTAGGGAAATGAAATGGTGTCTCTCCTGAGTCTTTTTTCTTTTCTTATTTATTTATTTATTTATTTACATTTATTTTATTTTTGTGAGACAAATAAGAATTTTTTGGGGTCACTATTATAAGATGTATGAAGAATAAGTATGAAGGTTTGAATATTTTATGTGTTCTAATTGTATTTATTTCGTTTTATTAGTAATTGTATTTATTATATTGTTGATTAAAAAAAAGTATTTTCTGATCGAATGTGTCAAGCATTAATTATTTGTTCAATGAAGTGAAATGTTAATTAATATTTATTAATTAAATATTTAAAAGATTGTAAATAATTATTTTTAAACTCGCCACTTGCAGTTTCAACAAATAAAAAATATTTAATTATAAAATATTTCTATAAAAATTATCTGTATATAGTATGATTTCTCATTGTGCGTTATCTATCGTAAAATCACCATAATACATAAAATAAATTATCTTAAAAAACTAAAAAGAAATCGATGTTTACCTGTAATTAAGCACTAGAATTATCTTTTAAATAGCTATTTAAAATATTTGTTTAAGATCCCAAACTTTAACGTAACTTCTGAACTAGAAATTTATTATATAAATACAAATAATGTTTGAATAATTGATGTTTTTATTTGATATTCTCCTATGATTAATTGCTTTTGTTGTATTTTTTATTAGCACATGTAACAATATAAATAAATCACATTTTAAGTAATATTATATAAAAAAAAGAGAGAGACTTAAATACTGTAGTTGTATGAGAGAATTTCTCAATATGGAAAAAGTATTCTTAAATTTTTTATTCAGCTTTCTATCGAGTTTCACTCTAAAATAAAATAGCATCCAAAGCACAAAATAAAGTTGTATTTGAAAGAAAGAAAAATATATAGTATAAAGGCAGCTGAAAAGAAAACAAATTCTCAGGTTTTCAAAATCTAGCATTCCCCCAACCCTACCTCCCAGAAAAATCTCATCTATAAACAAATCTGAAGGCGTACCAACAAAAGGATTTTTGTTGTTGAAAGCTGACAGATATTTAAAAAGCTAAACCTTCAATACAGAGGAAGAAAAGGAAAACTTGTTTTGACTTATAATCACATACAATACAGATCATTTTGCAGTTTCTTTCAAAACCAAAAAACGCGTTTTTTTTTCCAGTTTTATTTTTAAGATTTATGCGTAACGATAGACAGGATTAAGATTTCTTAATTTTTATTCTGTACTAAACAAAGACATAATTGGTCAGTATCCATATTAATTTAACCCTTTAACGCGCAGTGTTCCCGCTCTGGGAATACCAAACTCTGACGTTTTGACTGTGTGCCAGTCACGAATAGATGATTTAATTTCTATAAAAATAGTTGCGGGTGACATAGCTCCACGAGAATCCTTTACTTTTTAGCACGTCATTTCCCGTCAAAAAAAAAATTGTCACGATTCTTTTTAACAGCATTGACACCTGCTGAAAAATGGAAGAATGCGAGAACAGCTGGATAGATTGCCCAATGCTGAAAAAAGGGCAGCCGTTGCCATCGCTCGACTTAACTACCAGCAAGATGGCGGAGATCGAAACGTTCATCGCGTGCCACAGATCTAGAGACCCTTTTTTTGACGACAGCTGGCTGTGCGACAGCCAGCTGTCGTCAAAAAAGGGTCTCTAGATCTGTGGCACGCGATGAACGTTTCGATCGTCCGCCATCTTGCTGGTAGTTAAGTCGAGCGATGGCAACGGCTGCCCTTTTTTTCAGCATTGGGAAAGGGTTGCGCCTCAAAGAGTTAAGAATGGCATCTTGTTTTGCTTCAGGCAGAGGAACAGCCGCCCGAGGTGTGTAAGTGGTTGGAGAGCCATCCTACCACACCACGGGCCCGGGTTCGCTTCCCGGCACGGGCTCCGTCCCGTCACAGGAGGCAACCCACCTATTGGGCGCCTCCATAATAAAGAAGGCAGTAACTCCGGCCTTGGTTGTGTCCAAAGCCTTATAAACGGCAAATGTCCACCATTAGGTGTGGGGGGGGGGGGGAGAGAAAGAAAGGAAGAGGAACGTTTCCGAAACGCACTTTGAACAAGAATTGTCCATAGACATTTATGTTATTGAAACAGTTTCGAAAAAAAAGTAGAAGAAGAAAGCTTCTTTATGGTATGACCCTGTCCAAATTTTATCTATTCTTTTCATTTCTATAAAAGCAGGATTTTTTATAAACAAAATAATAACGCATGAAATCTGCTTTTTTTTTAGAACAACACACATTCATTTTAGAAATACAAACTGCTGCCACATTTTTCCGCGCAACATTTAGAAACGGATACAATTTTAAACAATATTGCTCTCAAATGACATCCAAACTAACCGAGCTAACGGAAATCGACGTTTTACTTTAGTCTTTATGTTAAACCGTGCACTTATCCAGAGAAAAAAAAATACGGAAAAGGTACAAAAAGGCTTTATTACTGATATCCAAATTGTAAGTTTTCGGAATCTATGGCAAGTTTCAGAAGGGACCAAGGACCACGTGGCCTATCCACTGGCCACATCTCTGTGATATACACACGATTTCCAATAAGGTACAGGGTAGCTAAGAATAATAACTGACAGTAATACAAATTTTTGTAGAAGTTGGTAACTATTTGCGACCGCGCCCGACGTTAATATTTGCGGGACCTTGGGCAAGTTTATGATTCTCCCACCCCCCTTCCTAAAGAAAACTTCAGTCTTTTCTTTCTTTGTTTTTTTTTTGTTTTTTTGTTTTTTTTAATAGTGTAGAATTAGTACCGTTTAAAGTAGGCCACTTATACAAAACCATGTGTTTCATAAAATTTTCACCAAGTTGAAATTATTTTATTAAAATTATTTTAAAGTTATGTGACTATAATTCTAAAATTTTTGGCACAATGAAAGATAATTTTTTCTTATCAAATGTTCGAGTACTCGATATTTGAAAACTAAAACAGAGTTACCTTCTTCATCAAATGAGTTATTAATTTACAAAACTCCAATGTATAAATAAATAGTAAAATATACGAAACGCAAACACTTCAATCAGCAAATCTAGGAAATCATTTTTGGGGGTGTTTAACACCATTGGTTTGTTTTTAAAGCCGTTCAAAGTTCTTGTAATGATGATTCGCTTTCTTTTTTAAGGGCGGAACACACTTAAGAACTTTCCGCTGCTGAAGATTACTATATTCACTTAATCTGATACTCCCAATATATTTTTACTTACTATTTTTGAAGCAAAGTAGAATAAACAAGCTATCTCGTAGTGAGATTCCTTTCTTTATGGAGAGATAAATATTTTCCTTATCTTTTCATCCAGAACTTGCGCCTGCCTATTCTGCTAATTGCTTTTCTCGTGCATCAGTCTGTAACGTTACACTGAAACGTAAACTGAGAGCGTTCAACCGTTACAAACAAAAGTGGCGGCAGAAAACTTCAAAATCGACGTAATATGAAACGGAATGTTTCAAAATATCCCGGCTAAAACAATCAACACCGGAATTTTCGTAAAAAAGACACGAAAATACTTAAAATACCCTAAGAGAGCTGCTGTAACGTTAGTCAACGTGTAAAGTTAATGATTCCGACGATGACTAACATGTAGGCGAGAAAGAGAAAAGGAAATTGCAGCTATTCCAATATTTTAGCTTGGTTAACGTGGCGCGTTGCAATCTAAACCGATCTCTAAACACTTCGGAAAACTTTCAAAATTAGGTGAACTTGGTTTAAGACGTTTAGGCGGATACGAATTCAGAACATAAGCGTAAAGTTTTCAAAATTATTGGGGGGGGCTGGGCCCCACAACCACATATATTCACGTCAGTGGCGTAGCCAAGGGGGGGGGTTAGGGGGTCATACCCCCCATGAGGAATTTTTTGCCATACAAAATGTATATTCTTCACTCCCTTATCATACACCCGTATACATATATGTGAGTTGCAGAAGCCGTAACCCCCCCATGAAAAATTTCTGGCTACGCCACTGATTCACGTACAAATAACTTACTACTACGGAATACAATTAACCACTTTTTCTACATGATTTTTCGGCTTAAAATATAGCAAAATTTTTATGCTGCGCGCGCGAGCTGGTTACTATTATGAAAAAGATAATTAAATATATACTGTTCACAAAAAGTAGTTAATTATATTCCGTAGTAGTTGGCAACTATGACTTACTATATATAAGTGTAAATTATTGGAGGCGCTCGAGCTCTATGGGTCCATAGAATTCTACACCTATGTAAGGTAAGTATCCATGTTAGTATCTTTCTACCATGTTTTATGTTAAAAATAGAAGCAAAGTAAAAAATCCAAAGGAGGAAAAAAAAAACATTTTCGATGAGATAGTGCATTTTAGACACATCTGAACTTTTCTTCATTTCATACTTTACATTGCATAATCTGATTTTAATGAACCAGAGCCTGGCGAGGGCAACTTATAGTAACATTGTGGTGTTACGTGGCTTCACAATGAGTACTAAATCATAATTGAAATCAAAAGAAGAAAATTTTTAATAGTACAAAGGTAAGATAGCGGATATTTTTTGTGTATAAACGTCTATTGATTAAATAGGCGGGCTCGTAATACTTATGGTTTTTTGTCGTTTAATAGTAGTAAATTCGTTTTCTGTACTTGTATATGCGTGAGTGGTAAATTATTGGGTGGGCTCAGCCCCTATTCACAATTTATTGCGGGGGCTCGAGCCCCACGGGCCCATATAACTCTACGCCAATGATTCAGAAGTGTGTTGTTATGAAGAAAGGGTATAGCTTAAGGCGATCTCCATTAAGGGTTACATTTCATATAAGCCATAAGTGACCTCTTTTTAAAATATTAATTGATGGACATCTGGTTAAGACATTCGTTTACACAACCTGTTGCAACCCTGTCAATCTCGGTGGTGTCTCGCCGGGGGACTGCGTCTGTCTATGGCAGGGATGGGGAAATAGATTTAAGCAGGGCCCGATCATCACGATATTGGGCCCTGGGCATATACAAATTTTTGGGTCTTTGCATTTTACGAGAAATTACATAGTCCGCATTTAAGTTGTTTCGGGCACATATTTATCTGCAGAAATATATATCAAGTTTAGATACTAAATATATGCATACATTGCAGTAAAGAATATTAAATGATTTTTGCATACATGGATAAAATTTATTTTCACAAATGATGAATATCTAGGCACATACTACATATACGTACACTTCTATACTAAACTCCTTTAAAATATAAATGAAAAGAATCTAAAAACTGACAGTACGTATCTTAAAACTGATGAGACTTTCTTATAATAAAATTTGCAAAAAGAGGCTCAAACACTGGCTCACGGATTTTAATCGAATGCTCATGGGTTTTAGAGGACCCTTAGTACAGTAAAATGTCAGAGAATCAGCGTACAACTCAAGATAATGACAATCCAAATTTTGTACAAAGTTTTTTATGAATTAATAAATAACAATCTGTGTTGAAAAGTACAAACATTTTTGGTCCCTTGAAATTGGTGGGCCCAGGGCAAGTGCCCCGGTTGCCCTGCCGATAAACAGGCTCTGGATTTAGGGAAGGGACATATAAAATAATTAAAATATTTAGACTGGCCAAATAGATTTATTTTTTAATTTATTGTTTGGACGTGATGGCCCCGAGAGAGAGACGAAATGAAATTTTGACAGTTCTTCAATCATCTTGTTGAAATTTGGCTCCAAGTTACTCGAAGTAATTCGTAAAACTCATTCCTCAATTTGCATTTACGGAGATTCATTGTTGAAAACACCTGTTAGCAGATGTATGAAGACCCAAACATCGAGATAATTTTCTCAGCGATTTTTATCAAATTGGGGAATTGAGACTTGTGTAGAAATCAAGCTTTGATAAATTGTTGAACAGCTACTTTAGAGGATCGTTGCATTGTAGTTCAATTATTTCAAGTTCGGCTTGAATCTCCTCGCAGTTTACAGCGGATGCCGAAGAAAATGTTTCTAAGTCACCTTCTATCTTTTCAAAATCTTTAAATCTTCTCTTGAACACGTTTTCCGAGTGATTTAATTGGCTAACATAAAAATTAACTTTTTCAGTGGTCAATTCAGCGGGCCGGGACAAGTCATGTCGCGGACTGGATTTGGCCCACAGGCCGCCATTTCCCCATCCCTGGTCTATGGTATCGCAAATTCGCATTTTGCGACTCATTTCTGGGCAAATTGGTGATTAGGGGGTGGTATTGTCTCCTAGCGGGATGTCGCGGAACTAGTCATTGTAAAATTCCTGAACTTGGTGCGGTATGTTTTCTTTTTGCACTTTCTACAATATACGCATGGAATCTGGACGAAAGAAATCTCCTTTCGTACATATAGTGTAGGTATTTTTTACTGTAAATAAAAATACTCCATATTGGATCTCGATTGGATAAATGTTTTCCCACCACTCTGATGCATCATATATGCATTCGAACCCACTTAATGGAATATCGGTTAAAGGAATATCCCGCTTATTGTAATAAATTTTCAATGTACTAAACTGTAATAATTACCCAATGTGCTATAGGATAATGGAAAATCCTGACTTCGGGCCTGCCAATAACATCTGTTAAGGAATCATTTAAACTCTCTCAGACCTGGTGTCTAAAATTGAGGACGAGGACACAAAAATTACCTGTGCAGTCGTATAGGATGTATGTCCAAATTTTTGCACACAAAGAAAAACCCCTTTACACTCGAAAATTTAATCCAGGATTTTTATTTTTATTTATTTATTTATTTTATCGCATGTTCAATCGCTTGTAATCTTCTTAATACAAAAATATAAATCGCTAATTAAAGAGTAACTATTTAATCAGGCCTGAAAGTGTTAAATAACTGTCACAGTTTATATATTTATGTTTGTATATAAACTAACAAGCAAAGCAAACATAAGAAAACACCAAATATATTTTCTGTTGCGATGCTTGTGAAAAATTAACAAATCTTTACGTCTATATTGCCACACACATGCCTTCAACTTCAGTTTCCAGTGAAACAATAATCTGTTGATAAAAGGACTTAAGAGGTTTACAAGATTTGGTAGTAAAGCTCATCCTTCATGCCAAGATTCCATAAAAACTTCAAAACATCAAGTTCTCAACATCGGTTTTCAATTGGGAATGAAAAACGTTTATTCCGAAGGAATAAAAGTAGAAGTAAATAATATCTATTGTTTTTTTTTTCGCTCTTTTTTAATACTAAATGCTTTGTTTCTGATTGGTGCGAAACTTTTCGATTGTTTCTGTTTTAAAATTAACGGTTGTCAGATTTTTAAACGATTTCAATCCACTTTCATCATTTAAGAGAAAAGATAATTTAAGCTTTTCAAGAAATGCTTTTATGAAATTGCATTTTTCTTTTTCTTTTCTTTTCTTTCTTTTTTTAGCTAATAGTTGCCAGATTTTTGAAACGATTACAATCGACTTTAATCATTTATAAGCAGAGCCGGCCCCAGCAATTGCGGAGCCCTGGGCAAATCTTTGGCACGGGGCTCCTAAGCCGCATGGGGTACACTGTCTGCCTCGGAAGTTGCGAGCAACTATACTCGGGGCAAAGCTAACCTGATAGTGGAGGTAAAGCTATAGACCGTGTGAGTCCGCCGCTCTCAAATAGTTCTTTCCGTTTGCCCAGATTATTACAGAACTAATACATTTTTCATCTATTAAGATCTAAAATAAAGTGTTTACTATAAAATAATTGCATAATTGTGTTACTTGAATGCAGTAATTAGAAGGTTTAAGAGGGATTAAGTCAGAAATCAGATGTAACGCCTTCCGAGACGCTTGACCAATGGCGTCACCTTTTTTGTGCTGGCGGGAACAGAGTACTGCGGATTTGCCTCGTGATTGGGTTGCTTTGCGATGTTGACAGCCAGATAATTGGAAGGAGAAACCAGTGTCGGAGCGTTACATGCGGAGAGGAGTGAAATGCCCCTCAAGGCTTTCACTCCACAATCAGGTTAGGTTTGCCCGAGTATAGTGTTGGAGCAACTAAGCCACTAAGTGTGCTGCGAGCAACACACTAAGTGGACGCCTATCCACTAAGTGGCAATAAAATTGCAAACAAAGAAAAAAAATAACGCTATTAAAGGTTAAATATTGGGGCGTTAAAAGCTGTAAAATACAGTGCTGGCCATCGTAAATGCAACACCCTGAAGGAAGCATGCAAATAATATGAAATTTACAACATGCATTAGCTGAGGTGAGATATGCAAATGATTAGAATTTCAGCGCAGACGCACATCAAGCGCGCCTGTGGCGCCACCTCAAAGCGCTATTTAAGGCTTGGAGATTTCGACGGTTTCAAGTACAGCAATTGTGTTTTTCTTGCTTTTTTTTCAAAAAAACGATAAATTATGCCTCGTAGGAAACAACGATCATCTTTTGATCAAGTATCCGAGTTTGACAGAGGAAGGATAGTGGCATACCGAGATTGTGGGTTATCTTTCAGGGAAATCGGTCGTCGTATTGGACGAAACCAAACAACTGTGATGCGGATATGTGATCGTTGGGTGCAGGAGGGTACGACGGACAGACGTGATCGACCGCATCGACCTCAGTGCACCACGTCACGTGATGACAGGCAGATTGTACGCATGGCAGTGACGGACCGCTCAGTCACATCACGAACCATATCACAGCAGATTCAGTCTGTAACGCATCATCCAGTGTCTGCGCGTACCATTCGACGTCGTTTACAGCAGAATGGTCTGTCCGCAAGACGTCCGTTGCTTTGTCTACCTCTGACGCGGAACCACAGACGTCTCCGCCGCCAATGGTGCGATGAAAGAAGGATGTGGACGACAGAATGGAATGAAATTCTCTTTACTGACGAGTCACGCTTCTGTATGCAACACCACGACGGTCGGATTCGAGTCTGGAGACACCGTGGAGAGAGGATGCTGAACAGCTGCATTATGCACCGTCACACTGGTCCTGCACCGGGTATTATGGTATGGGGCGGTATCGGATATCTCTCTCGCACTCCTCTAGTACGCATTGCCGGTACTTTAACCAGCCAGCGCTACATCTCCGAGGTGTTGGAGCCAGTTGTCCTTTCTTACCTTCAGGGCTTGCCAACAGCCATATTTCAGCAGGATAATGCACGGCCACACGTGGCACGCATTGTCCAAGGGTTCTTCGTCAATCACCAGATTGAATTGCTTCCCTGGCCGGCGCGCTCTCCGGATCTTTCGCCGATAGAAAACATGTGGTCCATGGTTGCTCAACGACTGACCCAGAGTTCATCCCCAGCTGTCACACCAGATCAACTTTGGCAACGTGTGGAAGCTGCTTGGTCTGCTGTACCCCAAGAACACATTCAAAGTCTCTTTGAATCAATGCCGAGGCGTGTGGCAGCTGTGATCTCCAACAACGGCGGCTACTCTGGGTACTGATTTTGGCAGGAACCACGCTTCATAGAATGCTGTAAATTTAATCATTTGTTACTTGGTCAACATGTTATCTACACAATAAATTTTGTTGTGATATCTCTTGTTTTTCTTGGTGTCGCAATTTGGGTGGCCAGCAGTGTATTTGATAGGTTAAAACAAAGAGAATTTTTTTCTTACATTTTTAAAAATATTTTTATCGTGGTATCTCGATTTGAGCCAAGAAAATGCAGCTTATATTTTTTGTTAAATATGACACCAAAAGGGAATACACACATTTTTAAGTTAAAAAAATATGTGATGTTCAACATATTGCCAAATACTTAAACAATAAAAGATATGTAACATTGAAAGATATACAAACTCTTACTTACAAAAAATCGAACCCCACCAGTGGCATAGTGCATTGCGCACTGAACTGGGAGACGGAAGGTGCTTGGTTCGAAACCAGGTCGCGTCTGCCGACCTAACCGTTCGGAGTTTTTCGTGGTATTCTCGGAAACTTAGCCTAAATATCTGTTAGGACCTCTTAGGAAGACCCCCCACAGAGGGCACCCACCCAGGACTAGATCCCTCGTGTAGATAATTGGCCTTAATCCCACAACAACAAATTGAATTTTCTGTATTTCTTTTGATCAAACTCGTCAATAAGTTTGTCAAAATTAAGACGTGCAGCAGTGTCGTATTCTATTGAAAGTGTTGCCAAGGAAGATAGTCTTTCTTGAGACATAGTCGCCCTTAAATAGGTTTTTATTAATTTGAAATGTTAAAAGCTCCTTTCAGCTCTTGAAACCATAGAGATATGAATACCAGGAGATGGCATTATTTATCTGACAGTGAAGCCGAAACTGTAACCGAGCCGCCATATTGCCTCGGCCAAAACATTGTTATTCCATGGTGAGAGTTCCAATTGCTCCCTTCAATTGTACCAACAATTTCAATATTTCTTGAAATTGTGTTGATTTTAACCCATTTGTGCCTGGATATTTTTGCGACTTTCTTCGATTTTTACTGATAACAGAAATAATAGATAAATTTCTGATGTCAACTTCTTGAACAAGGGATGATTTCTTTAAAATCATTATGCATAAAAATCGAAATATCAACATCCTACTGGGTCATGTTAAAATATTTTGTAGAGTTGAGGCTCAATACTCATGAACAAAGGCTAGGAAAAATAAATAACGTTTTCGACTAATAGCGAAAATGCCGTCCCAAAAAAGGGACACTAGGCATAAATGGGTTAACAACTTTTACTACCTCGTACCAAGTAAATGGAAGTACTGTCTAGTGGTGGGTAAAGTCGGTCCTTTTGAGGATCCGGTTCTCTGAAGGACCGACTCCTTCGGACCAGTCCTTTTGATTCAGCTCCGATCAAAACTAAATGTTCCGCCATACTTAGACCAACTCAGTTACTTCATTTCGTCCAATGATACAGATAGCTAATGCCCCCTCCTGGTATTATATTTCTATGCTTGAAACAGTAATAAGCACAGTTAAAATACATGGTGTCAATGTAAGCACATGGTGTCAATTAGAGATGAGACGGGCTCAGCCCGAGCGCGAAAGCCCGAGCCCGAGCCCGGGCCCGAACCGGGCTCGGGCCCTGTAATTCACAGTTGTGTTCGGGCTCGGGCGGGCTCGGGCTCGTGAAAAATTTCTCCTTTATTGAACATACTGCTTGAAATAGATTTTAAAAAGTGATTCATGAGGAAAATAAAAGTACTTATAAAAAAAAAATAAACAAATAAAAATAGAGGCACTGGCGCCTAGAAGGTGCTTGAAGCTCTTTGGGTATTTTAGAACCGCGGTTTATATTCCTTAGTCATGAGATCCGACATTTTTTGATAAAGGATGGATACAAAAAATCAGAAAGTGCATTGGGAGTTTGCAACTATATTTGTCTTTCATTTGCACAAACGGCAAAATTTATTGTATTCTATCAATGAAGTAATTGAATCTTTTTATCTTTAGCTGAAATTTCGGGCTCGGGCGGGCTCGGGCTCCGACTTAAATAATATTGCTCGGGCTCGGGCGGGCTCGGATTAAAAGTCCTCGGGCTCGGGAGGGCTCGGGCTTCAAAAAATGAGCCCGAACTCATCTCTAGTGTCAATTATTAGTCTCTGATCTGATGAGACTGTCTGGACGAGACCTTCTCCAATGCTACTTGGAAAAGACATCGAACAATGAATTGGAAGTTAATTTTCCACAATTCGTTGTTATTAAGATGTATAAAAAAGTTACACGGCACAGAAACGTTGTGTTTGTAATTTTGATATTTTCCTGGAAACTGTAATTGCGGGCGCGGGGCCGGGGCGATTGCCCCGCTCGCGACTTCCTAAGGTCGGGCCTGTTTACAAGGAAAGGAATTTACAAATTCTTGAAAAAATGCTTTTCTGAAATTTTTGTGTATATTTTTTTCTTAAATTTTTCTCTCTTTTCTTTTAAATTAAAGGTTGTCAGATTTTGAAACAATCACAATCAGTTTTAATCATGGAAAAAAAAGTAATTTAGAAATTTTACAAAAGTGCTTTTTAAAAATAGGATTATTATTTTTGCTTATTTATTTATTTTAATTTTTAATTGATTTTATTAAATAAATGAATAAAATGATTATTCATTTGATTTTGAGGATTCCTCTAAATTTAAATGAATATTATAGCTTTATAATTCTAGTTTTTGTTGTTTACATTAGAAAATTGAACTATTCTATTTCATATTAGAGTTTATAAGCCGGCCAATGACCGATTGCATAAGACATTGAACACTGGTAGATGACTGAATTGTGGAAGTCCAGTGTTGTGGTCCACCGCGCAGCTGTCAATCTAACAGTCTAGAGTTTGGGGCTGTTTTCTCCAGATGTAACACGAATACGCGTTAGAACCTTGTAAAAAGTTGCTAAAGGCATCCCCCTCAGACAGATAGCTTTCCGGTAGCATTGCCTTAAAGAACAACCAACCAGACCTAAGAATTTCTACAAAAGGAAGTCTGTATAAATAAAATCAAAAGTAGTTTTAAAAAAACTGGTGGGGAAAAAATATTATTTCTTACACTATAGACAATTATTTTCATCTTTATCAGTGTAATCTGTGATCCTTATCGGTCAAACTAAAATAATTTTGTTCTGGAAAAAGATAATAAAACGATTCTAAGTGATATTTATTTGCTAATTCTTACTTTTTCTTAGAGATAACGGCTTGAAATCAGTAACCTGGATGGAAAAAATGTTTTGTTGAATGAACAGATATTTGGTTGGTGTTAATGTAATTAAATATTTTAGTTCAATAAACAACATTTTTTATTAAATTATCCAAAATCTTGTTGAATCAAAGGAAATTTTGTTTGAATAACAAAATCACTGAAAAGAAAAAATGACCTTAACATAGCATTTTTCTCGTGTGTGAAAAAATGTAAGGTAAGGAGAAAAATGCAAAATAGAAAAATAATGCATTTGACTAATTAAAAAATGTTTTTTAAATACATGTAAAAAAAAACGGAATCATTCAATTCCTTTTCTTTCTTTTTTTTTATAGATAAAACTTTTTTAAAACCAAGTTTAAACAATTGACAAAAATTTAACACTCACTGACCCTTAATTCGGCAGGAAACGTCTAAACATTTCATATAGTTTTCATTCTATGCTTATTCAGTCTTACATATTCAAACACAATTTGTAAATTTTCTCAATGCTAAAAACTACAGCTGACTAAAATTAATCTATTTTCTTACAAAAAAAAAAAAAAAAAAAAAAGAAAGAAAGAAAGAAAGAAAGAAAGAATTAAAATATGTCCTCTGGAGGAATGTTTCCACTATTTCGAAGCTGAAACCAGTCAGAAAGTTGTGAAATTTTCGTTGTAACAAAGAAATTTGTTCTTGGGGAAAAATAGCTCAAAATATCTCCTCTACAGGGCGTATTATTAATAATAAACATTTTTAGCAAGGTAACAAAAGTAAGGACAGTGATAAGATTTCCGAAAACTTATATAAATTTTATAACAGCTTCCCCAAAGAGCTTCGCATTTTTCACTACAGGTTTTCAGTTAATGGTTTAATACGCCATCTGGCGGGGATGTTTAGAACTATTTTTTCCCACGGAAACGAACTCCCATCTCACTATTAAATGATTCACAATTTCCTGATAGCTAGTTTCGTTATAGACAGCTTTGAAATAAGGACATCTAATTATGAACACCCTGTATATGATTCACTCACCAATACTAGCGCTATAGAAAGCGAAATTTATTCGCATATTAAGTTTTGTGGTAATCCAAAAGTATATATATAAACAAATTACGTATAACCCTTTGAGGCGCAACCTTTTTCCAATGCTGAAAAAAGGGCAGCTGTTGCCATCGCTCGACTTAACTACCAGCAAGATGGCGGACGATCGAAACGTTCACCGCGTGCCACAGATCTAGAGATCTTTTTTTGACGCAGCTGGCTGTGCCGCACGCGTCAGCATTGGGCAATCTATCCAGCTATTCTCGCGTTCTCCCATTTTTCAGCAGTTGTCAGTGCTGTTAAAAATAATCGTGACCATTTTTTTTACGGGAAATGACGTGCTAAAAAGTAAAGGATTCTCGTGGATCTATGTCACCCGCAACCATTTTTATAGAAATCAAATCTATTCTTCGCGACTGGCAACAGTCAAAACGTCAGAGTTTTGTGTTCCCAGAGCGGGAACACTGTGCGTTAAAGGGTTAAGTCAAACAGAAAAAAACCGTATTTTTAACGGTCTCATTTACTAAGCGAAAATTATTGAAGTGTGTTTACTAAAAAAACACGGTAAAGAAATTAGAAAAATGCAGCTTGAAAGTGTTGAAAGACTGCCAAAAGGATGACGGTTGGAAGACCGTTATTTTACAGGCATTCGCCGGCGATTCGCACAAAAATTCCGTCGACTTTCCAGACGTAATACACCTTAAAAAAAAAAGAGAAATCATGCTTATGTCAATGACTAAAGCCAAAAGCCATAGGCCATTGTAGTTAAGGGATGATATTTCTAAAAAGCGGTTAGGAAAAAAAAAGCGTTTTTCTTTCCAGACAAGCAACAAAGAAATTTCCAGACAGTTGAAAAAGAAAAATTAAATATGCACTTAATAAAGGACCAGACAAGATCTCTCGGATACTGCAGATAAGGTATCAACTTCACGTGATGATAAAGGAGGCGGAAAAACAAATTAGATGAAAGTGTTTCTTTCCTTGTGCATTTTTTTTTTTTTTTTTTTTTTTTTGCATATAAATTAGTTAACCCTTTAGCGCACGGTGCCTTAGCTGTCAGCGTACGAAAGTCTGACATTCGCATAACAGTCGCAAAAATTCTAGCAACAGAGTTTTTATTTTATGCACTTTGCTGTAGTGCTAAGGGCTTCATAATTTATCGTACAAAATAAAATGAGTAATAAAAATGCAGCCAGACGAACATTTCCCACCGTAAAAATACGGTCATAAGGGTTGATTTCGTGTTTAATATCCACTAGATAGTGATAACGCTTTGGGTAAATTTTCCTAGTGAAGTTTTTGAATTTTTTTTCTTTCTATACTTTAGACATTATTCTCAGAATTCTATTACAATCAAACTTTGTTATAACGAGGTCATTTTCTGTATAGTCAAACTCTGTTCCCTGCTCTGCACCAAAGTATTAATCAACCTGCAGTTAAATGCTATCTTCCTCACTAAAAAGGAAAAATAGGTCTCTAATCAACAAATAAAAGCGTGTTAAAAAGAATGGCCTTAACATGTTCTTGTACTCGACCCTTCCATAATGCGATGGATCACGATATTTTGTAAAAATAAAAATATTGCCTCGGCCAGGATTCAAACCTGGGTTATTGCGGCCACAACGCAATGTACTAACCACTATACGATCACAGACAGCCACAGTTAAAAAAGGTTTTCTTAAGATTGTAATCTTTGGAAGTGTTCTACTTTCAATCAGGATAAGAAATGAGGAAATTATTTAATCCTAGCGATCCTGATCAGGATAATGAGATAAACTTATAAAATTATTGTATTGTCACCGGTTCTTGATAAATGTACAAAGTTTGAATTAAATCTGTGCGTTTAAAGTGGGTCAAAATGAGTCTAAAGGAGTCGGTTACAAACATACAAGCATACATACAGGTGAAGCTAATAAAAGCGTATTAAAAAAGTGTGTTAAAATCTGGATAATGGGATAAACTTATCAAATCATTGTATTGTCATCGATCCTTGATATATCTACAAAGTTTTAATTAAATCTGACCGTTTAAAGTGGGCCAAAATCGAGTTCAAAGGAGTCGGTTACAAACATACAAGCATACAAACATACATACAGGTGAAGCTAATAAAAGCGTGTTAATAAAATGAGTATTAAAATGCAGCCAAACTAACATTTTTCACCGTAAAAATACGGTCATAACGGTTGTTGTCGTGTTTAATAATCTCTGAATGAGGGATGATGCCTTAAGCAAATTTCCTAAGTTTTTGAATTTTTATTTCTGTATACGTTATTTCTAGAATTCTATTACAGCGTTACAACGAGGTCGCGCTCAGTGTAGTGCCGAACTCTATTATAACGAGGTACCCTTGTGTGTGTTTAAAGGGATCGAGACACTTAGCTCGTTACATCCGAGTTTCCGTAATAATAACAGTTTTTACCATTAATTTAAATCTTACCATTAATCTAAAAAGCCGCAGCAGGTTGTTAAATTAATGGTTATTTGTTTTAATTTCTCTTCCTAAACCCGAATTCTTGTTAAATCCGAGAGAACCGTTTTCATAATAAAGTACAAAACAAAACTTTCCAACTCCAGCTGAAGATTACATTTGTGACCATACATCCTACGGTAAGAAGAGTCAATAATGCAATTATTTTTTCATCATAATACTCATACTTTGTGTGTAGGGACTGAAACACCTTACTAGCTTTATTAATAATGGCTTCTCCATTATCTAGGGAAACGCTTTTATAACTGCTTATTGAACATCTATTTGGAAATGTGTGAGATATTCAAGACGATGTTAGTCGGTTAGCAGTCTGAGTAGCCGAGGCTCAAAACTCCGTTCACTGATCTCCTCTTCTTCCTGGAATACTGCTGCATTTTTTAATAACTAAAATAGCGTATCTTGATTTATTTTTAACTTTAAAGTTTAAAAAGGATCATTTAGAACAGATTTTTCTCTTAAATGTTAGGGAAATCAGAAAGTAATGCCAATCTTTGCGCTAGCGGAAACTACTGATGCTACTTTCTCCATAAGAAAGGGTTTTCAAAATTTGTAATCTACACTCATGTCCATAAATTAAGGATAATTCAGAATCACACAGAAATTGATCTCTAAAATAAAAATTTCACCTGTGGAATGATCACACACATCTTGAAGAAGAATATGCAAATTACAGGAAACCACCAGATGGCGTGGATGGTACGTCACAATGACGAGAGTGTAAGAGAGGGGTATATAAGGAATGGTGGCAAAGAAGTAAAATTGTTCACAAGCGCTGTGAAAGCCTTTCAGTGCAAAAACCGCATAGTTATGGCACAAAGGAGGCATTTGGATGATGTTTTACGTGGCAGAATTATCGGACGACTGGAATGTGGACGTACACAGCTGGAAGTATCCGAGGAACTTGGAATCGCCCAGAGTGTCATCTCCAGGCTTTGGCAACGATTCCAAGATGATGGTAATGTGAGTAGACGTTACAGAGTGTAACGATGACAGGCCACATCTATCGAGATGTCATTCTGGAACAACATGTACGTTTGTTTCGGGGCGCCATGGGTGCTGAATTTGTGTTTATGGATGACAACGCCCGTCCTCACCGTGCAAACATTGTAGACGAATGCCTTCAATCGGAGGATATCACCCTTATGCATTGGCCAGCATACTCACCGGACTTGAATCCAATAGAGCATGTGTGGGATATGCTTGGCCGACGAATTGCAGCCCGTCAACCCCCTCCCACCTGTCTACCGGAACTTCGGAGTGCATTGCTTGATGAGTGGTGTAATATTCCCCAAGATCAGATTGATCATTTGATACTCAGCATGCCTAGGCGTTGTCAGGCCTGTATTGCATCGTCCGGGAGACATACTCCGTATTAACCATCCTACTAACCATGTTATATGTTTTTTGTAAATAGGTTCTTTTTTGAAATTTGGTCAAGGGAGTAAAACTTGCAATTTTTATTAATTATGTCAAACATATAGCATCTTTTTTGCTCTTTACTTTTTGTTTAATAAATAGACTTTACAAATAAGTCAAATTTGTTTTGCTTCTTTCTCTTTCTTTGCCTGAACTTCATTATCCTTAATTTATGGACATGAGTGTATATGAGGAGTAGGTGAAAAACATTTTGGCTCATTATCTCGTTCCGAAAAAAAAAAATCGATTAATAAATTTTTTGCTGCTAAATGTATGCACGAAGACTTAAAGGTCAATTTCAGAATATTTTGAAATTCGCCTGACAAGAGTGATGAGCGGCTACCTTCCCCTTTTCACACAAATCTTTCTTGAAAGAAAGAAAAATTACATATAAAAGAAATTGATGGTTTTTAATTGAAATATCCAATGTTAAAATGTTTAATGTTTTAATTGAAATATCCAATGAATCCAATGTTAAGCGGGATTTACGCTGTTCACGTTTCATGTGCATCGAAAGCATTTGCTCAGACGTGACGTCATTCAGAGTGATCCTATTTTCATCCAGTTCGATGGTTTCACCTCATGTGCGCTGTCACTTGCGGGTCAGCAGATTTCTCAACAACGAGAATCCCGAATAAATAGTGAAAGGGGGCGGAGAGAACGAACGGATCGTTTTGTTCACTTTTTTCCCCGAGACTTCATTCTAGAGCAGGGGTTCCCAAACTTTTTTCCCCTGTGGCACCCTTGTCAGGCTAAAAACACTTGACGGTACCCTTGTCAGGCTAAAAACATTTCCGGGCACCCTTGACAGGCTAAAAACATTTCGGGGCACCCTTGTCAGGCTAGAAATCATTTCGTGGCACCCTTCTCAGGCTGAAAACGTTTCGGGGCAGGTTACCTTTAAAGCAATATGAATACGAAGGTAAGAAGGAAGCAGTTTGGATACATTTTTCATTGTTTCTTTTATGTTTATTGGTCTTACTATTACACTATCTTGGAAAAGGGATATAGAATTTTGCCCTCCCCCTCCCCATATTTCTTCATTCTAGAGACTTCATTCTAGAGCAGGGGTTCCCAAACTTTTTTCCCCTGTGGCACCCTTGTCAGGCTAAAAACACTTGACGGTACCCTTGTCAGGCTAAAAACATTTCGGGGCACCCTTGACAGGCTAAAAACATTTCGGGGCACCCTTGTCAGGCTAGAAATCATTTCGTGGCACCCTTCTCAGGCTGAAAACGTTTCGGGGCAGGTTACCTTTAAAGCAATATGAATACGAAGGTAAGAAGGAAGCAGTTTGGATACATTTTTCATTGTTTCTTTTATGTTTATTGGTCTTACTATTACACTATCTTGGAAAAGGGATATAGAATTTTGCCCTCCCCCTCCCCATATTTCAGGGAGTTCCTGTAGAATAAAGGCGACTTGACCTCGAACTTGACTAAAATATTTTTGTTTCGCCTACTTGATCATCGGATTGTCAAACTTTTTTGTGAAGTATCGGTTCAGAGGAATTTTTTTGATTATGCTCCCCCAAAACTTAGATTTTTTTTTATTATCTCCACGGCACCCCTGGTAAACGCCCGCGGCACCCCAGGGTGCCGCGGCACACAGTTTGGGAACCTCTGTTCTAGAGGAATGAACTTTTCGGAGAAATGCTCTTTCGTCTAAAATCGAATCGTCGAGAGGTAGAAATGTTTCGTCGTTAATCTTTAGTGTGAATGAAACAAAGATACAAGTCAATCTGCATTTATCATTTTGGATGATTCATCCAAAATCAGAAATCGGATTACCAGATTACTTTTTTTTAAAGCTAAATGGAATTTTTTCGATGTTTCTTATTTCAGTTTTACAAGAAACACGTTATGACGGTGTGGCGTCGAAGCAGGGTTGTTAGATTGACTTTTATTGATCCAATTAGGCTTTAAAAAAGCCAGTCTGGAAACCCTCCTTTGATAAATTTGGCCTTAAAAAAAGCCTATCTGGTAACCTTGATCGAAATTTATAAGTTTAAATGAGTCCTTAGACGCGACTGCTTTGTCACTAAAAAAGTGCTAAAAAAATGTTTGTTTCAATTTAATGTAAATAAAAATATAGTTTAAAAAACCAAAAAACACGCTTTAGTGATAAATTGAACTAACAAAAAAGCGAAAAATAATTCTTAATATAGAAATAAATTAATGAACGAAAAATAGTATTATTGTGAAAAAAGCGTGGGGTGCTTTGTGGTATATTTTTTGTATTAATCGTACCGATCGAATATTCTCAAGAACTGATATATGGAGCACCCCACGCTTTTTTCACAATGATACTGTTTTTCGTTCATTAATTTATTTCTATATTAAGAATTATTTTTTGCTTTTTAGTTAGTTCAATTTATCACTAAAGCGTGTTTTTTTGGTTTTTTAAACTATATTTTTATTTTTCACTTTTTAGTTCGATTTGCTATAAAAGCGTGTTTTTTAGTTTTTTTTTAACTGTATGTATTTAAAATTTATTTTTAATTTTCGATATCTCTCATAAGACACTAAGGAACACTAAGTTGGAAAGTACAAACAGTGAGATAATTTATTTTCACTGTGCACCAGTGGCATAGCCAGGAATTTATTTCAAAATGGGCTGGGAATCAAATTTAAAGCTAAAGTTCAATTGTAAGCTAAATATCAAAGTAAAGGGTCCCATTTCGGGGGGGGGGGGGGAGCAGCACCCTGAGCCTTCCCTCTTGCTACGTCCCTGCTGTGCACTAGTATAGTATTAATCTTATTAATTTGCAAGTATTAATCAACCTGCAGTTAAATGCTACCTTCCTCACTAAAAAGGAAAAATAGGTCTCTAATCAACAAATAAAAGCATGTTAAAAAGAATGGCCTTAACATGTTCTTGTACTCAACTCTTCCACAATTTGATGGATGACGATATTTTGTAAAAATAAAAATATTGTCGTGACCAGGATTCGAACCTGGGTTATCGCGACCACAACGCAATGTACTAACCACTATACGATCACAGCCACAGTAAGAAAGGGCTTTTTTTATTGTAATATTTCGAGTGTTCTACTTTCAATCAGGATAAGAAATGGAGAAATTATTTAATCCTAGCGATCATGATCAGGATAATGAGATAAACTTATAAAATTATTGTATTGTCACCGGTTCTTGATAAATGTACAAAGTTTGAATTAAATCTGTCCGTTTAAAGTGGTTCAAAATCGAGTCTAAAGGAATCGGTTACAAACATACAAGCATACATACAGGTGAAGCTAATAAAAGCGTATTAAAAAAGTGTGTTAAAATCTGGATAATGGGATAAACTTATCAAATTATTGTATTGTCCTCGATCCTTGATATATCTACAAAGTTCAAATTATGTCTGACCGTTTAAAGTGGGTCAAAATCGAGTTCAATGGAGTCGGTTACAAACATTCAAGCATACAAACATACATACAGGTGAAGCTAATAAAAGCGTGTTAAAAAAAAAACGACATTACTTTTTGGTAAATCTGCTATTATTTTCATGCATGCTATTATTTCAGCTATGCTATTATTTTGCTACTACAAATTTTTGTCAATTAAATTTTCTTCAATTTAGCACTTTCCTTCTCCGTTTATTGTAAATTCAATCTTAATAAATTGTTATTGAATTCCTATTAAAGACATGTTATTGTGTAAAAATATGTTTATAATAGCCACTGTTGTACATTTCAAATGCTTTAAACAAGCGTTCTTTATCAAAGAAAACGAGACAAAAAAAAAAAAAAAAAAAAAAAAAAAAAAAAAAAAAACACGCTTCACATAAATGAAGTATGCTACAGTAAAGCATCGTTTTTTACGTTTCTGATTTATACCACTTTTACATTTGTACGTCACTTTCATGAAGTCCGGATTCATTCCTATTTATTTTAATGCAAAAATGCTTCGCTTATACGTCGTTTTAAAGTTTCCGTAACTTCAAAACTTTTCTGTCTTAGGAGTTATTTTCCTGTTTCGAGCGAGGCTTTTGTCATATAGATTGCCAAATAAAGAATGTATGGCGGGGGTGTAGCTTTAACAGCACGCTTAATCCAAGTGAGAGAAAAATGTAATCAAAGTCGGAGTGAAAGGAAAAATTCACGGATTCGATCCGTTTGCATCGGTATTTACGCAAAAACGCTCTCTAAATATTCGTTTTCCGCGAATTCCACGTCCTGCTTCCTGTTTCCCAAAATACTGATAACGTTCGATCGTCTTTGAGTGAAAATTAGTTGATGTTCTTTTCGCTAGGAACGGGGGACATTCTGATAAACTAACATATATCAACTTTTAAAGTTTAATATATTGTTGCAGATGCAATCCCTTCTCTCTTCTTACAAACAGTTTTAAATGTATTTTGTTGTTTTAGACTTGATAAGAAACTTTTATTATTAATGCAGGTATGTACTTTATAAATTATATTAATAATAATATTTCAATATAAAACATGTGTTTAATTTACGCAGTTACGCTTTTATATTAGTAATCGTGACGTACATTGCAGAATCACGCTGCTATACGGAAAAGCATTTTATTTTCAAGGTATTTTTCATCAATATCAAATATCACTTAAAATTATCCCAATTATATTGTTTTATTGAAAAGGTGTTCAGCACATAGTATTTTTACAAAGACTCATCTTTTCTTTTTAATAAAAGGTACAAAATCATTGTACTAAATTGCTTTTTTAAATGTGCAAATGCTCAGGATAGGAATAAATATAAATAAAACGAAACTAAAATAAAAGTATTTTTAAGAAAATCGCTTTTTTGAGATTAAAAATTAATCAGAAAAGTGCGAAATCATATCTTAAATTATTTTCCTAAAAGGAGCGTTTCCTATAAAACGCTCCTTTTAATATTAAAAAGTAATGAAAATGGAGCGAAATTATTTAATGTAAAAGGAGCGAAAATCGCTCAGAAAATTTCGCTCCGCTCAGTGATCGAAAAACGCTCCTAAAGGAGAAGCTCACTTTCAAGTACGGAAAGGAGTGAAAAATCGCTCCGACTGATCGAATTTCGCTCGTTTGGTTTAAGCGTGAACCTTCTTTGAAAGGCGCAGTTGACAATATTGAAAAGTTTAGAACATTGCTTGTCAGTACACGAGGGAAAAAACATTCATTAACTTAATTCAATCTGTAATGCTCTAATTAATAATCAAAGACACCACATCAGGTGACTATGGATGCTTTATTAAATTCAAGGTTTCTAACAAAAATCATCACATAATTGGTAGTCACTGTATATTACATTAATACTAAGAATATGCCGTATTTGAGATATGGTACAATAAAGATACAATTTGTTTCACATTTATCAATTTTTTTTAAAAATCTAGCTATTGTTTCTAGTGTAAAAACTATTATGAGGTAATTTACTAGTATACCTTAAAAGAAATTATATTTACGCAAATTTGAATGAGTGTGTTAAACCTATAATAATCAAAGTTGTTTAGTAATGTTTCATTTATATGCCGTTTCAGACCGGTCCACACAAAGGCGGATTTGCCAATATTCGCTGTTGAATATTTGAATCGAACGTTTCAAGGGTCAACCGCTATTGAAAAGTTTGTCGTCTCCTCAATAACAACTGATTATTCGTTAAATTTGAAATTATTAAAAAAGAAAGGTTATCGTGTTTTATAAGTGTTTGGTGTAACTTTTATAATGGATTGGGAACCTGGGGGTATATATATTTGCGTATTTAAAATGTATTTTGTAATTTTCTTTAGTTCTTTTTCCAAAAACCAAAATAAAACAAATCTTTGAGTTAAATTTCGAGTAATGATTGACTGAATAGAGTTATAAAGTTATAAATTCATTAGAATCGGACTACGATGTAAAGATTATAATAAAGTTCCTCATCGCAAATTAATATCTATGTTAATCGTAGCTGCTAATATTTCCTACTCTCCTTATTATAAGATAATTAACAACAAAAATAAAATATAACGAAAATACTTATTTTAAATTAAAAAAACTTTTTTTTAGGTTCATTTTCTGAGAATGTCGTCGGCAAATAACTAAATATTATAGAGACTGTAACTGAAAAGAAAATTATAAAAAATTTCAACATCTTCAAAATCCACAAAGTCAATTTTTTTTTGGGTGTATAGGGTAATTTAACACGTGACTGAAAACAATTATTATCGATGTTTTCATCATGTTTTTTTTTCTGATTTCTTTAGCTTTTTAAATGTTTATCCACCTATAGGTTTTGCCCAAAAAATGTAAAAATCCGCCTGTGTGCGGTCCTTTGGAAAGACGTGTAAACGGTGCTTCATTGTACGAAAATTACAAGGGCCATTAATTTATGTAAAACGGTACAAGACTTTTTTTTTCTTAGTTTGTTGTCGGTATCCATGATTGAATCATCACTGGAAATTTTGATTTACGTCCAAAACTGCATGATCGTTTATCAAGTATTTCTGTAAAAAATCTGAAATTCAAAGCGCCCTCTTTCATTAGGCTTCATACTGCAGACATGTGTCTGCGTCTGCAGTATTATATGCCACTAACTACACCCTTTCTTTTGCAACAAGTAAAAATTGTTCAAGAAAAATAAGATAACACTCCATGTTACTGAAATTTTTTCATTTTAAAATCATTTTTTGAGATTCTCGTTTAAAAGCAAGTTGACTTTATTAGCTAACAAGTAAGAAAAGCGTTTAAAATTACGTAGCAACGAACCACTAACTTCTGCGAATGTATTTCATCGGGAAAAATTTAGTAAATATGATTATCTAAATTCAGTATATCTACTTCATCAGGAAAAATATAACATAAATCTTTAAAAATTCACCGTGAAAGAATAATTATGTTTCAAGTATATCAGACGTACTTCCTTTACACAATTTTCTTTGATAAACGCACTTTTTTGCTGGCATTTGTTTCATAAAATGTCTGTTGTTTTAAAACGTATTTTTGCTGTATCATCCATTACAATAAAAGAGACACAGGCGTTTACATAATATATGTAATAACGTTTTATATATACATAAGCTCTTTGCTCTTTAAAATGGCGATATATTTATTTACAAATTCTCACGCAACAGGCAGAAAAAGAAATATTAACAATAACGCTAATCGTGTAATGATATAATTGAATTTAACGAATTTAGAGAAATTATTATTATTTTGTGCAAAACAAAAAAATTTTAGATCTTCCAAAAACCCCATTATAAATTTATTTAATTCATTTATGTAAACCATTAAAAACACGCACGCAAAATATTATGAAAATGAGCAATATTTATATAGTCTGATATATATACTGAACTGTTTCTTCGTTGCGTGTATTTATCATAGTTGTTTTTCGATATTCTCTAAAGCCAATAAAATTTATGATTAACCCCAAATTGCGCTTTGCAATTGCAATGCTTTTAATATAATAAATGTATACAAATGCATAAAATGCATGTTTTATGTAATAAAATTTAACATTCAGACAAAAGGAAGAGAAATTCTAGACAACGAATAAGAGTACGTTGATATTTTCATGGCATTATTCAGAGAAAAGACCCTAGCGTATAATAAAATTTTAATAACAAGTTCAGAAAGTTTAAAATAAAACAGAGAAATCAACCTGAAACTCGATATTTACTAGACCGATATTCGTGCAAAAACATGTTATGCTCACAAACATCTTTAGTTTAAAAAAAGTTATCATATTATAGCAATCGGCTGAATTAAAAAAGGTAAATAAAATCCAGATAGTGTTACATTATTTTGTAGGGAATTTCAAACGGTACAACTATACACCATTTTTTCTTGATAAAACACCACTTAGTAGTGTTAATAAGAAATAGAGAAAAGGTTTTACTAATTATCTGCTAATTTTTGTGTAATTACAACTATTTTCATCAAATAAATTAAAACTTCATATCAATTGCAGATGATATAAACTTTTAGCACAATTTTTTACAAAAAATGTTTTAAATTGTTCAATGTAAAGAAATTAAAGCATTTAAAAAATATATTTAATGTTTTTTCTATTGTATTCTTGTATATCGGTATAATATCAATAATATTGGTTATCAATAATATAATCAATATTATTTATAGAATATATCCAATATTCTATGCATTAAAGTACAGAATATTGTTTAATTATTGATAGAATTTCAGTAATATTCTATAGATGTATATATCGTACAGAATATTGGTTATATTCTATCAATAAAGTATTTAGCATTTCTTATCAAAACACAAATTGTTCAATTTTTAATCAGCACATTTGCCCCTTTTTAGTAATGATCTATTCCTTCAGATACTGATTCAGAACTCATTTCTTTGATTAACACTTTTCAAAGCAATGTTTAAAAACACAACTTGCAGGATTAAATTGAACAATATGCATGAATGGTATCAAATTAAGTTATGTAGCAGTTTAAATTTAATGTACTTTTTAAAACATCTCCAGTTTTAACTAGATTAAACTATAACAGACGTCCTTCACCAAAAACCTCAATTTTACGTCACCGGCATAAATCTAATCATATAACTATATAAATTGTTCAAGAAAAAGTGTATCGTCTCCTGACATTTTGTAAGAAAATTCTCTTGATATAAAACAAACAAACAACAAAAAAAAAAAAAAAGCCTTGTGTATAATGCACCTTGATCCAGACAAATACAAATAATGTTCCAGACATCTGTAAAAAAAGGAATATATTTCTGATTCCTGTATTTTGAGACTGCTTTTGGCGCGAAATGTTTAATTCATGTGAAACGAAGATAGCGGAATTTTTTGAAAGTCGGCGGAAAAATTTCTGAAATGCAGTCTTTTTTTTTAATTGAATAATATATAAAGATTACACATGAAGAGAATTTTCCATTTCTGAAACTGCAATCCGTTATTTTAACATGAATTGCGGAAATGCGTTCGTTTTAATGGCATTCGAAATGGAATTTATTAGCTCTAGTGAAATTAGTTCCAAACTCCGAAAAATGTGTCGACAGCCATATTTTTAAATTTTAAAAACATACTTCTTTTAAAATATTTCATTTTTTAAATTTTTAAATTTTATCATTTGAAGTATGGAGATTATATTCTTAAATTCTTTTATGTTGATAACTATCATCTCTCTTATAGAGAGAGTTAGTGAGAGAGAAGATGACAGAAAACTGAAAAGTAAACCATCCTGGTTGTCATATTTGGCTATTTTCGGCAGCATAAAATGATTTATATTCTTGGATCTAAGAAATGGGTAAAATTGCCTCTCAACATTAAAAAGAATACCTGAAACCCTTTCATATTTCAAATACAATCTAAAGTGTTATATATTGAAAGCTTATCGTAATCCATGCGTCGGGTCTATTTGTTTTTCTTTCTTCGTTGAAAAGTGCATCAGTGTCCATGCGTCAGCCCTATTTGTATTCCCTGATGCATTATGTTGGAAAGTGTATCATAATCCATGAGTGTGCCGTATTTGTCTTCCTTGTTCCATAAAACGCTTCTTCAGAATTGAAAATCTATACTAAAAACGTTTATCGCTCATTTGTTCACTTTAGTTTTCATCTAGTTCTTTTGGGAGAGCTGAAACTTCTGCATAACTCCCAGAGACCCATGAATGCAAAGCTCGTCAAAGTGCGGCGATTTTTTAGGTTGGCGTGAGTGGGGACGTTAAAATTAGGAATCAACTCTTTTTTGTACCATAAAATATATCTTTGGAATCAAAATCTATCTTAAAATCGCCTACTGAAACTGTTTTACAACCTCCGCCAAGCATATTCAAATTGTCCTCTACCATTTGAAATACTGTTTGGAATGGGCATCATAATCCATGAATGTGCCGTGTTTTCCTTCCCTGTTCCATAAAACACCTCTTCGGAATTGAAATCTGCATTAAAGGCGCCTACTAAAACATTTTAACAGTCTACGTCAGGCATATTCTAGCTATACTTCACCTTTATTTACATTGTTGAATAAACAATAGGATTTGGCAATTTCCCGCCACCAATATCTAGAGAGCAGCAACATCAGTATTATCCCAGTTTTTGAGAACACACGGTGTGACGTGTGTTCTCAAATTCCTAGAGGGTTGTTCCTAGGAGGCCAATTCCTAGAGGACAGAGACATCAGTGTTATCCCAGTTCTCAATCTGAAAATGGTAGACGGCCGAAGTGTGATGGTCCCGGGTTCGGGTCCCATCGCGCGGTCGTCGATCTAACGGTCTGGAGTTTTGGTAGGTTTTCTCCAGATGTAACGTGAATACGCGTTAGAGCCCCTTAGAAAGTCCTCCTACCAAGGCATCCCTCATCTTAGGCAGATACCCCTCGCGCAGGTTTGCCTTATTCACACACACCCAGTTCTCAATAATGGAGGACTTCAGCTCTGCCACAGACTGAAAATGTCTGACATTTTGCATACCCATTCCTTTTGAGGATACCCCAATCAGTTTATTGGGATTGAGATCAAGAGTAAAGGGCAGGACATTTCGTGACATATACCCCCACTATCGAAAATCCATTCCGAGGAGGATTTTTCAACGTGAATTTGGACATTGTCCTATTGGAAAATCAGACCTCGGCCACCAATTCCTCTTGGGTTTCGGATTTTCTATTTTATATTGAGAGGCATTTTTTGCCAATTTTTTAGATCCAAGAACCTAAATCATTTTATGCTGCCGAAATGGCAATGAATAGATTTGTAGCATTTCTTGTTGATCGGTAGCTTTCATACTGCCTGAGAAAGTGTTTGAGTGTTTTGTGTTAACCCTTTAACGCGCAGTGTTCCCGCTCTGGGAACACCAAACTCTGACGTTTCGACACGAAGAATAGACTTTTACTATAAAAATCTGGAGTGACTCCACTCGACATTCCGAACACTTACGATTAAGATCATTACCAAGCACTTAAATAAATTTTAATCGATGAATAATTCAAACATCTACCAAATTGAAACTCAATCGAATGCACCGTTTAAACGCTTGCGCACTTTCAAGAATTTCTCCCCATGTGCCATTATGCCATAACATAAAAGAAAGTTTTGTCGTAGCCCTTTAGGAGAACTATAAGTCCTATGCACACCAAAATCAATACCGGTCTTAGGATGGTGGTTTATAACATGTATACCGAATTTGAGCTCAATCGAATGTATCGTTTAAACGCTAGCGCACTTTCAAGAAATTCCCCCCATAGGCCATAATGCAAAAGAAATCTTTGTCGTAGCCCTGTAGAAAAACTATAAGTCCTATACACACCAAAATCAATACCGGTCTTGCAACGGTGGTTTATAATATATATACCTAATTTGAGCTCAATCGAATCTACCGTTTAAACGCTAGCGCACTTTCAAGAAATTCCCCCCATAGGCCATAATGTAAAAGAAATCTTTGTCGTAGCCCTGTAGAAAAACTATAAGTCCTATACACACCAAAATCATGCGACGGTGGTTTATGACATATACATCCAATTTGAGCTCAATCGAATGCCCCGTTCAGGGGCTATCGTGTTCACTCACATACACACAAACACACATACACACACACACACATACACACACACACACACATACACATACACACACACACACATACACACACACACACATACACACATACATACATACATCTCGTAAAAATAGCATAAATGGATTCAGAAGCCCTCAAAACGTGTAAAAACACCAAAATCTCGAAGTCAAATTTTTTCATGATTACAATACTTTCCTTACATGGTACATGTTCGGAAAGTAAAAATAGTTGCGGACGACATAGCTCCACGAGGAATCCTTTACTTTTTAGCACGCCATTTTCCCGTAAAAAAAAAAAATGGTCACGATCATTTTTAACAGCACTGACATCTGCTGAAAAATGGAAGAATGCGAGAACAGCTGGATAGATTGCCCAGTGCTGAAAAGGGGCAGCCGTTGCCATTACATCGCAGTTATTTATTTAACCCTTTGAGGCGCAACACTTTCCCATGCTGAAAAAAGGGCAGCCTTTGCCATCGCTCGACTTAACTACCAGCAATATGGCGGACGATCGAAACGTTCATCGCGTGCCACAGATCTAGAGACCCTTTTTTGACGACAGCTGGCTGTACCGGCACAGCATTTGCATTATGCATTTCTTTGCATATGCATTTCTATGTATAAATTTTTTCTACTGACTTTTCATAAATTTTGTTTGGGATTTTGTTGAATAAAATAGCATACTTTCACTAATAAATATTTTATTGCATTATTTACAAATATGTCTTTAAGAAACATTCTGAAACCCAACAGTTAAGCTGTAGAGTAAACATGCATAATTTTTTTTTTTTTTTTTTTTTTTTTGCGTTTTATCTTTTGCATAGTATGAATGACTATGCCATTTTATCTCTCACCCCCTTTATTGAAAATTTTCCGAAAAAATGTGTACCAAACTGCGACATAAAAGTAGGAATAAATTGTTCAGTATTGATTTTTTTTTATTATTATTGTGCAATGCCTTATCCTACTGAATTCTGTATCCCTCAATAAACATTTATCTACTTAACTGTAACTGTGCTCGCGCACGCATTCTTTTTACTTCTTCTATACTTTTTTCCTTCTTGGTGTTACCTTGTTATTTGATGTGTCCTTTTCTTCCGTTCTAATTTAATAAAGTAAATGTTATGTTAAAATCCCACGCTTTCTATGTTTGTGCCATAACACTGCTAACATATCTAAAACGTTACGGACATCAGGTGGATTAATTTATTTATTTGCTGATTGTTAACGTTCGTTTCATTCATCCTCAAAATGGCGATTGGAAGTTGGCGAATTGAAACACTGAATATCATAAAATTAAGGATGCATCAAGAATAACTTGTAAAAGGTGTAAACGCATCGGGCACTGGGCTAGCGAATGTGAAAGTGGAAAAAAAGAATAATTTTAAACATAAGCCTAACAGACTGGGATTCTTATCTACTCTGGATGACTCGCCAATCTTGTTACCTGGCGAAATAGAGCAACCCTACTCAACAATATCAAATAACGAAAAGCAAAATTTTTGGTGTGTTAAGATAGATACTAAAAATTATATAAATTACTTCATTTATCATCGACTCACGTTTACGTTTGCAATTGCAAGGAAAGATCAGGAAAAACCCTCCTACTTCCAGTCGATGAAATAAATGTAAAGGAAGAATAAAAGAAAAAGAAAAAGGAGCGAGAGATAAAATGACATAGTCAATTAATATCGTTTTAATATGGCAATAATGAAACTAAAAAATTTAGGGGGGGGGTTCAGGGGGGGGTCTCCCCCTGACGAGGCTCGAAAACCCGAGGAAATCTTTCAATAAGTATGCACTCGATCCACTATATAACTCACTACTTTTATTAAAATTACAGCTTTTTAATTCAATCCCTGCAACAAATTGTGCAACGCATTAATAATACATGTTTCCATTTCAACGTTTTTAACAAATGTCGGAGTCAAATATCATCTATCAATTCGCCATTTCTACTGAGACGAAAAACAAATAAATTCCAGACAGTTACAAAATTTTAAAAAATGTCGCCGAGAAGGAAGAGATTATTTTCAGATAAATTTCAAATGTTTGCTTTGCGAATTAAACTAAATCATATATGGATTCATTATTTAAGCTGATCGTCATAGTAACAAGTGTGTGTATTTTAAAGTAATACGTTCTGTTAGCACTGGAGTGGTATTTTCGTTCACGCAGTGTTCATCTGTCGCCATATTTTTGCGGACCGATTTGCTTGGTCACGTTCTCATTTTCATTTTTCAACAGGATTGACAGATAGTGCAAGAAAGGGAAGAGTTAAATGTAGAAAGTCGCCAAGGTTTGTAAAAGATTTATCGCCAAGTTTGGCGCCAAAAAAATAAGTCCCCAAGGTTTGTAATTTTTAAAGATTTATCACCAAGTTTGGCGCCAAAAAAATAAGTCCCCAAGGTTTGTAATTTTTAAAGATTTATCGCCAAGTTTGGCGCCAAAAAAAAATAAGTCCCCAAAAATGACCCAAGCTTGGCAAGTTTCCATATTTGCCGAAAAACGGGTAAACGTTATAGTTTATTAAAGGAGAAATATATAGTTAAAATATGCCTGAGATATAGATTGTAAAACAGTTTTTTATAGGCGATTTTAATATATATTTCAATTCTGAAAAGTATTTTATGGAATAAGGACAAACATGCACACTCATGGATTATGATGCACATTCTAAACAGTATATTTATAAAGGTGATGTATATACTTAAGGGGAAAGCCTACTTTTAAGAATGGGATAAATTTTAGATCAACTTTCATAATTTTTAAAAAAATAATGAATGCATGCAGAAACATAACTTTCTTTTCAGTTAACTACTATGACATTACTCTATTGATTAAAAATATTATTTTAGTTTATTATAAAGGTGATAATTTTAAAAATATTATTTTACCACACAATATTGGAAAAAAATTTCAAGGGTACTTTCCCACTGCGCGCAAGATATCTCAATTAGAATTCCTTTGAACCTCATAATTGTTTTCTAAATTAAACAAGACATTCATATTAACAATCTGAACTAAAATGGTTTAATTATTTTCATAATTTAAATTTAAAAAAATCATTTAATCTGAAAATTTAAATTACCATAAAAATTTTGATAGTTTTACAATCATATCTTTTTTTCTATGAAACACAACCATTTCATTTTAGTTCATTTTGTTCATTATATTAGAATAAATGCCTGAGAAAAATTTCTAGTTGATATCTTAAATAGTTTTTAAAATATCATGCGCGCAAACTTGAAAAACAGTGTTTTGAGAAAACGCCAATTAAAGTTCAAATTGTTGTTTTGGAACATAAATTTTAATTTTTAAAAGTTAAAAACATTTTCTAATGAAACATTTACTATTTAAGAATAATTTTACGGAGTACTTAATATGATTAACCCAAAATATGTTTTAATATGGCTTAAGAAACATCAGTCTAAAGAAAAGCTCGACAATTGTAAATATGAAAATATATGTACATACCTTAACAAAAGATACATTTTTAGGATATAAAGGCATTAATATTGGTAAAGTACATGTTTTGAAGTTATTTTAATAATTATATCCATATATATATATATATTTATTTTTACTTTGCAACATAAAAATTTGATTTTATTTCAATTTATGAAATTTCGATTTAAAATTTTCCGCTTTCATGCACAATGTCTTCGTTTTCTTTTATTGCCTCAAACTGAGAACTGATGAGCATTTTTCTGGCTCTTTGAGTTTCTAAATTAAATTCTGTACATTTCTATTCTCCCTCTTTTATGCTTTGAGTGTCAACCTTAGTTGCAGCTTCTACAGCATGCTGCCCAACTTGCGTTTACATTTTCCTTTTTATCTCAACAAATAAATGTCATACAGAAAAATGGTTGGTATCAATCTTTTTAGAATAAAGTAAGCTATTTAATGAGATACAAATCTCAAAATCGATTTTTTGGGCATTTTAAAAGTAGGCTGTCCCCTTAAACTATATGCTCGGCGAAGATTGTAAAACAAT
Source organism: Cheiracanthium punctorium (assembly GCA_038373885.1). Classification (NCBI taxonomy): domain Eukaryota; kingdom Metazoa; phylum Arthropoda; class Arachnida; order Araneae; family Cheiracanthiidae; genus Cheiracanthium; species Cheiracanthium punctorium. The sequence continues at coordinate 645,546 of JAWZYV010014197.1, read as the reverse complement.
TTTAGTTCGTGATTTTAATGTAGATTTCAATTTCAAAGAAGTGTTTTACGGAACAAGGGAGAAAAATAGGGCTCAGTCATGAATAATGATACACTTTCCAACTTAATGGAATAAGGAAGAAAAATAAAGATGACGCATTAATCATGATATGCTTTTAATATATAGCACTTTAGTGAGTATTTAAAATCTGAAGGTGTTTCAGATTTTCTTCCTTTTTTTTATATATCTTTTTAATCGACCTTCCTGGTCAATAGTAGGAAAATAACAGACAGGGGATCAACAAATTCTTGTAACAATTTAGACACTACTGTATACATTTTATAGAAAGTTTTAATTGCTTTCAATAACATCTTCTTTTACTCCATCCCAGCTGATCAACAGAGAGAAAACTTAAGAGCAGATAACAGCATCACGATATGACAGTCTTCGCCATTCTGTTTCTCAAATGATTGTTCTTCCGTGGAAATATTCGAACGCGAACATTAATTTCGAATTGACGAATGCATGATAAGATCACGAAATACCAAACTAAAAAAATAAAAATAAAAAATAAACAAAAACAGAGAGATATTGCATTGTTGAGAAGGTAAATGTGACCTTCGTTTATTATAACATCTAAACCGTAGACCTCCGGTTTATAATGACGTATAAAATACATACCGCGTATAAATAACATCACAGCGCTTTTACTTATAATTTAAAGGCAGGAGCGAGCGCATGGCATAAACTATTCAGAGCTACGTAACGCGCATATGCAATTATCTAGACAGAAGAGATATTTTCTTGTTACAATGTGTCTCTTGATGCAGGTTATTATTTCAAATAAGCTTTCGGGGACCGGGAAATAATTGCTCTTTCATGTCAATATCTCGTCTAAACTACAATTACTTAACCCTTTAACGCGTAATGTTCCCGCTCTGGAAAAACCAAATTCTGACGTTCTGACTGTTGCCATTCGCGAACAATAGATTTGATTTCTATAAAAATAGTTGCGGGTGACATAGCTCCACGAGAATCCTTTACTTTTTAGCACGCCATTTCCCGTAAACAAAATGGTCACGATTATTTTTAACAGCACTGACATCTGCTGAAAAATGGAAGAATGCGAGAACAGATGGATAGATTGCCCAATGCTGAAAAAAAGGGCAGCCGTTGCCATCGCTCGACTTAACTACCAGCAAGATGACGGACGATCGAATCGTTCTTCGCGTGTAACAGATCTAGAGACCCTTTTTTTTTGACGCAGCTGGTTGTGCCGGCACAGCCAGCTGCCGTCAAAAAAAGGGTCTCTAGATCTGTGGCACGCGATGAACGTTTCGATCGTCCGCCATCTTGCTGGTAGTTAAGTCGAGCGACTGCAACGGCTGCCCTTTTTCCAGCGTTGGGAAAGGGTTAAGCTAATGCAGTCTAATCTGGATATCTCGAACTTTGATAGTTCTAGAACCTCGATATCTCAAAAACTTTGATAAATCGAAAGAATGTGTTTTCCTCTACAAACTCTCCCCCCCCCCTCTTTGGTTTGACCTCGGTATCTCGATTTTTCCCCTTCGACTTCGAGCTATTGAAGTTATACTGTAGTACGAAATTTGGTACCCATTTGAGTTTTTTAACATGGGTGTTGGTTACATACAGTATTTTACAAAATTCGTAACCTACGGGAGGTAGGAGACCAGAATGTTAAGGGAAAAATTAAATAAATAAATATATATTTTTTTCTGGTGCGGAGCGTTTAATTTATGTTCAAGGGCTGTGAAGCTCGCTTTGTGTTTTCAGAACTAGAGCCTTAACGTCAGAAAAAGTAAGATCTACAGTGACACGCGTGCCACAGATAAATCAATTTCCTTTATTTGCATATCTACAGTTAGTGGTTATAATTTCACTTTCATTATTCCATTACTTATTACAAGTGGGGGAAAAAACTGTAATGTTTATCTCTCGAAATCCACCATCGCTCTCAATAAATAACCGTTGCGAGAGGAATCTTATCTCAGAATGCAACAGGGAAATGGATTGGCTGGCGGCCTTCGCTTGAATTAAATCGGTTGAATGCAAACTGCTGAAATCAGACATTTTGTTTCTTCGAATATCAAAGCAGGCAAGAATATAAAATTGAAAAATTTCCTAACCCTTTGACGGTTTAACCCTAGTTGCGGCGTGAAAAACCGCATTATTTCAGCGCTTTCGCTGATAGTCGCGAAAAAATATGGTTAACCCTTTAACGTGCAGTGTTCCCGCTCTGGGAGCACCCAACTCTGACGTTTTGACTGTTGCCAGTCACGAAGAATAGATTTCATATCTATAAAAATAGTTGCGGGTGACACAGCTCCATTAGAATCCTTTTCTTTTTAGCACGTCATTTCCCGTAAAAAAATGGTCACTATTATTTTTAACAGCACTGACATCTGCTGAAAAATGGAAGAATGCGAGAACAGCTGGATAGATTGCCCAATGCTGAAAAATGGCAGCCGTTGCCATCGCTCGACTTAACTACCAGCAAGATGGCGGAAGATCGAAACGTTCATCGCGTGCCACAGATCTAGGGACCCTTTTTTGACGACAACTGGCTGTGAGTACAGCCAGCTGCGTCGCCATCTTGCTGGTAGTTAAGTTGAGCGATGGCAACGGCTGCCATTTTTTCAGCATTCAACTACCAGCAAGATGGCGACGCAGCTGGCTGTACTCACAGCCAGTTGTCGTCAAAGACGGGTCTCTAGATCTGTGGCACGCGATGAGCGTTTCGATTGTCCGCCATCTTGCTGGTAGTTAAGTCGAGCGATGGCAACGGCTGCCATTTTTTCAGCATTGGGAAAGGGTTGCGCCTCAAAGGGTTAAATGGTCCCAACGCTGAAAATGTGCAGTTGTTGCCTTTGATCCATTTAACTACCAACAATATGGCGGTTAATCGAATCGCCCAACTGAAGAAGTTCCCTGACGCAGATGGGTGAGCGGCCGCACAGCCAAACGTATGTAAACAGATACGCGATTCATGTTGTTGGTAGTTAAATGGATCGATGTTAACAGCTGCACTTTTTAAATGTCGGTCATTCCATCCAGTTAGTCTTCATGTGAAAATGCTTGAGTTTGAAAGGGTTAATAATTGAAATTATCATAAATTCGGTTCTTCTGTTTGACGTTAACTTAATTTGTCTGTACACATGCTCCAGGATTACCACAGAACATAATCCGAAAATAAATTTCGCTTTCTATGGCGTTAGTATTCATGTACGTATCGTATACAGTATCACATTTGAAAACGCTAAATCTTACCTTGGGATCGCACGGTGAATTTAAAAAGAAAAATATTAATAAATTAGATTAAAATCAAATGCATCGTTGACAAACTTCTTTGAGAAAAGGTATTGGTTTTTAACCCTTTAACGCGCAGTGATCCAATTCTGGGAACACCAAAATCTGACGTTTTGACTGTTGCCCGTCACGAAGAATAGATTTGATTTCTATCAAAATAGTTGCGGGTGACATAGCTCCATGAGAATCCTTAATTTTTAGCACGCCATTTCCCGTAAACAAAATGGTCACGATTATTTTTAACAGCACTGACATCTGCTGAAAAATGGAAGAGTGCGAGAACAGCTGGATAGATTGCCCAATGCTGAAAAAAAGGGCAGCCGTTGCCATCGCTCGACTTAACTACCAGCAAGATGGCGGACGATTGAAACGTTCATCGCGTGTCACACATCTAGAGGACAAACAAGGGTCTCGAGATCTGTGGCACGCGATGAACGTTTCGATCGTCCGCTATCTTGCTGGTAGTTAAGTCGAGCGATGGCAACGGCTGCCCTTTTTTCAGCATTGGGAAAGGGTTGCGCCTCAAAGGGTTGAAACGTGAAATTGCATTCTATGTAGACATTTACGAGGCCAACACACTACAGAAACATGCAAGCATTTTTTCTAATTTACATTTCATTTTATTTTTCATTACCAATGGCAACTTTCCCGAGCTATTACGATTCGATTACGTAAATTGCGATTTTTTTCGCTCCACCATAGTGTACAAGTTAGATATTCCTTTTTAATGAAAAAAATACATTAACTTATAGAAAAAGAAAAGTACTGTCTCTCAGTTTTCTGAGCCATTTCCCGTTCTGCGAATTGCACCTACGTTTAGCTCGAATCTCATCTACCATAATGGTGTATGTTCGGTATTTTTAAAACTTTTTTCAGTTTCCTTAAATGTCATTTGTCATCCATATAAAAAATAATCCTTTTTGAAAACGTTTAAGTTGATCACTTCCTTTTATAATATTTTGCATTGAAAACAATCTAGCATTTGCAATTAATGAACCAATCTAACTAGATCTTCCATGAGATTCTAAAGTCGTTCAGATAATAGTTAGTTGTTAACTTATAAAATAGCCTCTTTTTTGTAAATTAATATTTCTCACTTCTCAAATCATCCACTGTAAAATAGATATTTTTAAACAGGATTATTTGAAATAGTGTAGTATACAGGGAGTTTCAATAACACTGAATTAGGCATTTATTCTTTAAGTATTATCATTATTGTCATAGGCATTTACAATACATTACGAAGTTACGTTAAAAAATAAAAAATCTGGAGTGACTCCACTCGACTTTCCGAACACTTACGATTAAGATCATTACCAAGCATTTAAATAAATTTTAATCGATGAATAATTCAAATATATATACCAAATTGAAGCTCAATCGAATGCACCGTTTAAACGCTAGCGCACTTTCAAGAATTTCGTCCCATAGGCCGTAATGTAGAAGAAATCTTTGTCGTAGCCCTGTAGAAAAACAATAAGTCCTATACACACCAAAATCAATGCCGGTCTTGCGACGGTGGTTTATAACATATATACCCAATTTGATCTCAATTGAATGTACCGTTTAAACGCTAGCGCACTTTCAAGAATTTCTCCCCATAGGCCAGAATGTAAAAGAAATCTTTGTATTAGCCCTGTAGAAAAACTATAAGCCCTATACACATCAAAATCAATACTGGTCTTACGATGATGGTTTATAACATCTATACCTAATTTGAGCTCAATCGAATGCACTGTTTAAACGCTAGCGCACTTTCCAGAATTTTCCCCCATAGGCCATAATGTAAAAGAAATCTTTGTCGTAGCCCTGTAGAAAAACTATAAGTCCTATACACACCAAAATCAATACCGGTCTTGCGACGGTGGTTTATAACATATATACCCAATTTGAGCTCAATCGCATGCCCCGTTCAGGAGCTATCGTGTTCACTCACATACACACAAACACACATACACACACACATACATACATACATCTCGTAAAAATAGCATAAATGAATTCAGAAGACCTCAAAACGTGTAAAAACACCAAAATCTTGAATTCGAATTTTTTCATGATTACAATACTTTCCTTACATGGTACATGTTCGGAAAGTAAAAAGGTACAGAATTTTACTATATTGACTGAAATTTTCGAGAGATCCAATCTAAATAAATACAAAACTTAAATTTTTATCCCCCGTACAAAAATAATCCCAGTTAGTAAACGTTGAAGCATAAAATTATTAGATATGCTGTACAAAATTTCAGCTTTTCATCATGAAATGTATGAGAGATATGCTTCATCAAAGCTAGTAAGATGATTTCAAAAATGTTGCAGAATTATGCAATCAATGTTTTCTTTCATAATTTGTGTACAGCCCTATCCTCAGGGCCTCCGAGAGAAATTTTATAGGGTGGGACAGAAATGTTCCCGGCCCCCCCCCTCCCCAACTTGTTTTTGCCAAGAAATATATTTCAAATTCTGCCCAATTTTACTTTAAAAGTAGTTATTAAAAATAAAAAAATTAATATTGTGGGGGCATTTTTATTCTTACCTAAATTATAATTTTAATAATAGTATTTATAATCTGTAATAGTGTATTATAAAAAATATAAAAATTGAAGTATCATTACGGTATTTTTATAACCAGATTCCAAAATCTTCCTTTGCCTTACCACCTTCGCTGTCTAACATGTGTTGCAAATCACCATCACCAACAGTGCGTTGTTTATTTGTGAATGCATCAGTTCATATTTTGCTATAGTTAAACACACAGTTTCGAAAATTATTTTTTTTTCTTTCAGTGATTTTTATATAGAATGCTAAAAGAAAAGAATGAGTAAGGAAATCTTCCCATTGAGCGATTTTTACTTTCCGAACATGTACCATGTAAGGAAAGTATTGTAATCATGAAAAAATTCGAATTCGAGATTTTGGTGTATTGACACGTTTAGAGGGCTTCTGAATTCATTTATGTTATTTTTACGAGATGTATGTATGTATGTGTGTATGTGTGTGTGTGTATGTGTGTATGTGAGTGAACACGATAGCTCCTGAACGGGGCATGCGATTGAGCTCAAATTGGGTATATATGTTATAAACCACCGTCGCAAGACCGGTATTGATTTGGGTGTGTATAGGACTTATAGTTTTTCTACAGGGCTACGACAAAGATTTCTTTTACATTATGGCCTATGGGGGAAAATTCTTGAAAGTGCGCTAGCGTTTAAACGGTACATTAGATTGAGCACAAATTAGGTATATATGTTATAAACCACCGTCGCAAGACCTGTATTGATTTCGGTGTGTATAAGACTTATAGTTTTTCTACAGGGCTACGACAAAGATTTCTTTTCCATTATGGCCTATGGGGGAAAATTCTGGAAAGTGCGCTAGCGTTTAAACGGTCCATTCTATTGAGCTCAAATTGGGTGTACATGTTATAAACAACCATCGTAACACGGGTATCGATTTTGATGTGTATAGGACTTATAGTTTTTCTACAGGGCTGCGCCAAAAATTCCTTTTACATTATAGCCTATGGGGAGAAATTCTTGAAAGTGCGCTAGCGTTTAAACGATACATTCGATTGAGCATCATTTTGGTATATATATTTGAACTATTCATCGATTAAAATTTATTTAAATGCTTGGTCATGATCTTAATCGTAAGTGTTCGGAAAGTCGAGTGGAGTCACTCCAGATTTTTTATTCATGCTTGAAGGTTAAAAATATATATAAATGGCAGAATTAGCGTATTTGTTATTTAATTTTAATAATTGGTTTTCGTGCCTTTTTACTTGCAAAATTTCGTATATCATCATCAAAATGAATAGTTCTGGCAATGTCAGATTCGATTCTTAGTCTTGCTAAGTCTACAAGTCGTTCTTGAGACATGGTTGATCTTAAGAAATTTTTTTATGAGTTTCAATTTGCTGAATGATCGTTCAGCAGAAGCTACCGTTGCTGGAATGGTTAAAAAAAATACCCTAAGGGCAATGCAAACATTTCGAAATAGATCGTTCAGTTTATATTCTGTTAGTATGTTCAATAAATCCAGAAACTTCGATTGATTTTTCTAGCTGCATATGTGAGGGAGGGTGAGCATTTTTGTATTTTGCACCACTTAGAAAAATAGCTAGGGCCAGCACTGCGTTGGGCTGTATTTTTTTAAGTAATTTTTTAAAAGTAAAAGATGTAGAAAGGAAATTTGTAGTGAATTTTGAAAAATTCACGGGTCCCCTCTAGTTCGACGGGCCCCGGGGCAGTGCCCCGGCTGCCCCCCCCCCCTCTCGTTGGGCCTGCCTATAAGCTGCAATCTTTCGATATGGTTTTTTTTTTTTTCTCTTCAAGAGCCATTGTAAAACGGTTTAAGTATACACTTATATTTTCTTTCATGCCTGTGTTCCCTTTCTTATGATGGAAGGTTGTACTTTTGTACATCACCTAATTAATGTATACGACACATTTTACAAATGGGATTTTTTTGTACGAGATCCGAGTAAAAACAAAAAATTTGTATTGATTTAGGTTTAATCTCTCGAAAATTTTAATAGATACCTTAAAATTCTGTACCGTTTTTCATGTATCTTTGTAATTTATTGTACATGTATTTGATCAATATTTAACCCTTTGAGGCAGGCGCAACCCTTCCCAATGCTGAAAAAAGGGCAGCCGTTGTCATCGCTCGACTTAACTACCAGCAACATGGTAGACGATTGAAACGTTCATCGCGTGCCACACATCTAGAGACCATTTTTTTTTTACGACGGCTGGCTGTGCCGCACAGCCAGCTGTCGGCACCCTGTGGCACGCGATGAACGTTTCGATCGTCCGCCATCTTGCTGGTAGTTAAGTCGAGCGATGGCAACGGCTTCCCTTTATTCAGCATTGGGCAATCTATCCAGCTGTTCTCTCATTCTTCCATTTTCCAGCAGATGTCACTGCTGTTAAAAATAATCGTGACACTTTTTTTACGGGAAATGACGTGCCAGAAAGTAAACGATTCTCGTGGAGCTATGTCACCCGCAACTATTTTTATAGAAATCAAATCTATTCTTCGTGACTGGCAACAGTCAAAACGTCAGAGTTTGGTGTTCCCACAGCGGAACACCGCGCGTTTAAAGGTTAAGGAATGAAAGCCTAGATCCCTGCTTTTCCTACACCCTATATAAAACACCGCTAGTTTTTGAAAAATATGTTTTCATGCAGTAAGAGATATTTAAAACGTTTGATATTTCCTCAAACTCAAATGTTATCCAGTAAGAAAATTACACGCGGAAACTTAACTACAGCAACAAGATGGCGAAGTACCGCATCTTGACATTTCAGGAAATCCCAGCCTTCACGGAGAGTTTTTAGGTTAATTGATAATAAACTCAATGTATTACAATCTGATAATTCTCTCATCTGTTGAGTTCTATTGTTTATTACACAAAGTAATCTGAAAATTATGGTAATAGTCTATTAAAGTAGCATTTCTACTTACCTGGACTGGTTAAATCTAGTCAATTTATTCGAAATTTAATTGTGAAGAATGATTGGAAAGCATTCCTTTGGGGAAACGCGTGAAGGACACTGCGTAATTTACAGGCAGAATTTTTTAAGACGTATTCTTTTACCTTCGTAAACAGGGACATATAAGGAAAAATAAAATTATGATTCATAAATTCTCATTGGGATTGGAGCCGCGATTTGTCTGGTATCCGACATTGTGGAGCTTGTGAAATCTTAACTAGCTGGCCGAAATTCGTTTTTCAATTCTTCCGTTGAATGTCTAATTGTTTTGCTATAACTTCGTTATTTTGTTGCTTTAAATAAAAGACTTGCAAAAACAATCCATATTTCTTTTTGGTTAAACAGATAACACCGGTCAACACGATTTTTGGGTCTGACTTCTACATGTTAAATTTTAGTTTCTCCTACGCCAAAACTAAGGAAAATAATTTTTTTTTTTGAAAGTTTGCATTTGTAGAAATTAAAGCAATTTTTCATTTTTTTTTTGGCAAAAATCACTGTTTTATATATTTTTTTTATAATTGCACTCTAAATTATGATCAGAAAAGTTTTTGCTGGATATAAAAGTATATTTTATGCAAATTTTGTGATAAACAATAACATATAAATGTAAAATAATAAGAAATGAATGTGTAAAAGTGAATATTTTTCGTATTTCTTTTATGTCCGTATGAGCAAATAATAATAGAAACAAATAATAGTATTACAAATAATACCTCAATTAATACTACAGAGTTACAAATAATAATACAGTTTACTTTCGGGTTAATCAAAGTGCTGCCATCTTTCGTTTATGAAATAAATTAAAATACAGTTTACTTTCGGGTTAATCAAAGTGCTGCCATCTTTCGTTTATGAAATAAATTAAAATATACTTATCGACGTAAATCAGAAAAAGCAAACTCTAAGACCTAAAAATGAAAATTTAAGTGTTTTTCAATGTCTAGAATCAGAATCCAAGCATGAGAACAGAAACCCAAAAAGATTTTTTTTTTTTTTGACCGGTGTAATCAATACGTACGGGGGTCGTCCGGAAAGTAAATTTTCCACGGCCAATAAAAAGGAACAAAACATTATTTCCTTGAAAAAATTATTACAGAAAATACAGCAGTACTTCAGCTACTTCTCAACATATGAATAACGTGAAGTGTAAAACTTGTCATACCGTGGGATACGTTTTTGTAATCCACTGTCATGGAAGTCTGTCGCCTGAGAAAGGAGCCTGAGTATCACAGTTGTTTGCAGTCTTCGTCTTTCAAAATGATGCCCGAATAGGATCAAGCCATCTGATTAGGAAGGTAAAAGAATGCGTCTTGCGATCTTGAGGTGCAAGTCCCTGGCTGCAAGATCTGTACTATAGGGTGGATCCACCCTATTCTCGTCCCGGCACCGGTTTTTATTCTAAATAAAACACCCTCAAATTCTTTTAATTTCAAAATGTAAACTAAATGGTTTTTAACGTTTTTTACATTAACCAAAATGTGGGATGTCACACTTTTAGTAACTCCTACCTTCCACTTGTCACAATTTTGCGAATCCCCCCCCCCTCTTCTCTCTAAGCATGAAATCATTATTTTGGACGGTTCTTTATAACGGACATTTAACAGTGTCTGCTTTCCTATTATTCTAAAGACTTTATATCATTGGTTCATATTGTTTTTACCTTTCCAAATTTTAGGTGTATAGGTAAGTATTTTCGGGACTCACTCAAGTCCGAATTATTGGACGTTATTGAGACGCTCACTTATGTCCGTCAATCAGGACTCACTCAAGTCTCTCATTACTGGACGCGCGTGCAAAGATTTTTTTGCTAAATGAGCAATTCGGAAGGCGCTAATTGGAACTAATCGACCAAATATGGGGATTAACTTGATGGTGGCCATCTGATGGATCTTTGATTTCACATGAACAGATTATTATTCTTTTTAGTAACTTAAAGGAAGAGGAAAGTGCTTTTTACAATAAAGAAATTTCTTCATAATAATCGTTTATAGTATGTTCTATTAAAAGAATTAAAGTTTCTGTAGACGCTATAACTCAGCTCATTAGAAATTATGAGACGTAGGGTAAAATGCCCAAATAGATATAGTTTGAGATTATAAATATATTAGAGGGAAATGTGAGGTAAGGATGAACCGTGTGAGCGGCTAGACTTGTGCTTTATCGCCACATTTGGCGAGTGATAAATGCAAACTACAAACGAAATTTACTATCAGCATGTACATTAGAAATCCTCTTGGCATAAAAAGAAATATCGCCAAGGCTTAGTGGATGTGGATCCATTGAAATATTCTTCATTTATAAAAAATATGTTTTAAAAATACGAAAATAACCACTCTCTTGTTAAATGTTGTTCCAGAACCTTTCACAAAATCACAAATTGCATCCACATGCAGAGCAGTTATGTACCATTTTTTATTAAAAATGGTACGTAGGGAGAATGCAAATGTTCTCTCTGGCCACGGATGCTTCATTGAAGAACTAAGTTGGATTCTCAAGAATTATGCACTTGAGATCTTGCCTCAAGTCAGATGATGGAACAAGTGCGCTCTCTATACCTCATAATGCTCTACAGGTATAGACCTCCTAGTATGGCACTGTCTCATGTCTTGTACAGAAGAAGTCGAACTCTACAGAAAGAAATCTTCAAAAGATAGTTTTCAAAGTTTATTCAACAGCGTGTTCGCATCCTTCTATCGATTTGACCATCAATTCTCTGCCAGCTGTCTTCCCGCGTTTGGAACAATTTTGATGAGTTTTCGAACTTACTTTTTTCAAGGAAGGCAGATGATTTTGAATTATTTAAATATATATCTGCAGTTTTAGTATCTGTATAGACAGTACAGACAGTTACTTTTGAGCATTTGGCCTTCAATTAAACCATGCAAAAGTAATTTTTACTAAATGATATTTATTTATCCAAGATTCAGAAAACTATTTTTAGGTGTTTGCTCAGCACTAGAGTAAGTTTTTATTAGATAAGTTTGTAAAATGTTATGTTGAAAATGTGTACAACTTACGTACAACATTTTTCCCTTTATACTATTACATGATTTTCCCAATAGTTTCTCGTTATATTTTCAAAATGGTGTATCTCCTGTAATGTAATATTTAATTTTTTTTCATGATTATACTATAATAATTATTATTATAATCATTGTAGGTTATATATTAATCTTTCTCAAATAATATAAATAAATATAATTACAGCAAATAAAGATAATAGTGAACTTAAAGATGAAATTATATTTCAAAATAAGTATACATCAGGGTAATCTAAATACCGCCGTGGTATTAGTATGTTCTCTAATATTAATTCTTAGTACATTTGAATAGTTCCTCCATTATGAATAAAAACAGTTTACAGTTTATAAATCAAAAATATATATTAACCCTTTATAAGGCAATGGTAAGAATACTTACCACCTACGCTCTATTAAGCACAGAAATCAGTTATTAGTGAATTTTCTGATTTTTGTTCATTTACATTGGATATATATTTTTTCCCATACATCTAGATTCTAAATTATATTTGGCTTATGAACTTTTCTTCCATTCGTAATTCTAAAGAAAGCTCGAATAATGACTCGAAAATTGAACATAAGAATCCTCGCTTTTAATTATATATTTTTGCGTTTAATTCCGCGAAATAGCAGCAGGTAATTTTCCGACTTTGATTTTGTGAATAATTAATGTATTCTCCTGCAAAATTCCTATGCTTGTTTAATACTTGTTTCTCTAATTTTCACGTGGGATAAATAAGACAGTCGAAATAGCTAACATCTAAAAGTGTTTAAAACTCCCTAAAAGTGTTGAAACAAAACCTCAAAGCGTTAACCCTTTAACGCGCAGTGTTCCCGCTCTGGGAACACCAAACTCTGACGTTTTGACTGTTGCCAGTCACGAAGAATAGATTTGATTTCTATAAAAATAGTTGCGGGTGACATAGCTCCACGAAGAATCCTTTACTTTTTAGAAAGTCATTTCCCTTCAAAAAATTGTCACGATTATTTCTACAGCACTGACATCTGCTGGAAAATGGAAGAATGCGAGAACAGCTGTATAGATTGCCCAATGCTGAAAAAAGGGCAGTCGTTGCCATCGCTCGACTTAACTACCAGCAAGATGGCGGACGATCGAAACGTTCATCGCTTTTCACAGATCTAGAGACCCTTTTTTTTTACGACAGCTGGCTGTGCAAAAAGGGTCTCTAGATCTGTGGCACGCGATGAGCGTTTCGATTGTCCGCCATCTTGCTGGTAGTTAAGTCGAGCGATGGTAACGACTGCCCTTTTTTCAGCATTGGGAAAGGGTTGCGCCTCAAAGGGTTAAAAAAATTTTCTAGCTATCTATCACCGAACACAATATTATGTATATGCCACTTACAACATATTTCACGGAACACAATAAGAACTGCGGGCATTGAATGCGATAAAAATCACAATAAGGAAGTTATTAAAATGAAGGGCATCGTTTAATTACATTGTGGATTATAACACATCCTAATACTGTCCCACTTTTCGTCGGGCCAAGCAATTTCAGTTTTATATTAACCCTTAACGATGCGTATACGCACTTCATTCCATCGCCGCGCCACTGAACCGACCGCAAGCTTACTTATTTTGCATGCTAATTGTATAATTTCAAAAAAAAAGAGTTATTGTATGCAACTCAACTCAGCTCAGAAATGCTACGCAATGATTACTCACAAAGCCAAGCACTTCCTCTTGAAAAAAAATTTAATTAAAACCATCCAAAGGTGTGTACCCTGGGGATTTTCGAATTTATTTCCTTACTTGATAAACACACCCGCTTAGTACGTGTGAACGCGCGAATGTTTGTGTTGTTACTTTCGCATTTATTTGCAAATTAATGCAATTACAGTCCTTTAATCAGATGCATTAATTTTTTTAAATTGCATATGATTTATTATTTGAGTCTTTGCTCGTTCCCAAATCGAAAAAGGGTTTTTTTCAGGTCCGAGATGACCTATTAAGCGATGGTGCTGAAATGACGCCATGACCGCAGATGGAAGTGTTTTTATTTGCATCAACATTAGAAACTTCCCCGCTTTTAAATGTTGTAAATTGCGAATTCCTTGTTAGATTGGTTTCCCACGCTTTAAAGACAATCGCATAGTTTGCACCCATCGGAATATTAACTACATAGAGCTTGCGTTTATTGCGTCATTAAGAGGTTGAATACATCGGTGAGAGTGAAGAGATACCTGATCAAATTTTTACATTTAAATTAATACAGGGTAACCATGAACTGTTGAACACTTTATTTACAACTATAGAGACCCCAACATTTTTATCGTAGTGGGTGGGTCAACGCTTGATAATTTCACCCGGCCTGCTGAGGGACAAGGGGAAGCCTTGATTGTTTATAATTTGGATTATTTTGATTTGACTATTCTAAATTAATTTTGTATTTAAACATGCCTTCCATAAAATGAATATAAAGTGATCTAACATTTTAACTCAATAGATTAACAGTTTGAGGCGCAACCCTTTCCCAATGCTGAAAAAAGGGCAGCCGTTGCCATCGCTCGTCTTAACTACCAGCAAGATGACGGACGATCGAAACGTTCATCCCGTGCCACAGATCTAGAGACCCTTTTTGGCTACAGCTGGTTTTGCGGCACAGCCAGCTGTCGTCAAAAAAGGGTCTCTAGATCTGTGGCACGCGATGAACGTTTCGATCGTCCGCCATCTTGCTGGTAGTTAGTGACTGCAATTTTAATTCATAATCTTGAAATGTTTTACAAACAATAAACTAATTTAAAATAGTTACAATATTTCTTCTATTGCAAACGTATAAATTAGTTTAAACCCGACAAAGTCGAAGGCCGATAGAAATACACCACAGTAAATAAAATGGAAATAATTTAATGTCCTTGGTCGACCCGGTACCATTTGATCCATGGACCGGTACCAGTCGGTGCACCGGGCTATGGAGACCACTCCGTGGCGTGGCCAGAAATGTTTCATGGGGGGAGGGGGCAGTGGTAGGACTACTGCAACTCACATAAATGTAGACGTGTGCATGATAAGGGAGTGAAGAATATACATTTTGTATGGCGAAAAATTCCTCATGGGAGGGGTTTGTGACCCCCTATCCCCCCCCCCTTGACTACGCCCCTGGGACCACTACTTTAGAATTTTAAACTATATGTACGAACCGAGTATTTGAATGATGACTGATTTACAAAAGCGCTGGATTTTCCTTTCCTGTAATTTTGTACCAAAAAATACGACAGATGGAGCTAGGTGTCAAGGACTCTCACAAGAGATTCAGAATAGCGTAGTGGACATGGCGAAGATTTGGCAATGTGATTTTTCAGCAGGACGGCTCACCTCCACATGGATCAAAGTCTGTGCGCTTTTGCCCCAGTCTACATTTTGGAATCAGATGAATAAGTCGCTATGGCCTAATTCAGCGGTCTCGTCGATCGCCGTATTGTAGACCCTTGGCTTTTTTTATGTGGGCTTGCTTAATAAAAGGTATTGTTTACAGGACTACATGTCCTAATGTACAGGAACTCAAGCAGTGAATCACAGCTGCTGTTCTTATCCATAACTCCTCGGATGCTTTCAAATACTTGGAATGAAATCGAATATTGTTTAGATGTTGTACGATCCACCAAAGGATCTCATATTGAAAGCTGTTAACCCTTTAACGCGCAGTGTTCCCGCTCTGGGAACAACAAACTCTGAAGTTTTGACTATTGGCAGTCACAAAGAATAGATTTGATTTCCAAAAAAATAGCTGCGGGTGACAGAGCTCCACGAGAATCCTTTACTTTTTAGCTCGTCCTTTCCCGTAAAAAAAAAGGTCACGATTCTTTTTGACAGCACTGACATCTGCTGAAAAATGGAAGAATGCGAGAACGGCTGTATAGATTGCCCAATGCTGAAAAAAGGGCAGCCGTTGCCATCGCTCGACTTAACTACCAGCTAACAGCCAGCTGCGTCACAAAAGGGTCTCTAAATCTGTGGCACGCGATGAACGTTTCGATCGACCGCCATCTTGCTGATATTTAAGTCGAGCGATGGCAACGGCTGCCCTTTTTTCAGCATTGGGAGAGTGTTGCGCCTCAAAGGGCTAATTTTATTATCTATGTAATTAGTTAGAAATTACATTTTAATGCTGCTGTGTTTAGAGTTTTTTATTTAATTTTATAAAGTGTCCAATAACTCTCGAGTACCCTGCATTTTAAATAATTTGCTACACTAACATGTAATGTAGTGGGATTTTTTATTTGCTCTTTTAGAAACATTTCTCAGAATATTTACAGATTTTACTCTTTCTAGGTGCAATCAAGAAATCTCGAAAATATTCTTATTGGGTACTAGCTGAAGTACCCGTTCTTCGCACGGGAATGAATGGACTTTTTGATATTACGATTCGTGGTGATTACTATTCATTGTAATAAACAGATATAGCAAAGTGGATATCGCGTTATATTGTGTCCAATAATCATGCATACCGAATTGCAAGGCAATCGTTTGTACGGTACAGAAGGCCATGCGGCGTAGCGCAATCTAGTGGCGAGTTTTAGCAAAACGGATACGGCGAAAATATTTTTCGCATTCAGATATCGTTGTATACGAATTTTCATGACTATCGGTTGGACAGTCCTGAAGTTCATGTGTTGACGCGACATCTAGTGGCAAGTTATAGGAAAATGGATAGCGCCAAACTCTTCCCCGTGTTCAAATATCTATGTATACCTATTTTCATAGCGATCATTTGCACAGTCAAGAAGTGATACACTGCAGGGCCATCCAGTGGTTCAATAAAGTAATGATTTGCTACAGCGCCGTCAAGTGGCGAGTTATAGCAAAATGGATAACGCCAAAATATTCTCATTGTTCAAATAGCTATGTATACTGATTTTCATAGCGACCGTGTTCAACTATCTATGTATACCAATTTTCATAACGATCATTGGCACAGTCAAGAAGTGATACACTGCAGGGCCATCTAGTAGTTAATTAAAGTAATGATTTGCTACAGCGCCGTCAAGTGGCGAGTTATAGCAAAATGGATAACGCCAAAATATTCTCATTGTTCTAATAGCTATGTATACTGATTTTCATAGCGACCGTTTGAATGGTCAAGAATTTGGCCTGCTGCAGCGTCATCTAGTGGCGACTTAACCCTTTAACGCGCAGTGATCCCGCTCTGGGATCACCAAACTCTGACGTTTTGATTGTTGCCAGTCACAAAGAATAGATTGGATTTCTATAAAAATAGTGGCGGGTGACATAGCTCCATGAGAATCCTTTACTTTTTAGCACGTCATTTCCCGTAAAAAAAAATGGTCACGATTACTTTTAACAGCATTGGCATCTGCTGGAAAATGGAAGAATGCGAAAGCAGCTGGATTGGTTGCCCAATGCTGAAAAAAGGGCAGCCGTTGCCATCGCTCGACTTAACTACCAGCAAGATGGCGGACGATCGAAACGTTCATCGCGTGCCACAGATCTAGAGACCCTTTTTTGACGCAGCTGGCTGTGCTAGCACAGCGATCTTGCTGGTAGTTAAGTCGAGCGATGGCAACGGCTGCCCTTTTTTCAGCATTGGAAAAGGGTTGCGCCTCAAAGGGTTAAAATAATAATGCATTGCAGTGTCATCTAGTGGTGAGTAACATCAAAAGGAACGCAGTTAGAATATATTCTTCGTGCTCAAATGTGTAAGTATAAAAAATTTTTGCCGATCGGTCGAACGGTATAGAAGTTGATGCTTTTCAGCGCCATTTAGTGGCAAGTTACAGCAAAATGGATAGTGAAAAATATTCTCCGTGTTCTAATATTCGCGTGTACCAAATTTCATCGAAATCGGTTGGACGATATTCGCATAGCAAACGGCTAAACGGAATAGAATTCGACGTTCTGCTGCGCCACCTGGTGGCAAGTTAGAGGAAAACGGATAGCATAAAAAGCTTCTCCATGATAAAAGACTTAGGTGAACCAAATTTCATGGTGCAACGGTGCTCAACGGTGCTGGAGTTTTTCAACCTCATACACTCATACCAACATTCATTTTTATCTATAACCAGTGTCATTATATATCCCAGTCTCAAATAAAATCCAGTTTCAAATCTAAGCTTCGCCAAAGTGCCAACATACGCCATTTTGCAAGCGTTTTTTCAGGAAATCATTCGAAGCATTGACTTAGCAGCAATAATATATGGGAAATGGTTCGACCGCGAAAAAGTAAAGCAAGCCTTTATTTGAAAAGTTGAATCCCTTAATACAGCCGAATTTTTTAAAATTATCAACTATAACGTGTTTTATTCATCATTACTCCGATGTACTAAATGAGAAGATTTCAATTTTCTGAAATTTGGCGGAATTCCCCCAACTTAAATCAATGTACTCATTTGGCCAGAATTCTGGAGATAGATCAATTGAAATCCCTTAATAACTGCATTATTTCTTCACGGATCATTAAAATTTAACGCTGTATTCTAATAAAACCTTTGTACTTGTTTTCAAAAATCCGTTTCCTTAAGCTCTCAGTAAATTCGCCAAGCCGGAAACTGTGCAAACCGCTAGAACTCACTTTCTCGGCATTTGAGCCATTTTATTTTTTCGCCAAACTAAAAAATTTTAACATATTAGCCTCGGAAATCTTCAATTCTTATTGTTTTGCGTATAAAACATTTCATTCCTGCTCCGATTTCCCATGCACACGATATTATAATTAAAAAAAATATAACCTTACGAATATAAACTAACAAAAAAAATCATTATTATTCTTTTATTTTTACTTTGAGAATTTAAAACATTTTATTCGGCAAAATCGCCACACATGGCAACCACGATCCTTATTTCACACTTTTTTCACTACAGGGGTTACAATTACGGAAAGCTTTTTGCGTGAAGAGCATAAAAAATCTCTTAAATTCCGGGAACGGGTGGACTTTCAAAGTTTTAAAGTGGACTACGATTTATTCTATATTATTTTACATATCTGTGCTAAATTTCAGGCCGATAGTTCCATTTTTGTGGATTTGTATACGAACGACATTTTATTCGGCAAAATCGCCACACATGGCAAGCACGATCCTTATTTCACACTTTTTTCACTACAGGGGTTACAGTTACGGAAAGATTTTTGCGTGAAGAGCATAAAAAATCTCTTAAATTCCGGGAACGGGTGGACTTTCAAAGTTTTAAAGTGGACTATGAGTTATTCTATATTATTTTACATATCTGTACTAAATTTCAGGCCGATAGGTCCATTTTTGTGGATTTGTATACGAATCAAATCCACAAACAAACAAACAAACAAATAAACAAACAAACAAACAGAATTTCATTTTTATTTATAAGATTATGTGCATCGTCATATTCAGTGTCCTAGAAGCGGAGCTAAATGGTAAACAGTCTCTATACGATATTTCGCGTGATTTTTATCGTACAGGAACGGAATTTCATAAATGGGATCATTGAAGGTGAAGAAAACGACTGATCAAAAACAAACTAATGGATTGCATTGGAAATTTTAAAATTAAAAAAAAAAAAAAAAAAGAAGGCACTTTTGTTGAAACTAGTGCGAGATATATTAATGTAGAATTACTTATCGTTATGCAGTTGTAAGGCGCCCGTTGAAAAATTATGAATGCCAGAAACACTTTTAATTTAACACGGTATATTGTGATTTAATCCACATCGCAACAAATCTTCTAATACTTCAACTAATTCTGTCTATTTTCGTTTCTCCTCCTTATATAAATGCTCGGTTTAAATAATTAAATCCTCCATGTTTTAATGTTTCAATCTCTTGAAACTGTGCAATCGCGAGGAGCTATTTAGAATCGCAGAAACTGCGAATAGGACGTAAAGTTTGCGGCAGAGTTTACGAATCTCTCGCAATTTTAAATTTATGACGCCGCGGTTTTTCGACTGCCGTATAAGGAACTCCGGGCAATTGAATTAGTTCAGCCGGTTATTTCACACAGCTGGTTTTCAAGCGAAGTAATATTAAAATTACAACAATGTTGAATTTCTTTTATACTTTATATAGGACATTTATACAGCATATAGCATAATCCTGTGTTTGAGGTGAGCGAAGCTCTTAGACCACACCTCAGGCATTTCAATGTAACGCTTCTCCTCCTAAACCGCCTGACCGATTGAGTTCAAATTTGGCATGGTTATAGGCACCCATGGTGGCAAGGTAGAGGAGAGGAGGGTATTATGGAATAGTGGGGAAATATGGAATACCGAGCTTTTGGCTCTGTTAGTTGTTGTTGCCACAAGTTAATACCATGAACAACTCAAGAAAGATTCCCGTCTTGCAATGCAGTAAGAGTTGACCGCTCTCTGTTGCCGTACCACTCGCTACAGAACAAAGTATGTTTTGTGATTTTCAAGAGTTTTTGTAGATAAGTTTTCAAACATTTTAACTTACTAGTAAACACGTGACATGAACATGGATGTTACGCATGATGTACACTAAGAGAATGGTAGTTTGTTCTACTGTGGTTATTTTTTAGATGACAGTGTTTTGCCAATTAGTTTTAAAGGTTCGTTTTCCGAGATGGCGTGTCGGGTATTATGGAATACTGGGTAATATTGTAATGGGTTTCATGTCATCCACTAAAGACCCGGAAAACAAAGACGCTGAATGCATCTTTTGTCACGAAAAATTCTCTAATGATCTACGACGATAAGTTTGGATTCAAAGATCCAGCTGTTCTCTGTGGGCTCACCATGACTGTACCGGACCAAAGAAAGAAAATTATATCTACAACTTTTCTAAATCGACTCGAAGCAGAAATGACTCCAATATAATGATTTGAACTACAAAACATAAAAATTTGTTTTATAGTAACAAATAACTATATATAAAGCAATATGAATTGCTTTTCATCGGTTTAAACCATCTATTCCATATTACCCGACTATTCCATATTATACTCCATTCGTAACTTTTTTTTAAAATATTTTTTTCTATAACAACAAAATAAATTGTGTATTTCTTTGCAATTGACATTTCATTACGATTCATTATAGCATGTACTCATGCTGTTTTGGAGGATTTTATTTAAAAATCTATGAAGTTACAGTTAGAAATGTAAATGGTATTTCATAATCACCTCCTCTCCTCTATAAATCTGAAATCAAACCAATCGGGTTGACCGCGGATGAATAATTACCGGAAAACTTGCTTCCACTGACTTTCAATGGAGATATTTGTAGAATTATTCTATTTCTCAATGACTAGCTCATTGAACCTATGACATTGATCAAGGTCACGATGCTCATCACTTAAAAAAAAAAAAGAAAATCCGAAATCGGGCATACCATCGAGGAACAATCACCGAAAAAATTTCAACTTGAGGTAGAGATAAGTGCAAGAAATTCACTCAGCTCACCATTGCATGCGCGATACGTCATGCCGACCCAGTACTATAGGCAATTTACTACGCTTAATTGAATAACCGATTTGCTACGAAAATTCATTCTAATAAACGGGAATATCCATTGTCTCCGGGATCACGCTGATTAATTATTACGGTTTGGTCCATAAAAATATTATTACAATCAGCAGGTATTCCTTTAACAAATATTACAATAACCCTTTGAGGCGCAACCCTTTCCCGATGCTGAAAAAAAGCGCAGCCGTTGCCATCACTCGACTTAACTACCGGCAAGATGGCGGACGATCGAAACGTTCATCGCGTGCCACAGATCTAGAAACCCTTTTTTGACGCTGTGCGGCACAGCCAGCTGCGTCAAAAAAGGGCCTCTAGATCTGTGGCACGCGATGAACGTTTCGATCGTCCGCCATCTTGCCGGTAGTTAAGTCGAGCGATGGAAACGGCTGCCCTTTTTTCAGCATTGGGAAATCTATCCAGCTGTTCTCGTATTCTTCCATTTTCCAGCAGATGCCAGTACTGTTAAAAATAATCGTGACCATTTTTTTACGGGAAATGACGTGCTGAAAAGTAAAGGATTCTCGTGGATCTATGTCACCCGCAACTATTTTTTATAGAAATCAAAGCTATTCTTCGTGACTGGCAACAGTCAAAACGTCAGAGTTGGGTGTTCCCAGAGCGGGAACACTGCGCGTTAAAGGGTTAACTGATATTACATTAAGCGGGTTTGACTATACGTAAATTGCTCCCCCTTGAAAGTAAAAATTTATGCAGAAAAGAATAGAAAACATTACACAGTAAGTAATTCCCTAACTATCTTATTTGAGTGACAATTAGAACTAAAGAGAATTTATTCTCTTGTTTCAGAGAGGACAAATTCGAGAGACGCTTGCTCGCCAAACAATAGCGAAAACTTCCCAAAGAGGACGGAAAGCGGTAGCCTCAGGCGATTCTTATAAATATTGAGGCTGTTATGTTGTACAATCCTTAATCTTTATCCCTAACTGGGTTTCAATTCAGCCCTACCTTTTAACCTTTCATGTTCTCCCAGGAAGGAAAAAAAAAAAAAATGGCGAAAGAACGAAAAGAAGAACAAAACCAATCCAGTGAGCACAAGCATAAAAAAAAAAAAGATTTTAAAAAAATCCTGCCAATCCTTGCCAACCGGATTGGCCAACAAAACAAAGAAGTGATCAAAAGTTACCGAAAAATTCTTCGTGATACACCCTCCCTTGCACCCCTCTGCACCACCTTAGACTATGGAAAAAAAACCCAACTAGACGTAAGGTTGAGCCCACATTTTATGCAAATATCAGATGAATCCCCTGCTAGCAGCGCGCCGGTGGTTGATAAATTAACTTGTGGTTTTGGTTTCTTTTATTTTTTCTCCTTGCTTTCACCTCTTTTTATTGCATTCCTGTTTTTAAGGGACGTTCACACACAGTACGTCGTGGGGATTAAAAAAAAAAACAAAAAAATTGTATTGAGCAGGGCCGCATTTAGGTTCATGCCGCCCATTGGCAAAATTAAAATTTGCCGCCCCATATTCCAATGCATGCTTCTTTTACTTTTATATTTCCATGTACTTTACCTAGTTTTTGTTGGAAAAAAATTTTCTTATTTAAAGGTTCTATGCATTCATTCGTTTATTCATTTTGTCGTTGTTGTAAATGTAAAATCATCATTGTTTTCGTGATGACGTCATGTGTATTTCTATACAGTGTTTTATGTAAAGATATTTCTAACTTCCGGCTTCGTTGAAAATGCAGGGTCGGATGCAGCAAAGAATTGTGGAGGGGCACAAAATTTCGATGCCAACTTTCTGTTATAAATTCCTTTGAATATACAAAATAAGTCAATCTTACAGTCTAAACTTAAGGGAGATGGGGAGGGGGACATGGCTCCCCGCTCTGGATCTTCCAATGTGAACATGTTCAACGGTATATATTTCTATTCAGTTATTGGGTACAATTTTGCATTTAGTTCCACGCCACCCACAGGTGAAATTAAAATTTGCCTCCCCCAGCATGCTTATTTAACTTTTATAGCTCCATGCATACAATTACTGCTTTGTCAGTTAAAAAAAATATATTCTGGAAAAAAAATATTGACTTAAATTGAAAGGGACATAACTGGGAAATCGTTTGAGACTTCGTTTAATGTTTCTTTGATATAAATTTTTGAACACATATTATTCATATGTTTACTCTATATTGTAGGGGGTGGTACTAATAGTCATTCTTCCTAATAAATGAGAAAGTGACCAGTATCAACGAAATGAATGCATCCGCCGATAAATAATAACTCGGCTGTTCGAGCCTCGTCAGGGGGTGACCCCCCTGAACCACCCTAATTTTTTAGTTTCATTATTGCCATTTGACTATGTCACTTTATCTCTCATCTTTGGTGTATTTCGCCTGGTAACCGTATATTGAAATTTTTATGATTGTAACCTATTTATAGAAAAATACGTGTGATGCCTTTTCTACAGCTTACGAAATATTGTAACAATAGATTAAACCTATTGTGACCTAATAGCAGGGGCGTATCCAGGGGCGGGGATATAGGGATATATCCCCTCCCCCCCGAAATTTTTGGATTAATGATGAAATTCCGTCTATTTATACACATAGAAGTTCATATCCCCCCCCCGAAAATTTTTCCAGGCGCATATCCCCCCCCCCGAAAAAATTTTCTGGCTACGCGCCTGCCTAATAGTATTTAAATATGTGTAAAAAATACATGGGATGCCTATTCTACAGCTTACGAAATAGTGTAGCAATAGATTAAAGCTGTTGTGAACTAACAGTATTTAAATATACGTAAAATTATGTCACATACTTTTATGTCGCCTTTTTGTGACAATTTTCAATGAAGGGGGTGAGAGATAAAATGACATAGGCATTAATAAAAGAAAGAGAATAAAAAATAAAAGAAAGAAGGGGGGGGGAGAAAAAAAAGGAAATCTGCGTCGACATGCATAGACATATATAACGAATTACTAAATCGCCTAAAATGGAGGACGGGGTTAGAATTTTAAGGTATCGATTAAAATTTTCAGGAAATTAAATCTAAATACATACAAAACTTAAATTTTTATGCAGTTTCAGTACAAAGCAATTCGCAATGAGTAAAATTTGCTTATAAATTTCAGTTTTTGTTCGTATTGTGCTTTTTTGTTTGTGAAAATTCCATTGTCCGCTTTGCGAAAACGTAAAGCAGCTCTCACCTCCAGGCAGTGTGGTGCATACAGAAGCGGGACGAGGATTATGGTGCTTATAACCCCCCCCCCCCCGAGATCATGTTCAATCTTGTTTGATGGCATCGCTTATCGTTCTCATTCCAGAAACAATTAGTGATGGCCAGTCATTAAATTGAATGATCATCCGGATTACTAATTTAGAGTTTACGAATCTATTCGTAATTAGCTGCTGAATTTCTTTGAACGATGTACTGCTGAGAACTGACATTAGTAAAATAATTAAAATTTTTGTTAAATAATTAAAATGTTCATTGCCGTTAAGTATCTACTGAACTGAATCGGTCAACCGGTTTCAAAAATTCTAAAAGCATTTTCTTCGAATAGCCGAAAAATTCTTTTTTTTCATAATCCCCTCGATTCTTCAATTCGACCACCCACAAAAATAAAATGAAATGAAACTTTGAAGAAGCAGCTATTTTACAAAATCAAATTTATTTATTAATGACTATGTCATTTCATCTCTCACCCCCTTTTTTGAAATTTTTCCGAAAAATGCGACATAAAAGTATGCGACATAATTTTACATATATTTCAATACTATTAGTTCACAACAGCTTTAATCTATTGTTACGAATCATAGGCGTAGAGTTATATGGGCCCGTCGGGCTCGAGCCCCCCCAATAAATTGTGAATAGGGGCTGAGCCCACCCAATAATTTACCACTCAATACAGAAAACTAATTTATACTGACATAAAAAAAGTATTTTATGCCATTTACAAACGTTTAAAAAAAAACTTGTACTTTTAAAAAATTCCTTCTTTTGGTTTCAATCATGATTTAGTATTCATTGTGACGCCATGTAACGCACAATGTTACTAATAAGCTGCCCTCGCCAGGCTCTAGTTAATTAAAATCAGATTATGTAATGAAGAAAAGTTGAGATGTGTCTAAAATGCACTATCTCATCGAAAATGTTTTTTTTTCCTATTGGATTTTTTTCTTTGCTTCTATTTTTAACTTATAACATGGCAGAAAGATACTAACATGGATACTTACCTTACATAGGTGTAAAATTCTATGGACCCATAGAGCCACTTTATGGGCGCCTCCAATAATTTACACATATACATAGTAAGTCATAGCTGCCAACTACTACGGAATATAATTAACCACTTTTTGTAAACAGTATATTTTTTAATTTAATTTTTTTTCAAAATAGTAACCAGCTCGAGCGCGCAGCACAAAAATTTTGCTATATTTTAAGCCGAAAAATCATGTAGAAAAAGTGGTTAATTCTATTCCGTACTAGTTGGCAGTTAAGAGTAAGTTATATGTACGTGAATCAGTGGCGTAGCCAGAAATTTTTCATGGGGAAGGGGGTGGGGTACGACTTCTGCAACTCACATATATGTATATGGTACTGGTGTATGATAAGGGAGTGAGGAATATACATTTTGTATGGCAAAAAATTCCTCATGGGGGGGGGGGTATAACCCCCTAACCCCCCCTTGGCTACTCCACTGACGTGAATATATGTGGTTGTGGGGCCCGGCCCCCCCAATAATTTTGAAAACTTTACGCTTATGGTTACCATATTATTTCGTAAGCTGTAGAATATGCATCACATGTCTTTTTAATGACTATGTCATTTTATCTCTCACCCCCTTTATTAAAAATTGTCCGGAAAATGTGTCCCAAAAATGCGACATAGAATGCAAATGAGACATAAAAATGCGGCATAATTTTACATATTAATGACTATGTCATTTTATCTCTCACTCCCTTTATTGAAAATTGTCCGAAAAATATGTCCCAAAAATGCGACATAAAAGTATGCGACATAATTTTACATATATTTAAATACTATTAGTTCACAAGAGCTTCAATCTATTGTTACAATATTTCGTAAGCTGTAGAATAGGAGTCACGTGTATTTTTTACATATATTTAAATACTATTAGTTCACAACAGCTTTACTCTATTTTTACACTATTTTGTAAGCTGTAGAATAGGCATCCCATGTATTTTTCTATAAATAAGTTACAATTCTAAAAATTTCAACATAGGGGGTTGCAAGGCGAAATACACGAAAGATGAGAGATAATATGACATAGTCAATTAATATCGTTTTAATATGGCAATAATGAAACTAGAAAATTAGGTGGGGTTAAGGGGGGGGGGTCTCCCCCTGACGCGGCTCGAACAGCCGAGGTATTTTTGTTTTCATCAATATTTAAAGCCTGGTAACATTATTGAGTTCTTAAAATAACAATAATAACAGTTTTGTGCATAATAAACAATAACTTTCCTTTAATTTCGGACCAAAGATTAAAATAGAGTTGCGCATGTTTTGCATTCAAAGTTGCATTCAAAATTGCAATAGCACTCTTCTGTCAGTCGAGTTCCATGTTATTATCATTAATCAGCCTATTTTGACCCTTTGAGGCACAGCCAGCGGCGTCAAAAAAGGGTCTCTAGATCTGTGGCACGCGATGAACGCTCCGATCGTCCGCCATCTTGCTGGTAGTGAAGTTGAGCGATGGCAACGGCTGCCATTTTTCAGCATTGGGCAATCTATCCAGCTGTTCTCGCATTCTTCCATTTTTCAGCAGATGTTAGCGATGGCAACGGCTGCCCTCTTTTCAGCATTCGTAAAGGGTTGCGCCTCTAAGGGTTAACTACTCTGTTAAAAACCTGAGATGCAAAGAATTGTCGCACATCCTCCTCCTACAGCCTACCACTGTGATTTTAAACTTCCTGAAAATGTATTTGGTTGAATTTAATTCTAAAAAATCTGGAGTGACTCCACTCGACTTTCCGAACACTTACGATTAAGATCATTACCAAGCATTTAAATAAATTTTAATCGATGAATAATTCAAATATATATACCAAAATGAAGCTCAATCGAATGTATCGTTTAAACGCTAGCGCACTTTCAAGAATTTCTCCCCATAGGCTATAATGTAAAAGGAATTTTTGGCGTAGCCCTGTAGAAAAACTATAAGTCCTATACACATCAAAATCGATACCGGTCTTACGATGGTTGTTTATAACATGTACACCCAATTTGAGCTCAATCCAATGTACCGTTTAAACGCTAGCGCACTTTACAGAATTTTCACCCATAGGCCATAATGGAAAAGAAATATTTGTCGTAGCCCTGTAGAAAAACTATAAGTCTTATACACACCGAAATCAATACAGGTCTTGCGACGGTGGTTTATAACATATATACCTAATTTGAGCTCAATCTAATGTACCGTTTAAACGCTAGCGCACTTTCAAGAATTTTCCCCCATGGGCCATAATGTAAAAGAAATCTTTGTCGTAGTCCTGTAGAAAAACTATAAGTCCTGTACACACGCAAGTCAATACCGGTCTTGCGACGGTGGTTTATAGCATATATACCCAATTTGAGCTCAATCGCATGCCCCGTTCAGGAGCTATCGTGTTCACTCACATACACACAAACACACACACACACACACACACACATACACACATACATACATACATCTCGTAAAAATAACATAAATGAATTCAGAAGCCCTCTAAACGTGTCAATACACCAAAATCTCGAATTAGAATTTTTTCATGATTACAATACTTTCCTTACATGGTACATGTTCGGAAAGTAAAAAAATGACATTTTCCGGCCCTCCAATGTGTGTGCATGCAAACAGTTTTCCACGATCTTCTCTGGAAGTAAAACTACCAATATTCCCCAAAGGCCACAAATGAGTAACCATTACCCGAGCAGCAAATGCAATAATAGCGTAGCAATAACCTTGCCCCACCTTAACGAGACGCCGCCGTCTGAAAAATCCCTAGTGTTTAAATCTCGTCTAACGAGATCGGCTTAATATATCGGCGCTTCTCAAGTCTGTCTTGTTCTTTTTTGTTTTACACTTTATGAAATGTCTTGACCTTGCTCCTATTGAGCAACTACTGAGGATTGGGATATTCCTCCCCCCCCTCGTGCATGATGATTAAACCCGACCAGATTTTTGTTCTTTTGCTCTCATATAGATTTAGAAAGCAAAAATAAAAAGCTCAGAAGAAAGAATTAAATAAATAAGCTGGCTGAGCTCAGGATGGTTACAAGGATTCGGGTTGATGAATGCTATGTTCTGTCAGTGAGCTTTTCCCCACCAGTTTAAATTACCTGTTGCCGAAATGGTAGCAACACGGTTGAAATGGAGAGAGCATCTCTCTGATTCTTTCTTCTGTTCGTCCAATCTGGAAGTTAAGTGCATCATTCTGAATCAGTAAAAAGAACTTTTTTTTTTCCTCCACATTTGCAATTTGCTTAACCCTTTACGGCGCAGTGATCCCGCTCTGGGAATACCCAGCTCTAACGTTTTGACTGTTGCCAGTCACGAAGAATAGATTAGATTTCTATAAAAATAGTTGCGGGTGACAGATCTCCACGAGAATTCTTTACTTTTTAGCCGTTATTTCCCGTAAAAGAAGGGTCACGATCATTTTTAACAGCACTGACATCTGCTGAAAAATGGAAGAACGCGAGAACAGCTTTATAGATTGCCCAATGCTGGAAAAAGGGCAGCCGTTGCCATCGCTCGACTTAACTACCAGCAAGATGGCGGACGATCGAAACGTTCATCGCGTGCCACAGATCTAGAGACCTTTTCTGACGACAGCTGGCTGTGCTCGCACAGCCAGCTGTCGTCAGAAAAGGTCTCTAGATCTGTGGCACGCGATGAACGTTTCGATCGTCCGCCATCTTGCTGGTAGTTAAGTCGAGCGATGGCAACGGCTGCCCTTTTTCCAGCATTGGGAAAGGGTTGCGCCTCAAAGGGTTAAGGCTGTTTCTTTTGAAAAAGAGATAGTCGTCGTTTTGGGATTTTCCCTGGCAGCACAAGGTATGTTTGTATCTACGAAAGTTTACACCGAAAGTAAGTTTCGTCATAGTTTTAACTTTTTTTAGCTCAGAAACTTTATTGACAATAAAAGTATGGCATGACAGCATGAACTGCACATATCGTACTTTTTTTCTTCACATAGTCGCCTTCGACATCCAGACATTTGTCTCAGCTTGCAATCAGTTTGAAGAAACCACTCTGATGAAAAGGTGGAGCAAGCTGTGCGATGTGACGTTGTCCTAATAATTACTAACAATAATTAGCATATAATAGCACTTATAGATATATATCTGTGATACCCCTTTTCTTCTTCCCCTCAATACTTAAATCTCTTCCATAACCTCTTATTTGCGTGGTTTCGTAAAATCTTTCGATAAGAGGCTATAGATCTCTGATAAAGTGCATTTCTGATGTTGTATAACGAATAAACCCCTGAGTGTTTCAAGGGCTCTTCAGAATTAGACACTATAGTGAATGGAGGAATCTCATAACTTTCGAACACTTACTTCAAGCATCCCACGTCATCGAAACCCGCTTGAGATTCCAACGGAAAGCCGAGATCAGCAGCTCAAGAGAGAGAGAGGAGATCGGTTTCAGACAGTGACCAGTTTCAGAGGTAAATTACCACTGGTGCTAGGCCGGTAAAGGCTGGATTTTGCCCGAACCCGCCATCTGACTGTAAAAATTTCCAATTCAAATTTTATGTGTTTGTATGTGCCGTCTAATAAAGTGTTTTGTGTTAGCAAAAGGGACCCATCTCTTTATTTATGACGCCATAGCGACAATTAGCGTGCATCGCAGGGCACGGAGTTTTACCAAAGTTGTTTCTTTAACCCATTCGTGCCTGGATATTTTTGCGACTTTCTTCGATTTTTGCTAACACCAGCAGTAATTGATAAATTTCTGATGTCAACTTTTTGAACAAGGGATGATTTCATTTAAAATCATTATGTATAAAAATTGAAATGTCAACATCCCACTTGGCCATATTAAAATGTTTCGTGGAATTGAGGTTCAATACTCGCGAATAAAGGCTCGGAAAAATAAATAACGTTTTCGACTGATAGCGAAAATGCCGTCCCAAAAAAGGGACGCTAGGCATAAATGGGTTAAACTGATTGCACGCTACGACAAATGTCTCACTGTAGTAAGCGACTATGTAGTTCATGATGCCACGGTGTGCGTGTGTGTGTGTGTTTCCCCAATAATGTTTCTGAATATTAAAAAAAAAAAAATTGCGAAACTTACTTTCGGAAGAATGCTTATTTTGAAGCCCAAGGTCTTCCAGATAACTTCAAAATGGACCTCTATTACAGATTTCAGGTGTGATTTCTTGAACGACCAAAAATATCTATAGTATCCGACCTATAATATCTGAGCAATTTCAGATCATTCAGATCTTCCAGGTATGAGATAGATATTGGGCTATTTCTGATCACTCTGGCACACTGGATGTGAACGCATAAACTGTTACACATCCAGAATATGGGAGAAATAGCCTACAGAAATAGACCTAGAATTGGATATCTGTCTGATATTTTAGAAGATCTGAATGATCTGAAATAGCTCAGATATTATAGATGTCCTTAAAGAGATCAAATCTCAAATCTCTGATAGAGGTCCATTTTAAGTTACCTGGAGGACATTGGACTTCTAATAGATATACATATACTTTGTGCTGTTTGGCTTTGAACAGCTTTAAAAAAATTACCGATGATCTTGAATGCTCGAGCAGCTCAGGTGGTGTTGTGATTAACGTACCATTTTACCACACCTTGCGTCTGAATTCGAAGCCTGTCATCGGCTTGAGGTTTCTGATGTAATTTTTAGGGGTAATGATGGCCGCTCATTTGGACACAAAAGGCCATCAAGTTCACAGTGATCCTCCGGTCAAGGTTTAATTTACCAGTGCCGTGCCGTTGAAAAATAAATGTGTAACACGCGAAAACATTAATAATGCGCTTCTTCACCAAATGCACTATGCATTGCCGAAAAGCTATTACATTATCCGAAAAGCTATGTTTCAAACAACTTTCAGGAAAAATTGCCTTCAAAAATTTGGCCGACATTTTAGAAATACTGCCATATGTTATTAAACACATAAAAGAAGATGAAATCTTATTAAAATGCTAAAAATACCAAAAATCTTTCGAAAAATCCCCCTATCTTCGAAATCATAATCTTACTTCGAAGATTCTAAAGAACCCTGTTGTTATTTAGGGGTCATTCCGCGCCAAATCAAACACAAAATTGGAAAAAGTTCACCACGCCATTTCAGATTTTCCTCAACGTTTATGTAAACGATTTATAGAACAGGATAACTCCAAATCTCTATTTTGGAGGTTCTACGGTAATTAACTACCGAGAAATTAATTATGCAAATTTTGTAAGTTTTCTGTAATATGCGCCATTTTTTCACTGGATTTCTTAAATAAATCCTTACCTGTACAAGTTACTGAAGAAAAAATTAATTTTAAGGTTAATTTTTTAAGCTGATTCCAAAAATGTTATCAAAATTTGCGTATCTTTTATAGTTTATGCATGAGCATTGCATTTGCTAAAAACATCATGAATATTTTTCTTCGTGTTTTATTATATTTTCATGTGACTTTTCGTATATTGAGTCTAGTAATAAGTTTTAAAGACAGTGTCAATGAAATGAATATGCAATAATATCTTTATTACTAAAAGTAACCTCTATTATTTTCTAGCACCCACCGCCAACGGTCATGCCAGCAGCACAGAAGGATTCATTTGTTGATGGGATGAAGTCATCAGTGGATTTCGGACACAGTGGGCAAGTGTACAGAAGACCAGATATTGTTCGTTGACCGAAATAAATGATAGTCCGAATTATTTATGTCAGCCCAGCAAACACACAGAGGTTTTCTGAACTTCTATTAACGTTCAGAAGACGTTTTCTGAACGTTAATAGACGTTCAGAGAACCTGTGTCTGTTTGCTGGGAGGGCTATAATCCGGGTGCTCAAAACTCCAGACTGTTAGATCTGCAGCCTCGCGATGGGACCCGAACCCAGGACCTTCACACTTCGGCCCTCTAACATTTTCAGTGAGATAACCAGTGTATCATAGTGCGGCTGGAAGTGGTTATAACTCGGTGTATTAAGAAAACGTTTAGGACCTATGCTACAGAGGAGGCTCGTGGGTTATTTAAATGGAGGTTCACTTAGCAAATTTCGAAAATTAAATATGTAAGATACGGCGCAATTTACAAGTTGAAATATATTTGCGGTTTCAGCGGTTAAAGGAAAACAGTGCATGCAACTTAACCCTTTAACGCGCAGTGTTCCCGCTCTGGGAACACCCAACTCTGACGTCTTGACTGTTGCCAGTCACGAAGAATAGATTTGATTTCTATAAAAATAGTTGCGGGTGACATAGCTCTACGAAAATCCTCTACTTTTTAGCACGTCATTTCCCGTAAAAAAGTGGTCACGATTATTTTTGAGAGCACTGACATCTGCTGAAAAATGGAAGAATGCGAGAACAGTTGGATAGATTGCCCACTGGTGAAAAAAGGGCAGCCGTTTCCATCGCTAGACTTAACGACCAGCAAGATGCCGGACAATCGAAACGTTCATCGCGTGCCACAGATCTAAAGACCCTTTTTTGACGACAGCTGGATGTGCCATTTTTTTAGCGTTGGGAAAGGGTTGCGCCTCAAAGGGTTAAAAAAAAAGTAATATCTTGTCTTACATTTCGTCTTCTGGCTCAGTTTAATCAAAGGTGTTGGCTTGATTGATTTTATTTTAATTTTCCTTTCCAGTATTGAAAAATGTAATTGCTTTAGCTCCGAAACATTTATTTTACTGCCATCTTAATTATTTACACTAGTTTGTAAAATAATAGTGTACTGAAAATTGATAAAAATAAAGAAAATAAGATAGAAAATGGTTTAACTAACCCAACATAACAAACCAAGGAAGAATTCGGAAGAGATAACAGAAAAAAGAGGTACGTTTGTGCACTGCAAATGTGCGAACGGAATGATATCAGCAGCGCCTTACCTCTCTCACGGTTCTATCCGCTTCTGTTCTCAAAGAGCGGTTCAGAAGGGCATTTCTCCGATCGCGACGTGCGATCGAGGAAAGACCTGATGTTTTGTGCTGTAGTAAGTTACAATACAGTGCTTTAGCTATGAAAAGCTAATCATATTTAATAATAGTGCGTGTGAAGGGGGAGCAAAGAGAAAAACCCCTCTTTTAAATTCACAAAAATCTAGAAGCATACTTAATATTTTTTGATTAGTTTAATTTGTTATTGTGTGTTTATTTATTAGTTTTTTCTTTGGGGTTCCCGTGCCCATATGCTCAAATAGACGAGCCAATAATGACTTGCTATCTTATGCAGTGGCGCAGTTGGGGTTGCAAGGGGGTCTATCATGTCCCAGGCGCCGCTCGCAGAAGGGCGCCAGATCGGCCCTAATGCAAAGAAAATTTTATAAAAAATAGGTGGAAGGGCGCTAGAAATGTTATCTTGCTCCGGGTGCCAGTTTTGTTCGCTACTCCACTGATTTTATGCGATTCTGAATCGCCTTCGTACAATCCTGTTCTGACCCGACCCTGTGTATATAGTAAGTTTTAACCTAACGTTAAACTGCACTAGAACTTTACTGCAGATCAAACTGACGTGTTCCTCTTAAATGCACAGCAGAGGATAGCATAAGTTAAGTAGCCAGCTTTCTGTCTCTACACAACAGAGTATGAACAAAAAATTCGAGAACAACAGGGCCAGAATAGTTCAAACACCGGGCGGTAGGCGGTGCTCTTAATCGATCGCTCGCTTACACTTTTCTCGGCTTAGCGAAAGAACTTTCTCGCTCGCCGAAAATCCATTTGTTACTGTTCTGTAGCATTAAATATGAACTACGGAATTACGTACATGGCGAAAATAGTTATTTGGTAGACTGGCAACACTGCCAACTCTGGCGGGAGGGGAAAAAGGCGGGAAGGAAGGGGGGAAAAAAAAGATATATAATAGTTATATGAAGTTGTGTGTGTGTGTGTGTGTGTGTGTGTGTGTGTGTGTGTGTGTGTGTGTGTGTGTGTGTGTGTGTGTATATATATATATATATTTTTTTTTTTTTGGAGGGGAGGAAGTTGGGAGTGTGTAATATTTTTCTGTAATTTTCGCACTGTTGTTGTTGAAAATAAGGAAGAGTGGATAAAATAAATTGTTCCCTTGAAAGAAGGCTGGCATGAGAGCGAAATCATGCGGTTAAAGTTAAAAATTGAAAGAGAAGGTTTCGTGGATGGAAATTTCAGATTTTAAAGAACGTTTCGTAGGTGTAGTTTTTTCCCCTTTTCTTTTGCAAAGAGTTTTGAGTAACTTATATGTAGTGTTTAGTTCGTCTTTCGGATACTTCTTGGTTAAGTTCTAAAGTGCTTATGTCGGTTGCTAAGGGGATGGAGAGTGGTTTGTAAAAACTGCAGTTTAGTACAGAAATCATTTATTGGTTTGCCCAATAAAAAGAAGGAAGTGAATTATGGTTTTAATATTGTGATTAAAATATAAATTACTGTTTTTAACACTTTCCTACAAAGCTGAAATGTGTTTATAAATTCTGTTTGTCTGACTGTCCGTCGTGCTCTAACTGCCGTAAATATGCATCGATTACTACAAAATTTGTATATGTTATTCTTATGTACTGTACCATGTACCCTTTTGAAAATGGTGTGTACGTGAGATTTTACAGTTCTTTTACAGGAGCATGCAGAAGAATTTCAATATATTGTGCTCAGTGGCAGTCATTCTTAACCGTTTGAGGCGCAACCCTTTCCCAATGCTGGAAAAAGGGCAGCCGTTGCCATCGCTCGACTTAACTACCAGCAAGATGGCGGACGATCGAAACGTTCATCGTGTGCAACAGATCTAGAGACCCTTTTTTGATGACAGCTGGCTGTGCGGCACAGCCAGCTGCGTCAAAAAAGGGTCTCTAGATCTGTGGCACGCGATGAACGTTTCGATCGTCCGCTATCTTGCTAGTAGTTAAGTCGAGCGATGGCAACGGCTGCCCTTTTTTCAGCATTGGGCAATCTATCCGGATGTTCTCGCATTCTTTCATTTTTCAGCAGCTGGCAGTGCTGTTAAAAAGAATCGTGACCATTTTTTACGGGAAATGACGTGCTAAAAAGTAAAGGATTCTCGTGGAGCTAGGTCACCCGCAACTATTTTTATAGAAATCCAATCCATTCTTCGTGACTGTCAACAGTCAAAACGTCAGAGTTTGGTGTTCCCAGAGCGGGATCACTGCACCTTAAAGGGTTAAAAACGCATTTTGGATATATTCGACTTTTTTCAAACAAAGCAAAATTAATATATGTTATTAAGGATTAAAAAATAAACCTCTCCACCGAACATAGTGTCTGTATTACTTCCTATAGGAGTATTCGAAACAATTCTAGTGCATGACGGTCTATATCGGTTTATGTTATAGGGGTCTATAGCAACAGTAATTCACTTCAAGTGCAATTCAATAAGTATATAAACGATTATACCCACTTGCTCCTCATCTAATGGATGTAAATAACATTGATAGTTCTTTTACAGGGTCTTGGAAAATTGCATATACAGCTGGTTTTAGGTTATCCCCAAAATCTCGCCAATATTGACGACAATACCTTGCCCAGTTCGGCGCAAGGAAGATTGTTGGGTTGGAAATTGTTTTATTGTCCATGAGCTCGACGTGATTTATCTTTCGTGTTAATATCTGTGTACAAACTATGAGAGACAATTGAAGAACCTTTTTGCAATTTTTTTTTAATTGCAAAGAGGTTCTTCTTTTCCTCATAACCCTTCGAGGCGCAACCCTTTCCCAATGCTGAAAAAAGGGCAGCCGTTGCCATCGCTCGACTTAACTACCAGCAAGATTGTGGACGATCGAGACGTTCATCTCGTGTCACAGATCTAGAGACCCTTTTTTGACGGTACGGTGATGGCAACGGCTGCCCTTTTTTCAACATTGGGCAATCTATGCAGCTGTTCTCGCATTCTTCCATTTTTCAGCAGATGCCAGTGCTGTTAAAAATAATCGTGACCATTTTTTTTTACGGGAAATGACGTGCTAAAAAAGTAAAGGATTCTCATGTAGCTATGCGACCCGCAACTATTTTTATAGAAATCCAATCTATTCTTCGTGACTGGCAACAGTCAAAACGTCAGAGTTTTGGTGTTCCCAGAGCGGGAACACTGCGTGTTCAAGGGTTAAGGCTTTTCTCCAGTCTCTCCGGATAAACGATCACCGTAATGCTTTTCCATTTAGAAAACTGCCTTTACAAATTCGAAAGTTTTGAAATGAATTATTGACTATTTTTCAACCATTCCTTTTTTTCATCCTTATTCTGAAAATATTCATCTGATAATTTTGCGAAGCGAAATTTCTTTAGTGCTACAAGAGCATCAACTGCACTACGATAGAAAGTTTCTCTTATGAAGTTAGGAGAACAATTATTCCATCATAATTAATGTTCTTCTCATACCATTAGAGAAATTTTGAGTTTAACTAAGTGGAGATTCAGTTGGAACCGAATCTTTGCGTGGAATCCGAACCAAATTCTCTCTTTTTCAGTTTTTTTTTCCTGGAATTAGCATATTTATGTCTAGTGTCCCTTTTTTGGGACGGCATTTTCGCTGTCAGTCGAAAGCGTTATTTATTTTTCCTAGCCTTTATTCACGAGTGTTGAACCTCAACTCCACAAAAATTTTTAACATCACCAAGCAGGATGTTGACATTTCAATTTTTACACATAATGGTTTTAAAAGAAATCATCGCTTGTGCAAGAAGTGGACATCAGAAATTTATCTATTACTAGCCGGCGACCAGTTGGTTCGCCATCTTAATGAATCTTGTTCGGAGAGAATCCTGGTCCTCACCGGCTTCCTTGGCACTGAAATCTCACGCTTCTGATGGAATTTAAAATTAAGATAGCTGCAAACAGGGGCGGCCCTAGGGCAAGTGTCGCCCCCTGTGACACTAAAGACTCCCCGACACCCCCTTTAATGTTCTACTTAGTTTTTGAGTTCGAAATGACGCCCCTGCGAAGCCGGCACCCCGATGCGATGCTTACCTTGCTTACCGTGTCGGCCGCCCCTGAACACAAAAATAAGATGGTTTAGTGATAAAAACCTACAAAGATACTAATTAATTTCGTCCTATATCAATTCTGAAGAGCTTCTAGATATATTGGCCGTTATCAAAAAACGGAAAGAAAAATATAGTAAGAAAATCTGAAACACTTTTAGATTTTAAATACGCACTAAAGTGTTATGTATTAAAAGCGTATCATAATCCATGCGTCTTCCCTGTATCATTATTCATTCATGAGTGTGATTAAACAAAATTAAAATTGATATTTCTAACATCCTTTTTCTGGATGTAATACAATAGAAATAGAATGGGAAAAAGCTGCGCAGAAAAATGCAGAATTCGAACTGAATGAAAGTTTCAAAAACTTATTCAGGTGTATTCTTTACCAAGTCAGGCGTAGCAGACGATAAAATGATTTTATTTATTAAAACTGCGTATTCTATAAGTTTGCGCCATCTGTCGACTGCTCTGTAAAATAAAAACTTAATCGTATTCTTTTTTTTATATAAAAGATAGTTTTTTTTTTTTGTATATTATAGGAACAGTGTTCTTTTTCGCACGATAAACGTAGCCTATATGCTAATCCAGGACTTTAACTGTCTTTATTTCAAATTTCATCCAAATCCGTCAAACCGTTTCAGCGTGAAAGAGTACGAAACATACATACAAACATTGACATTTATATATTAGTAGGCTTGCTGGTATCAGCAAAAATAGTTAAATTGTCTTTATTGGGTTTCTTGAGTGAGAATATAAGCTTCTTTTATTTTATCTCACATGTGAGATTAGTAAATATGGCTTGTGACTACATAAGTTATTATTAATATTTCATTTCATTTATTTTTATTTATTTTCATTTATTTATTTTTCATTATTTATTTTCAAATATACTTAATTATTTTGTAAATACCTTTTAACAACTGTATAATGCATTTAAAGATAAAAAGGAAAATTTCGAAATGAAAGCCATAATTAAAACGGAAATAAAACACCGAAAATAAAAAGAACGTACGCACGTAGTATTTAGTTTACGTTAAGTACTTTGTAAGAGCATAAAGAGTATCGAGGTTTTCTTCGACTAATAACATACTACGTGCGTGTTGTAACACATTAGCTGCTCCGCGAAATTAATACTCGAACAATAGCTTAACATTGGTGAATTTATGACATCGCCTCCAGGGCACACATAAATAAAAATTGTGCCAAGTGTTGATGTTTATGACTGGAGCTCGGGCGATAAAAAAAGCGTCTCGGAGCAGCCCCGATCCCTTGTTATTTATCGTCTTCCTTGACACTCCAGAATGGATAGGCTTCAGTTCAAATATTCCTTGGCGTGAAGACAGTGTGACAGGCGATAAGCTGCCAAATAATAGGAATCCCCCCTTCCTCTCCCTCCATTCCGATGCTTGCTGAGCTCTGTCGAGCGCCATTTTAGACCACCAGAATGAAAATATAGTGTAACTAAAGGGGGGTAATAAAAAGGCTTTTTATGGCTAATTTAGTCGCATCGCTTGAGTTACTTAAGTGATATCAAATAAACAAGTTGTGTAGTTATTATTGCAATAATTCAATGCGATATGATACTTTTTTTTTCACGCTTTCTGTGTTCTGGAGTAATGGATAGTTCGCTTGTTATAAATATTTGTTTGTTGAAGATTATATTACTAAAGCATAAGCGGATACAGACTTATTTTTTCTTTTCAAATATGTAAATCATTTTTCTTCCTCGCTAGGCTAGAAAAAGACGGATTACTTGTTAAATAAGAGTTACTTTAGCGGGAAAAAAATGATCATTTTTTCTCGGTTCTCTTCAATGATTAACTTTTCATCCATTTAACCCTTTGAGGCGCAACCCTTTCCGAAAGCTGGAAAAAGGGCAGCCTTTGCCATCGCTCGACTTAACTACCAGCAAGATGGCGGACGATTGAAACGTTCATCGCGTGCCACAGATCTAGAGACCTTTTTTTTTAACGACAGCTGCCTGTGCGGCACAGCCAGCTGCGTCAAAAAGGGGTCTCTAGATCTGTGGCACGCGATGAACGTTTCGATCGTCCGCCCTCTTGCTGGTAGTCAAGTCGAGCGATGGCAACGGCTGCCCTTTTTTCAGCATTGGGCCATCTATCCAGCTGTTCTCACATTCTTTCTTTTTCAGCAGATGTCAGTGCTGTTCAAAAGAATCGTGACCATTTTTTTTACGGGAAATGACGTGCTCAAAAGTAAAGGATTCTCGTGGAGCTATGTCACCCGCAACTATATTTATAGAAATCAAATCTATTCTTCGTGACTGGCAACAGTCAAAAGTTCAGAGTTTGGTGTTTCCAGAGCGGGAACACTGCGCGTCAAAGAGTTGAAGTCATGTGCCGTTTGGTCGACATTGTAGTAGTACACTAGATAAAAATATACTATAAAATACATTAGGTAAACTAGAAAAAAAAACGACGAAAGATATAGAGCAAGAGCGGGCATGCTTGTTTACATCCGCGGTAGCCGGCAGATCGGAGGGCAATATGTTGTTATGTGTTTCCCAAGAGTGCCGTATTATTGACCGTGCCGGACTAACCTACAGCCGAATTATCAAGAGTGTACTGCATATGTATTTTTCAATGATAAGGCTGAGATTTTACTATAATGAATTCCTTTTCTATCTATATAAATTAATGCTTGAAAGTGTTGAAGCATAATGCTTTTGAAATTTTAATTTCGTCTACTTTTTTCAAGGATTTATTTTAAGTTTTGTTTGGTATAATGCGAAAAGCATTAGTGCTCTGCGAACAAAATATAATTATAATAACTAAAAAGAAAATAAAATCCGATAAAAAGAAGCTGGAAATATTGAAGATTTTGCATAAAATTTGAAACGAATAAGGAACTTTATCCAAACTATTTATGCATGCAATAAAAAAAAATTGAATGGCAGTCAGTGTAATATTCTTTCACTGACTGTCATTGCTTCGTTAGACTTTTTATTAAGACTTACTTTCGCTAAATCATATATTTCAAAATACATTTCTTC
The DNA here is from genome assembly GCA_038373885.1 of Cheiracanthium punctorium. Taxonomy (NCBI): domain Eukaryota; kingdom Metazoa; phylum Arthropoda; class Arachnida; order Araneae; family Cheiracanthiidae; genus Cheiracanthium; species Cheiracanthium punctorium. Next base: position 605,134 of record JAWZYV010014197.1, on the reverse strand, counting down.
GAAGCAGCAAAATATCACTTTTTTATTTGTAATAGTTTCTTAAACGATTAGATTTTTTATTAAAACTTACTTCCGCTAAATAATATATTTCAAAATCCATTTGCTCAATGCACAGTAAACTATCACTTTTTTTCTGTAATAGTTTCTTAAACAATTTTAATGAAAAATTGACTGAGAATTAGAATTTGTGAGAGGCTATGTTTAATTTATGTTAAAAATATTCATACAAGTAAAATATAAACGTCATAATGATTTCTTGGATTAATTCATGTAAGAGATGAACTGAAATACTAAGCTTTTATGTTCATGTTTAAATTATGATTATTACGTTTAAACTATTATTCTATTTTTAAAATAGTTTATTCTTTTTGTCACATGCAAGTTAAGTACAAAAGATAGAAATATCTAAGTCCAAATATTTTTTTCATTTGTATATTAGTTAAGAAAACTGTCTAAATTTCACGAAGCTGGCAAAAAAACCACAAGGAGTTTCTTACTTTAATCGTAGTAATATTTTGACAATAAGTCGCACTTTTCATTGCTTTCTGGTAAGATTTTAGGGTGGCCCCTGTAATGTTGGTTTCATCAAGGCATCTGGATTTTGTAAATATTTTCTGAGAAGATTGTCTTCGCTCCTGTTGTTACAAAGAAAAAATGGTGGAGATTCCGACATTACTTCCCTCTCGTTGTTTGAAACTGCGTGGTCCTACTGATTATTGTTCGTTGTAATTGCGATAACACTAGTCTGCTGTGCTACTTTGCGACGATGACAGAGAACAGTTCGATTTTTCTTGGATTGCTCCAGACTGTTTGATAAATTCTATATAAGGGCAGCGACATGATATAGCTGGAGAGTGTTTCCGCCCAGAGCCCTATCAATACGAAAGTGGGCCCTGGGCTGAAGAAAAATATTTGGGCCCCTTGCAATAACCTCCCCCTTAAAAAAAAAAAAAAAAAAAATTATGATTGGTTTATACTGAATGTTTTAAATATCTTACCCCTTCCAAACACAAATTTTGTTTTAAGTAATCTGAAATAAACTGCTGTAGTTATACAATGTCAAAGAAACAGATAGTTAAACGTGACATTCAAATGCTATGTGACAGCTGCTAACATGTACAGAATAGAACCACTTTTTGTATAAGCAGTCATTTTTCCAAGAATTACTTAAAATGACAAATAATTTCAAAATTTTGCTATTTTTTAAAATTAAAAACACTCTTTACAAAATGTGCTTAGTTATTTTCCTGCATATTGGTATGTAAAATCGACTGTATTCGAAGAATTAAAAATAAGTTTAAATTAATTTATACAAATGTAAATTTGAATTATTTTCATTGTTTATACTTTACAATAAAAAAAAATCATTTAATTTTTGAAATTTTTTTATTCTTTGTAATTTTATTGCAAAATTTATAAAAGTGTAAGATGGCACTTTGGGCCCTAAAATCTGTGGGCCCTGGGCAGTTGCCCCGTTTGCCCTGCCGGTAATATGGCACTGTTTCCGCCAGCGATTCGGAACGAAACACCAGGTATGCGGTCGCGAGACAAGAAATTAGGAATGTTTCGCTCACGCAGTAAATGCAAAGCATTGTCTCGTCTCTCAAAAATTCCTATCTAGTGATGAGAGAGGTATGTCTTGTCTCCACAAATTTTCAGTGCAGAAATAAGAACTTGGTCTGTCTCGTCTCTCGAAATTCTCATGTAATAATGCGAATTAGGTCTATTCCGTCTCGCAAAATTCTTATACAGTCATGAGAATAGGGATGGACGCGAGACGTGAGAAATCTCGCATTGTCTCGCATGCGAGACGAGACAGGCAATTTTTTTTGCGAGACAAGGCGCGAGACGAGAGAGGAAGTATTTTGCGAGACGAGATAGTCTTGTCTCGCGCGAGATTTCTCGTGAGAATTTCTCGACTCGCATAAATTTACGATACGAATTACTTTTCAATCAGAATTGCAGTGCTGTGTTTGAGGAAGTATATGCCATCCTGAGAAGGGAAGGGTACACTTTGCCTGAAGCCTCTACCGTTCAATTTGCATCTCCTTTGTTATCGTTCCTGGTATACTATCAGAACTCTACAATACACACAAACACGTAACATTTAACATTAGGACAGTACGAGGGATATACAGAACACACAGAGGAGAGGATAAAGAAAGAAACTGCAAAAAAGAAAGAAAACAGCGAAGAGTAGAAGACAGCAAAATAATAAACAAAGGAAAGGCGGTATGGTAAGTCCAAATCCTGGCCATATTTAGATGGGGCACATGCGCGGCACTAACTTTGGGTCCCCTTTTAACATCATAAGCATTGTAACCCAATTTTGACCGCTGCCGAGTTTCGCAATGCAAAGTTTTTTTAAGATTTCCTAAATTGTATTTTAAAATTACTTACATATATTTGAGCAAGATTATACATTTAAAAATTATTTTCATTTTAATATTTGTAACCCATTTGTATCATTAACTCATATGGACGCTAAGTCAGCGATGGCTGTTATATGACACTCCTGTTCGTACTTTATAATCCTTCAATAATTCTTCATAAAATAATTATGTTTATATTTTTTATCATTTATGCCTAGTAATTTTCTGTTCAAGACGTTTTCCTCTTAAAATGTTTAATCAAATCTGGGAAAAGTTCTTATAACACACACTCACATGTGTATGTGCGAGTGAGTGTGTCTTTTTTAATAAGTATCAAAAACTATTATCATTAAATTGTTTTCTGCTTCATATTTCTCAAATACGCGCATTAAAGCTTTGTCGGTTATATAAGTGGGTTCCACTGTACATATACAGGGTGGCCATAATTAAACTGCAAGTGTTCAAGGGGTGCTGGAGAGAAAACTACCAGGAATATTCCAGTGAAACTTGGTATCTACACGTAGGGATGGACGCGAGACGAAAAATTGGTGTCTCGCGTCTCGCAAAACAGCCGAAAAGCTTGTCTCGTCTCGCAAAAATCCCTATATCATAATGTTAAAAATGTTTGTCTCGTCTCGCAAAAAAGCTGTAAATCTCTGTCTCGTCTCGCAAAAAGTCGTCTCGCGTCCATCCCTATCTACACGTTTCAGAACACGCGCAAGTCAAATATGCAATTAAAAAAATCGCCCTTTTCAACCGATAGATGGCGCTATATCGTGTTTCAATATATTCTATCAGAATGGTAGCAATTATTCAGCTACTCTGAAAGAATACCGGCGTATGAAACGATTAAGAAGTGGTCCAATGAGTGTCAATGGGAATAAATAATGGTTTAATTGTTTTCCAAAGCGTCTTTATGAATTGTTTAATGTGTGATCTTAATTTACGTTAATTTTTGATTACATGTTACTGTAAAAATTTAATTACTGAAGCGAATTGTATGGAATTTTGATAAACTGTAAATGATGTTTTATATTGTTTATATGCCTCTTAGAATGTCACTATGCTCTGTCTATCGGTTTTGAAAGTTGTATAGGCCACCGGTGAGCTTTGAAATACGGTACAGCGCCATCTATCGGGTGAAAATGACGGTATCTTTTTTGCATATTTGACTTGCGCATGCTCTGAAACGTGTAGATACCAAATTTCACTGGAATATTCTCGGTAGTTTTCTCTCCAGCACCCTTTGAACACTTGCAGTTTAATTATGGCCACCCTGTATATTGTTATATGTCCATCTAAATAATAATTCTATCGGGAAAAATCCCTCCATGTATAAATTTTGTATATAATAATTACAGAATGATTTTTTAAAGAAACCATTCATTTATTAATTTGAGAGGAGATACTCATAAATTTTATAATCTAGGGGTTTCCTGTAGACCTGGCTTTTGGTTAAAACGTAAAAGACTAGAATTATCATTTTCGTATAGAATTTTCATCTTTTTCAATAAGTATCAAAAACTATTATCATTAAATTGTTTTCTGCTTTATATTTCTCAAATACGCGCATTAAAGCTGGTGCCAGTTAAAAAATTTGCTGCACGCCTGATTCTAAATATTTTATTGCAGTTCTCAGTAAATTAGTAGGATCCGAAAATGCATTGTCTTTCGACGGGGGCTTCCACTTGCGACCTATTGTTTCGCCCCCTTCTTTTTTATAATCACCTGCAACATTCTCGCCTTGCTAATTGGTGGCCACACATGGCGCCCTCAGCCGACTGCTTGTCATCCGGACCTAGGGTGGCCCCAGCGGTGAACTCCGTGGGCGTCGTACTCGGCTGACCTCACAGATCTTCTCTCCCACCCTCTTCGACTTTTCAAGGTCATCTCCCTGCGCATCCCTATCCAAGGCCTCGCTCCCTGGTTCCTCTCTCTGCTCCTCCAATCCGAGCATCTACTTTTCTAGGAGGGCTCACAAAAAGAGAGACATCTAGTTTGTTTGTTTTTTGTGTTTTTTTTTTTTTTCAGTTTGCCGATTTTCGTTGTAGATCTGACTTGTTCCATTCGTTCCCGAATCTTCAAGTCGGAGGGGGATAGAGTATGAGTTGAAAAACTGCACTTTTTAGGTCTTGGGTCTTTGACTGGAGCCAGAGGTGGTTTTTGTTCTTACTTTGTAGCTCAGAGGATTGATTTAAAAAGTAGGGCATTCAGGGCATGTGTTTAACCCTTTGAGGCGCAACCCTTTCCCACTGCTGAAAAAAGGGCAGCCGTTGCCATCGCTCGTCTTAACTACCAGCAAGATGGCGGACGATCGAAACGTTCATCGCGGGCCACAGATCTAGAGACCCTTTTTTTGACGCAGCTGGCTGTGCGCACAGTCACGAAGAATAGATTTGATTTCTATAAAAATAGTTGCGGGTGACAGAGCTCCACGAGAATACTTTACTTTTTAGCACCTCGTTTCCCGTAAAAAAAATGGTCACGATTATTTTTAACAGCACGGACATCTTCTGAAAAGTGGAAGAATGCGAAAACAGCTGGATAGTGCAGCTGGCTGTGCGGCACAGCCAGCTGTCGTCAAAAAAGGGTCTCTAGATCTGTGGCACGCGATGAACGTTTCGATCGTCCGCCATCTTGTTGGTTAGTTAAGTCGAGCGATGGCAACGGCTGCCCTTTTTTCAGCATTGGGAAAGGGTTGCGCCTCAAAGGGTTAAATAAGGTACAAACAGTCAGAATAGTTGCCACATCCGTCAAATTTA
>JAWZYV010014196.1:0-109597 GCA_038373885.1 Cheiracanthium punctorium | reverse complement strand
CTTCAAAATTTAAATTTAGTAAATTTAGAATTCAAATTTCAAAGGATTTACTCAAATTGACTTTGATTTTTGAGCGTAGAAAGGATTGATCAAGCAACAATGAATTATCGAAAACATTAATATCGTGTATTTTAGTCAATAACACTCTTTGCACGTGATTATAAATAGTAAATAAAAATAATATATACTGGACGGAACGCTTTACAACGGTGCGCGCTGCTTCTGTACCGGATTCCTGTAAAGTCATCTTTCTGGTCATAATCCGTATTCACATTCTAGCGCATGCGCCAGTTTCCGTGTTTACATTGGCTCTACGGAAGCTGTTCTTCTTCATTTGATTATAAATTCTTTGTGCCAGCTTCAGTTTCGAGTTTTTCGTTTTAGTACAGCACTATGCAAGTTTAGTTTTGTGAGCCAAGAAGGCTACCTCTGCCCAGGAAGGGCATTACTTTTATTTTTAACAGCTTTCGATTTTTGAGGAAAGTTTATTTTAGAGTATTTCAAGCATGACATTATACAGTATTTCAAGCAGTTATAAAGTTATTAATTGTAAGGATGTGGATTCAAGAAATTGCATATTTTTATCAATATCCCCCGGCATCCTATATAAATCAGTGTCAACCTCCTATTCTTAATTTGCAGATTGTACTGCTGCCATGATCTCCTTTTTGTTTTTTTTGAATGAAGAATTAGTAAGATGAAAATGATTTTTTTAAATTACATCAAATTACTTACCTAGTCATTTTATATCTGTTGTTTTTTTTTTTGTTAATTGTTAAATAAAATTAATGCTTGTTATAAAATTTAAAGTCTGGTTATTTGAAGTCTTTAAAGTAATTTTTTCAGCATTACAAACTTAAAATCATAGCATAGCTGCCAACCTTGGAGAATGAAAATTAGAGAGATTTTTGAAAAAATTAGGGAGACTTTAAAAAACCCTTGTTATCGATGAAAAAACTCTATGTACACATGCGTAATATATCAGTAACCAAGAAAATTACATATACAAGAAAAATGTATAGCTTAAAACATTTATTAAAACAGCCAATTTTAAAATGCGATACTTTTTTAAAGAAATAAACAATTTTTTAAACAGTAAATACTTTAGAACTATTTGCATTCATAGGCACCGGCAGCATAGGGCAAGGGGGGGCACATGCCCCCCTGTATTTTTGCAGGCATGAAAACAGCTGAAGAGCAAAAAAGAGGAAATACACGTGGACATATTTTCCAGCAAAAAATTAAAAAATTTAGGTGCATGTATTTTCAGGCCTATATAACAAGGTTGATAATGCAAAAACATGGAACTGGGAATAATGTGTGAGCTTAAATTTAACCACTGTTAAACTAAATGGTGTACTAAACAATTTCTATCATTTAAATTTCAACCACAAACAAATTGACTGTGATCCTGAAGAAAATAACTATGCACTGTAAATGTTTAATAATCAGTTTTAGATATACAATATTTATTAAAAGAAAACAGGCTATAATTATTTAAAATAATTATCTTACGTAATATCGTAAAATCCTAGATCAAAACAAATCATAAGTCTCACATCCAAACTTCAGACTATTCTTTTGATATGAAAATAAAATAAATTGATTCTCAAAAAAAAAAAAAAAAATAAAATAAATAAATAAATAAAATAAAAAAATAAAAAATAAAATAAAATACATATATATTTTAAGACCTATCTATTTTTGATCAGAAATGGAATGAAAAATTATATATATGGCATTGGCATTTTCTAAAATAAGCATTCAAAGGATAGAATAAAAGTGAAGTTTTCTTGTTTTATTGGAAAAAGAATAATTATTTAATAAATTTCTAAATATTTTCTCAGGTAAAATTTTAGAATCTTAGCAGTCTTGCAGCACACAGAAGTGGAACTTATCACAGGGACATATGTTCTGCTCCTTCCTATATTAGCTGCAAAATACCAACTCACAAGATTATTCTTTTTAAAATTAACTGTAAAAATAATTACCAAAGAAAAACCTGCACATGAGAATAAAACGAAATAGCGATTTTCCTGATTTTAAAATTGAAGGGAAAATGATTCAGAAATCAATTAACATATTATGGGAAAAATAATACTTTTCTGTTGAGTTGAAATACTAAAATGCCTTAAATTTTAATTTAACAATAGAGTATTAAAAACTCTTTTACATCTTGTTTTTAAAATGATTCATTTACCAAAAGGCTGCAAAAAGATTGAAGTTCAGTTGGCAAATATGGGACCCGGAGATCGGGGATAGTTAGTTACCATAATTTAGCTAGTATAGTCCGCGGACTATGCATGTCAAAAAGGGATTTTTTTCCAGGACACTGACTATCTGGCTGAAATAAATTTCTTATGCAAAAAAGTTTAGTATATTGATCTTGCTTTTTGATCTGCAGCTAGCGCGCAAGCTCCGGTGAAGCCGATGCTAACGAATTTATTTCTGTAGAAAATAAAGCACATAGATGCACTTCAAGTGACAGCCCGTCGGCATGCAGGGAGCATTTGAATTTTTTTTTTTCCCCATTATGTCATTTAAAGCATCGGCGTAGTTACAGGTGCGGACAAGCTTCGTGAAACCATTTTAGAAATATTTCAGTCCGATATGCAGAAGAACCAAATTTTGAATGTGCTTTTTTTAAAAAGTAATTTATGTAATACGGGGGAAAACGGGCCTTCACAAACCGAGGAACCGACGCCGCGTCGTCATCGCCAAGGTTGTTATTGTTTTGTCTTCACTCCGCGAGCTGGCTAATAAAGCAACAGAGCGAATTCTGCTGAGACGTTAAAACATGACTTGTGTCGCCTCAATTTCTTTCTTTTTTTTTCAATTGCGAGCGCAAATTTTTAATAAAGAGCATTTTTAAATTTTATAATTCGTTACTTTTAACCCAGAGAGAGTATCAATTGAATGTTGTTTAAAATTTAGTATTATGTGGCTTGACCCATGATAATTAGTAATGATCTTTTCTTCTGCTTTTTTTTTTTTTTTTTTTTTTTTTTTGCTTGGTTATGTACATTTCCATAAATGATTAATAAAAGTAATCTTTTTATTTATTTAAGGGGGTGATACGTCTTGCCTAAGGACGGATTAATACAATTTTATGGGCGGTTAGTTGAAATTTGTCTATTTTATGGAAGTAAAATAGAATTTCTTTTTCCTGTAGCGGAGGAGTAATCGCTCCCCCCCCCCAACCCCTTTAATCCGTCCGTGGTCTTACCATTAGTTAACTTTTCACGAAGTTACGGTCAGTGGTGGGAAAAACTACTTTTTTTTTGTAGCGCGCTACAACTACCGCTACTTTTCGAAAAATGTAGTTAACTACAACTACAACTACTTTTTGACAAATGTAGTTAGCTACACTACTTTTGAAATGTAGTCGCTACTTCGCTACTTTTTCGCTACTTTTAAGAGACAAATTTTGCTAACAGATTCAATTTGCATTACATTCATATTTAAGGATATTTATATACTAATTAGAGAAAACTATCGATATCGAAAGCCTTGGTTTTCTACTCGCGTCCAGCGTGATTAATGACCTCAGCGGGTGTCTCTCGCGTCCAAAGAACGCGTTTATTAAAAGGTGGTTTCCTTGTAGCGTTGAGTGCCGCAGATTTGGTGGACGCACGAAAGACCCCGGGCACCTTTTCGCCTTTAATTAGAAAAAACTATTGCTCTAATAAACAACTACCAGGCGAGTATTTGAGCAGGGGGAGGCGGGCCCCCTCCGAAAATGTAAAGCAATTATTAAAAGGAGCTATTTTGAAACATTTCTTTTAACTTTAGAACAATAAAGTTTAAAATACCGAATCGCCCCCCTCCCCCCGAAATGGAAGCCTATATATACGCTACTGGCAACTACTGCTAATTATTGAAGTATTGCTGAAACTAATTAAGTTTTAATACCTCTATGATAAAAATAAATTGGGAAAGTGAGCTCTGAAAGCATGAGAAAAATCATGAGAACTAAAAAAGTTTTTAAAAATATAATAATAAAATGGATGTCTGAACGGGAAAAAAAGGCCCGTTTTGAGACCCCTTTCATGTTGTACAAACATTCTAGTTTCTTGAGCACAAATCAAAATTAATGAGTATAAAAGCCTTTTTTCATGACTTACCAAATTAGTGATTTATGACGAATGACCCGTGTGAACCATGTAATATTGTATAATTGTTTTAATTGAAAACATCACATATGATATGCATATTATAAAATAATGAAAACAATTACTAATTAAATTCATGATATATCTATTTAAAACATTGCATTAAAAAAATCCTCTATATATGTTAAAGAAATTTTAAAAGTTATTATCATCAACACAACTTTTTCTTTGTGTTAGGTATAAAAGAATTTTATAGAATTATATTGTTATTTTAAGGCTAAGAGAGAGATAAGTCTCTAAGGATTTCACAAACTATTAATTATTAATAGAAATTCTCATATTTTCGTATTAAATTCTGAAAATTATTACACAAAAAACCTAATAATTTAAATATAATAGACACTTTAAAATTTTAACGAAAGAAAGAATTTCAACATATTCATGGAAGACTGCCATGCCTCTAGTATAAAATAAAAACCACATAAATTTATTCAAAAACATGTTTATTAAATTTTAACAAGAGCTGGATCTCAAAATTGTTATCCGCCAAACATGATCGTCGAAAAGAAAATGCGTCCGATGCAATCGAAAACAATCTTTGTACAGATGCACTGGACGGCACGCCAGTGTTAGTTTTTTTGAAGGCTTCTTTCATATACGTGTACGAAAGCGAAGATAGGGGTTTAATTGGCTCTGACAAGAACCTTGTAAGTTCTTCCTCGTAACTATTTCGAGTGCATGCGAAAGAGAAATTAAAAAAAACAGAAAAGTCATCACCCATGGGCTGATCCTCGATACTGATATCTGAAGTTGTCGGAAACATATTCTGGAGGTATTCCTCCATCCATTTTTTTTGGCTTCGGTCTTCCTCTCCTCCTCAATCCAGAATAGTTTGAATCTGGGATGGAAACAAGCTGAGAGAACAGTTTCTCTGTCCCACAGCAAATGACTAAATCTCGTTTCCACCTGACAACTGAAGATTTTGCGCCCCCTCCTATTTTTTAAAAATGCAACTAGGTAGCTTTCATATACCATTTAGCGCTCATATACCATTTTCTTTTCATCATAATATTTAAAAAAATGCTAACTAATGGATATAAATTTTCAATAACGCCTTTAATTTCTATTTTATTGATCTAGTCTTAGAAACCATTATCATTGTGTTAGAAAGAAGAACAGAAAATAAGTCTCGAAGCCTTTTTATTGTTACACAATTATGATATAGATAAAGGAAATTTAGCTTAATAAAAATTATTATTGCAGCATATATAAATTTAATATACAATAAATGGAGAGATTTGCGAGGCCTTTATTTTTCAGGGGCTCACGGGCCCACACGCCCGTGTGATAATGAGACTCTCGAGGCCCCATCAAAATAACCTCTGTTCAACTTTGGACCTCTCTTACCTTCCTTTTTTTTCCTCTTTATGGCAGATTGGTGATTCTACAAATAATACTGAGAACGATAAAAAGAAAAAAAATGCACAATGTCAGGCTTCCGCTTCAGGCAAAGCAAACCCCCTCCCCCCCTCGTGTGCGTGTGTCCCCTGGGAGGGGGGGGGCGGGGGAGTGATTGGGTGTCTTTCAAGCATCAAGGCCGATTTCCAGTTGCGTCTTTTTCCGGACGCAGCGGGTTTTTTTTTTTTAATGGTCAAGGCATTGTACAAGGGGGGATACAGTGCAGGGTCGAAGAATTTATTGACTTTTAATGACCACCGCCAAAGGATAACGCGTGAAACCACAAAAGCACGCCCACCGCTCAGTGGGGGCACTTTTCTCCGCAGTGCGTCTTCAAGATTCTGAAAAATACATTGGGTTCCCATTATAGCGTACTGAAACGCACTAGTTATGCTTGGAGTCAAAAGAGAGAGAAATTGCACCACGGGATCAATCGCCGGAAATGATGACACGGCAAAAGTAGCTTCCAAAATTCGCTACAAACTACTGTTTTTTTGTAGCGCGCTACACGCTACACTACTTTTTAAAAAAAGTAGCGCGCTACACTACAAACTACAAAAAAAAGTAGCGGCTACTGTAGTTTCGCTACAAGTAGCGCGCTACTCCCCAGCCCTGGTTACGGTATGTATTTTTAGTAAAATCCGCGTAACTGTTTAAAAAAGAAAATGAAAAAAAAAAAAAAAAAAAAAGGAAAATTTTGGTTTTCTTTTTCTTACGGATTTCTTAACATTAACTCAAATTTTAAAAAAGCATTATTCTTTTATTCAGCATAAAATTAAGATGTGTACGTTTTAATAGCTATAAATATCAAAGTATTTATTTATTGGAATTATTATTAATTATTTATTTAAGAAATAAAGTATATTTAAACTACCATAAATTATTTTACTTCCTTTGCATGTTGAAGACCTAAAGGAATACGACAAGATTTATATTTTAAATACCATTACCAGGGGCGTAGCCAAGGGGGGGGGTAAGGGGGGTCATAACCCCCCCATGGGGAATTTTTTGCCATAGAAAATGTATATTCTTCACTCCCTTATCACACACATGTATGCATGTATGGGAGTTGCAGTAGTAGTAACCCCCCCATGAAAATTTTCTGGCTACGCCCCTGACCATTACTAAAAGCTGCACTTTTATACAAGTTTTATTTGTCGTGCAGACCGTCAGTTTGCTTTATTTAAACAAAAAATCCAGTTTAGCATTCATAAAATGTCTGGAAGTTCTCGTTCGGCCGACGATTTTTCCAAAACCAAGCAAATTTTTGGATCCGAAAATGACCACAAACATTTCGTTTTCAATCCACGTTTTCTAATATATTCGCTAACATCTGCCATTTTCTCAATAATCCACAATAGAAGTGTCAGTTAAGGGCTGTGTCCCGCAATCTCGAAAGATAAGGCTGACAGAAGAGCATAAATTCTCCGTAATTGGAATTGTCGCGTTTAAGGGGTCAGTTAGAAATGCAAAAGAAACCCCACTCTCCAAAATAAGCGATTTCCTCACCCACAAGTCCGAAAGAGCATTGACCCCTCACCCCGCACCTTTCGAATGGGGAAGCTGAATATAGGGGTTAACAAAAAAAAGTAATGGTCATTCCTGGACAAATGAAAGCAATCTTTATAAGCTGTTATTTGGTCTTAAAAACAGTTGACCGTACGAAAAGATATAACGTGCAAGAAAAAATCTCAAACATATGCTTTTTGATAGATATCTTTTGAGTTTTACTCTTTCCAAAATAAAATCCTGCGTGTGACCCTGCGCTTATGAAATTACAAATGAAATCGGCCTTTTATAATCTAAAAAAGCAGTTTCTGGGGGGGGGGGATTTACCGTTTAAGGATACGGATTTTTCAGTTAGCTCATAATTTCGAAGCATATGTTAATATTTCTGATATATATTATTTGTTTCTATAATTTCATAGAAATTGGGCACTTTATGAGATATATATTGAAACCCAATGCAATCTCTCTGGTCAGTACCTTGAAAAACTTAATTAAAAGCCAAGTGTATAGAAGTGCGAGTATAAAAAATGAATTAAAAATTGATAAAGATTTAAATGGTGTCAGTAAATTAATATTTATAAATCCTTTTCAGTAGACCTAATCTGTGTTTAATGCGAATTAAAATGTTGATTAAAATTCTGAATTTTTATCAACATTTATTTGTATTTGGATTTTAAAGTTTCTGTAATGCAATAATAATTATTTCTGTGTCAATTAATCGATTAAATGGTTCGAATATTCGATTAATTTTTTTCCTGGCTATTTCTATTCGGCTAATTCGATCACATTGCTGTTAAAAATATATTTATTCACTATTCAAGTTTGATTAAAATCATATTTTCTTCTATAAGATTCGACCTTCCTAGAGTGTAAATCTTCGTTAAAACAGCGTAACTTGCTGAGTGTAATTCTTTGTTATTATTGGTTATGAAATTTATATTGTTACTCTAAAAACCTCTATGATGATTTCAAGAAGTTTGATTTGTGTTTTGAACGTAAAGAGAAAACGTTGTGAATAAGATCTAATTTCACAGAAAAATCATTATAAATTTTGATCTCATATATAGGTAAATAGCTATGGTACTTAAGTTATCAGTAACTGCCTAGGTATCATAATTGAGCATCTGAAGGTTTAACCAATTTATACATTATTTTACTTTTTAAAAATCAAAAAATGCTTCCACCGCCAAAATTCGGTGAGCTAGGATGATTTTTATTTTGCAATACGTGCTTAAGCTTAAGACTTTTCACATAAATATATATATATATATATACATATGCATTATTATTGTACATTTTAGTCCTTTTTAAAATAAGATTTATTGATTTATTTTATTTTATTTACAATTACTATTAAACACATTGGGCGAGGAGAGAACTAATTGAATCGATGAGTGCCGATACCACCTCAGTCACAAAAAGGAAATTTTTCAGGAGAGAGAAAAAACTTCATAACTCCTCCAAATTTGAGATTATTTTATGTGGCAAGTTTATCTGTGAACTATAGATGCCAAAGTTGTTTCAAATATTTCAAATATTTTGAGATTTTGTAAAAATCGTGTAAATGTTTGTTCTCGTATCCCTCAAAAACAGCTTTAGGGAGTAGAATGAAATTTAGTAACATTATGATCAGTAACAACTAAAACAATAAATGCCTGATTCTATTTTATCTTAAGTTTGAATAAATTTTAAAACTTTGCAAAATTGCATTTAAAAAAAGAGAGAAATCACTATAAGGCGTCCGGAGTTAATATATTAGCTAGCTATTTAATTTTTAAAAAACTGTTGGATTTTTTAGATGTTTATTTGCCGTTTTAGGTTTTTTGAAAATTTTGAGTTTTCTGGAGGCATAATATTTAAATTCTGTAAGGAATCAAACAAAATTTAGTTATAGGAGAGGAATGACCTCTTGACATTAAAACTTTTCCACTAAAACAAAACGTTAAGTTTGAATACAAATACCTTCTCTACTGAGAATTTCACTCAGCACTTACTTACAATCTAATATGGAATCATTTAACAATAGACAGAAATTATATCGTTGCTTTCAATAATTTTGCCTATAATCTACTTCCATTTTTTGTACTCCTATAATGCTGACGATAAGTCAGGCTGTTTGGAAATCTGCATTACATGCTAATCTAAGACAGGTAATTTCATCTAATTATTTGAGACAATTCAATTTAAAGTAATTTTAAAAAATATATGCTTTAAATAAAAACAGGTTGATAATGAATTTATCCTAATTTCAGCATTAAGCTAGCTTCTGATAATCACAATATTTTTAGCAGTATGTTTAAAATTTCAAATTTTGATACCTACAACCTCTGGTGATAAAAAAAAAATTGCAAAAAATGAAGATAAATGCCTAAATTGTTATTAGATAGCAACATTTGATAAAAGGTTCTATTATATAAAGAATTAAAGCGTAACCTGTTTGGGATACCCTGTATATTAAAACTTATCTAAAGATAACCATCTCAATAGCTATTTTCTGCATTTACTAGAAATTGTATGCAATTGTATGCACTTGGCTAAAATATCTAACATAAGAGTCAATTACTGGTGAAATCCATTTTTTCTTACCCAATAATTGATATATAGGTCATCTTAGATAAATAAATAATTTTGTTTATTAAAAAAATCTCTACGTATTTACTTTATGAACTATTATCTAATACGAATGTAGGAAAAAAAGGCACCAGGAAAAAATGCACCCTCCCCCCCTTCACAGCAGAGCCTGTTTATCGGCAGGGCAACCGGGGCACTTGCCCTGGGCCCACCAATTTCAAGGGCCCAAAATTTTTGTACTTTTCAACACAGATTGTTATTTATTAATTCATAAAAAACTTTGTATAAAAATTTGGATTGTCATTATCTTGAGTCGTAAGCTGATTCTCTGACATTTTACTGTACTAAGGGTCCTCTAAAACCCATGAGCATTCGATCAAAATCCGTGAGCCATTGTTTGAGCCTCTTTTTGCAAATTTTATTATAAGAAAGTCTCATCAGTTTTAAGATTCGTACTGTAAGTTTTTCGATTCTTTTCATTTATATTTTAAAGGAGTTTAGTATAGAAGTGTACGTATATGTACTATAGTATATGTCTAGATATTCATTTGTGAAAATAAATTTTATCCATGTATGCAAAATCATTTAATATTCGTTACTGCAATGTATGCATATATTTAATATCTAAACTTGATATATATTTCTGCAGATAAATATGTGCCCAGAACAACTTAAATGCGGACTATGTAATTTCTCGTAAATGCAAAGGCCCAAAAATTTGTATTTGCCCAGGGCCCAATATCGTGATGATCGGGCCCTGCTCCACAGAATTATATTTTTCATAGGGGCATGGGGGGTACGTGCACTCACATGACAAATCAAATGTAGGCTATAAAAGATTCTTTTGTAAATTGAAATGCATTTATTAGACAAAAGACTAAAAACAATTGTGACCCCTCCTCTCTGCAGAATTTTTTTGGGTCCGCCCCTGATTTTTTTTAAATAGTGGACAAAAACTTACTTTGATTTGCTTTTAACGAGGCTCTTGAATTTGCAAAGTGGGGGGGGGGGGGGTTCGTCAAGCACCCACCTGCCCCTATATGGGCTCAGTAAATGTGAAGATACTATTTAAAATGCTATTGTAAAATTCTGTTGTATTTTGATATCAATAGAAATAATTATAACAATACTATAGTTCAAAATAGGCTTTTTTGAACTCTTTTAATTTTAATTAATTTATTTATTTAGGTTTTTTTGTGCGTGTGTGTGAGGGGAGTTATGAAAAAAACGGATAAGAAGTATGATGATAACTTATCTGGAAGCATTTAAAATGTATTAAAATAAATAAAATAAAATGCATCAGATATTTAAAAAGGCGCTTAAAGTGATACACATCACTAAAAATAAAATAATTTTCAGATTTAATTTTACAGCTAAGCCAAAGTAATATTAGAAAAACCAAACAGATAGCTAAAAGATTAGTTTTTTTATTAATTTTTTTAAAAACTTGTCATGGTTACTGTGAAAGTGAATGTGACACAATTTAATTAAGGTGATTGGATCATTAAAAACTGCCGGTTTGTAGATATATTTCTCATTAATTAATACATATTTAATCATGTCCTTTTGCTATGAGCCTTGATTTCCCTTTTTTATATGAAAATAATACTATTTAGTTCGGTAAATATGTTTGTTCTGTTTTTTATAAAAACTTTTAAAAAAGAAACAGACATACAGTGGAACTTCTTTTTGCATATCTAACCGACCCCTTATTGCGATCAAGATCGCGCCGAAACCCATTACAGGAAACTTCTGACTCTTCTGACAGGCTTCTTGACTAGGGGTACGCCTGACCAGGAAAGACAAGTCAATTATCTTTGAGACGGTCCCTCTTTTGAACCCCAACACCCCGGCTAAGGCATAAATCGCGTAAATCGTTTTTCGATGTAATGGGATACCACGTCAGTTAAGCTGGTACGTGTCCGTGGGAAAAATTTAGATTCATCAAATGCGCAAAACAGCAATAAAAACACGTCGCGAGTAACAATAGCTTACCGACAACGGTTTTCCAGTGGCGAACGGTCTCGATAGATAATTATTGTTGTGTAGTAGTTCGCCAAGTACATAATTATGTATCAGATGCCTTTCGAAACATCGAGGATTTAAACTAAAAATTTGCCCCTCTGAACTAAGTTTTGAATTTACGAACTCAGAAATCAGTAACATTGCACTCTGGCTGACTTTAGTCTAGGCGCAGTGCGAGATGCAGTGAAAACGTACATCCCAGGCGCGCATTATCGTCCTCCTGTTACTCTGCTATGTCCGCTAAGAACGTCGTAGATTTAGGACATGTTTTGCTTTAGGTTCGGTAATCACTGTTGTTTTCCCTTGCTTTTTTGTTCTTTTATGGTAACCATACTTTTAAGTAATCTTTGCACTCTGGAGTAGTCTTAGCGAAGTTTCTTCAGTTTCTGTCGTTAGCATTTAACAAGTTCTGTAAATTTTTTTCAAAAATTGATAAGTACATAAAACATGGGAATAATTTGGAAAAATTCGGGAGATTTATAAACTGTTCGGGAGATCGTTCTGAAATTCGGGAGTCTCCCGGAAAAATCGGGAGGTATGGCAGCTATGTCATAGGTATCCGGGAAAGATCAGCAAACGCTACCACTGCAAGTTATTATGACTCTGCTAAATTAAATTTAAGAATTATGGTGATAGAAATTTTTTTTACTTAAACCCTAATGGGTATCTCAGAACCCTTCTTTTCCAACAGGTTACGACTACTACAACTCATATATATGTATACGTGTGTGTGATAATGTAGTGAAGAATATACATTTTGTATGGCAAAAAATTCCTCATGGGGGGATTATGACCCCCCTAACCCCCCCCCTTGGCTACGCCCCTGATCTTAAATATAAAGTTTCAACATTCTACGATCAATAGCTTTTGAGATATGCGAGTTACATACATACGTACGTACACACGTAAGAACGCACAGATGGCATGGAAAAATGCCAAAATAGACTCGCCGCCTCTGGTCAAAATCGGTTTTTTTGTCGAAATTTGGTCCCCGAAATTTTTACATACATACATTCATACTTCCTTATACTCCGTACAAGGAAGTAAAAATGCAAGCTTCATTTCGTTATTATGGTGTCTGAAAAATCACTACACTCAAAAATCGCCATGGATAGCTCGCGCATTAAACGAAATACTGTGGGTTTTTATAATAGTAAATTTTTATGTCAAATCCTTTTAACCTAAATAGATTTCTAACTCCTTTTTAAACTCATAACGTCAAAATGGCATCATTCTCACTTGTGATATCTAATATGAAGTTAGTGAACATTAGTGAAAGAAAACTCGCGTTATTTTACTTTTGTACAGCATATTGTTACAAATTTTCAGGGCAACCTGCTGTTCTTGGGCTTAAAGTAGTTCAAAAGTCGTACTCTATGCTTCAATAGTTAAATTTTGCTTTTTGTTGCATAAAAATCGGTCAACTAGAAACGGAGGTTTCGGTTTCCTCTTTTTTTCTTATGGCGGTACTAGAAATATCGATTGTAGGCTTTTTCTAACTTCACTTTTGGGGACTTATTTTTGGTGCCAAATTCGGCAATATTTCGCCAATGGTCATTTGGCACTATTTTTCCAATGGGACCTGAAAGTTGGTTTTCCTGCATTAAAAACACATAACTTAACATTTCTCTTCTATGACATAATCAAAATTCCTGCTTTATGTTGAATCCTCGAGAAATAGACTCTTCTAGAAGTTTCTTGTAGCTTCTGCCCTACCTATAAATACAAGCTGTCAGAGGCCCCAGTTCAGTCTGAACTGATCTCCCGTCCAGTGAGTTTGCTGTGTTACACTTTGTATTGACACTACAGAAGCAGTGTTTTGACTTGCTTTTCGAAGCTGATTTTAAAGTGCTGTGTGTAAATTCTTGCTTCTTGATTGCTGAGGGACTGTTAGTGTTATCCCATGAATATTTTCACTGAATTTTTATCTGTGGATGTGATTTATTTTATGTGAGAAATACAGTATTTGTGAGAGCTTCTGATCTAAGCGGACTGTTAAAAGCACGTTACTGTTTGATTATGCTTGTGAATCTTGTACAGCTGATTGTTCGACGAAGTTCTAGAAGCAATAAAGTTCGTTTTCCATCCTGACAAGTGGACTATTTACTAGAACTTTCTACACCAATTGGACTTTAGAACAACGAACCCCAGAAACAAGCTGAGTATTCTGCTACAATATGATAATCTGAGAGTTTATTATTTCGCTCATGGGGTAATATTTTGTTTAAACTTGATAACCTAATTAAGATTTCTAATACCTTTTTTAACTCGTGACATCAAAACAACGTCATTTCATTTATGATATGCCACTTTGTTTATAGTTATGTCTATCGCCAGCATACAGATGGTATGTCACGATAATTTTTTTACACAATATTAACATTTCTAAGGCATTTTTAAACTCTTGACATCAAAATGACGTCATTTCATTTATGAAATACCATTTTGTGTACAGTTATGTCTATCACCAGCATATAGAGGGTATATCACATGATCACTATTTTACATAATCGGAAATTGGGAAAGCTTTCTGAGGGTGAAAATTATCGAAAAAATAAAATAAATCAAATCAAATTCTTCCAGATTTTATTTACGCACTCAGCTGGAAGAATGTTTTTTTTTTTTTTTTTTTTTTTTAATCTATTCAATCAATTCTGCCATGTAGAGGAAAATGATAACTGTAAGTGCTCATATAGACTCCTGTTCGCGTAATTTTGTTGCTGAAAATTGCATCAATTGTTGTTTGGCCCCTAGTGGTGAAATGTTTTGGATTAGTGCGTATTGGAAAATCTAAAGTATCCATTTCAGTTATGAAATTGGATCCTTGATCGGAATTTAATTCTATGTTAAAATCTCCTATTAAAACAGTCTTACAATCATACTCCTTCAGCAACGTTCCGAATATAGCGTCTAATTCATCTTCATAAGAAATTCGAGGACTAGCGTATGTAACTGCAAATCTCGCTTTATCTTGAATACTAGCTGCGTGCCCGTTCTTCGCACGGTAGGAAACGAAAATGTTCCTTACATGTGTAATTCCACTTAATTCCAGTGATGTGAAATCTAAAATAAAAGCGAAATTATTTGACTTATAATTAAAGTTTGCGTCATGAGTACTAACTTGGCATCATTGCAATATCATGACTCAAAAAACTGCATCAGTGTCATTCGCGATCAGAAAAGTGAAAAGCTTAGCGGTTTGCAGAGAACTCCTGACTTTCAAAATGTGTTATTTCTATATCATACTGTTTTGAGGTTCAAGTTGTAGCATTAAATACCTCAGACACTACATGAAATGGACAACTATATTTATTTTAAAATAGCTGCGAATTTCATTTTTAAAAAGTTCAAGTAATCTCCTCTGTTGAAATTACTGCGGGATATATCAACGCAAATTAGAATTACTTATCGTTCAGTTGTTTGTGAAACAACCCTTAAAAAAGGATAAACAGAACACTTTTAATTTCATGAAATATTTATTAACGTTGTATATTGGGATTTATTCATATCATCCTTACAAATCTACCAATACTACCTATTACGCATATTAATACTATCTATCTTTGCTTCTCCCTCTTTAATGCTCAATTTAACGAAACAGCTTATATTATTTGGCACAAATGGGTCCTTTATATTCTATGGCGATTCTTTAGCAATTTACGCATTACCATAAACATTATTCATTTCCCATAATAGTTGCTATTTAGGAAGCTCTCCATACAAATTTAATTTATGCATAGTTTTGTAAGATTGGCGTATTTAGCCCCGCAAAACATTTTATCTCACCGTGGTGAAAAATACTCAAGCGGTGCCAACTTAAATATCCATGTATCCAATATAAAGATATCTTATAAATCCTCCATAGTTCTGTCTACTGAAAACATCAAACTCTGTCATCTCGAGGAGTTATTTAGAATCGCTATAACTGTGAGAGGACGTTAGAGTTGCAGAGTTTACAAATTTCACGCATTTTTAAAAATTTATGACGTCACTGTTTAACTACCGTAAAAGATACCCCGGTTGGCATCATGAATTTCTCAGTTTATTTCTAAAGTAAGTTTTAATCAAAATATCGCCTCCTTGTGTTAAAAAAAGAGCAGGGATAAATGAGTTAAATTTGTTTCGTAACTTTTACGTATTTTAAAGCATTTGACGTCATAGATCCTCACTTGCGCATTGAAATTCCGATATCCCATTTAAAAAATCGATTGGTTGGAAAAAGAACATTTTTTATAATCCTTTTTGTGGCAACGCAATTAATTTAACACGTGCCATGATCAATTAATGCAATCCCGTAATCTCTCCTTTATGGAGGAACGTAATTCAACGTTAAAATAAAACTATACTCGCAACGTGCATGCATACGTTAGGCAACGCCTGCGCCATAATTAAATGCCAAAAATAAAAATAGTAAATAGAAAAATTTTAATATATCGCGCTTTGAAACGAACTTTGTAACTTTTAAAATGAACATTTTCAGCACCGTGAAGACATTTCAATTTTTAAATAAGCACCGGATTAAAATACCACTTCTAATAATAATAATCGTGAATTTATTAGTTTATTTCTACAGTAAATTTTAATCAAAATATCGTCTCCCTGTGTTGAAAATAGACCTGGAATAAATGAGTTAAAATTATGGCTTAATTTGTACGTATCTTAAAGCATTCGACGTCATAGATCCTCACTTGCGAATTGAAATTCCGATATCCCATTTCAAAGCTCGATTGGTTGAAAAAACCTTTTTTTGTAATCCTTTCTGTGGCAACAACCGAACATAAGTTCTCCTGCCGCGATCGCAATGTAATGAATGGCGGAATATCGTGTTGATGCTATTAAATTCTAAACATTAGGCTGCATTAAAATTCGTAAAAAATCATCTAATTTACATAATTTTTTCGTTTTTATTTTAAAAGAGGGAGAAAAGAATGTTTCACGATTTGTCAAAATATCCAAAAGTTATGACGGATAGAATTCAAGATGGCGACAATTTTAAAATTATTTTATGAAAAATTCGCCGAAGTCGATGCTTAGTAAAAAAATTCCTAAAAATCGGTAAATTATGTTACGTATTCAGAACAAACTGTTTTTAAAAGAAAAATTTCTCCTCTATCCGATGATACAAATGCCGTTTTGCTGCGAGCGTAATTTCCGCCGTTATTACGAATTAGGTGAGAAAAAATGCCAAAAATCGCATAAAACATAAAATAAAAAAAATTCTAGGTCGAATTTTGAAAAAATCGCTTCGAGGTGCACAACTTCATGTTTAGATCTTCCCCAGTGCCAAATTTGGTGTTTCTAGGTGTAGCCGTTTGTCCGTAACACCGCCGACACACAGACATCTTCTTTTATAATAAGTAGAGATATGCAATGACCATTGAACACCATTGATCTGGCTTGTGTAGGCACGGGTAAAGTGTTTCATTAAGTTTTCCTTTATCATAACTCCAGATGGCTTTCTGTTTTGGAAACCACTGTCTATCCGTTCGACCAAAGTGAATCCTGGTATTTGAAAATCATCTGAAGGGATAGTCCATGTTTCCGTTAGCAATATCAAATCACTCTGCAGAAAACATGGATGAAACGGAAAAGTGACTCAACGGCAGGTTAAAGGGGGGGGGAGCGGTCTCCGAGAAAAAAGAAAATAATGTAAAAGATACTATTTTACTTCCATAAAATGGATGTATATGTAATTTTCTAACTAAGTGTTTGTACAAGACATCCAAGCTAAACTAATTCCTAGCTTAACTCAAATAAATTAAAATTTTCAATTTAGAAAGAAGTTTGCCATAGAACACAAGCTCATACATTTTTCAGTTAAGAATACTGTATTACTTGTTTAGTGAAAAATGAAATCAAAAATAATTCCTTTATCATTTAGTGATGATGACAGGTGAGTTTTAACAAAACTACTTTAATGGCTGAATTTGATGAAGTTCGACCTACCTCTGTGAATATGAGGGATGGATGCAAGATGAGACAGATGTTTTTATCATTACTATAGAGGGATTTTGAGAGATGAAGTGGACCTATTTTTCTTCCCTTTCCGTCCATACCTACTGAACCACTGATTTAGCATTTATGCAGTGTGCATAAATGATAAATCGGTGGTTCCGAAAGTTTTCACGGTGGTCATTAGCATTTTCTGAGGGATGACACCAAGACTGGTGTCAAAGTAGATGTGTGAACTATGTGACAGCACAGGCAGGGTGTCAATAATTTTTTTTTTAAATCTTTGATTATTTAAATCGAGGATGCACAACCTCTGGCCGATGGGCCATTATTGGCTCATGACACCAGTTCCAATCACCCACCAACCCAGTTTCACATTGAAAAGCATAAATCAGAATCCATAAATTCGATTTTTAAGAAAAGCAATTAATTGGGAAAATTTAATTCAGATTTGTTTTCAATTGCCATAAACATGACAACAGAAAATATTCAATTATAATTTAATAATTGACTTTTATCAGTATGGTACACCATATTTTCAAGAACTTTTGGTAATTGGGCGATTCCAATCTATTGTAATCAGTTATGACATGTCCGCAATAAGTTTGATTGGTCATAACAGGACAAAAAGTTGAATTAGGTGAACAATATTTCTTTTTTTTATAAACAATGTAACATACTATTTACAGAAAAAGAAAAACAATTCACCTAACTCTTTTTTTGTTAAGTTATGATCAACCAATTTTGTTGCTGACAAGACATAAATACTCGTAATATTGTAGAATGGCCCAATTACCTTTCCTATACGTGCCATCATATAAAGAGTATCGACAGCTGGTAAGTACCGTAAATTCCGGCGTATAACGCGCACTTTTCATACAAAAAATAAGGTCGAAATTTAAGGGTGCGCATTATACACCGGTTATAAAAATGATAAATTTAAAAATAAGGAAAAGATGAGCATAAAAAAATGAGATTTCTACATGTACCTGAATGTTGTTTACTTAAAAGAAATGACATACCTTATGAACTTCAATTTTCATTATCGGACAGCATAAAAAGTTCATCATATTCATCTTCTGTTAATATTTTCAGGCACATGATCAAATTCAGTTTCATCTTCACTATCACTGTTACTCTGATCCATAAATAAATAGTTATCATGTGTTCCATCTAGATTGTTCGATATACTACATTTTTAAAATGACTTTTTAATTATATCAGGTTTAATTTCATTCCATGCTTGTATTGTCCGCTCACACACTATTTCTAGACTGGAATGAGGCACTTCACCTCTTTCCGTATATGTTTTATCTCCTTCCAACATCCACGTATTCCAAAATCGTTTTAAAATTCCTTAGAATGGTTTATTAATACACACATCTAAAGGTTGAACTAATGACGTTAATCCGCCTGGATAACTGCCATGTCTGTGTTACACTCTATCATTAATTTCTTTGTATTATCCGTTAAATGCGATCTGAACATATCCCAAACTAAAAGACTTTCTGGATTCCATAGGGCAAGTCTGTGATTGCAAAGTAAAGGGTGCGCGTTATACGGAGGATATACATAAAAATTAAAAAATGAAGTTTAAAATTATAGGTGTGCGTTATACTCCAGCATTTACGGTATCTAGTTATTGATAGTATAAATCTGTAAATAAAATATTTCCTTGGTATGCAAAATAAAATAATTTTGTCTCAAGTGGATGATTTTAAAAGCATAGAAAAATTGAAGGATGATTGTACACCGACTTAATTTGCAAATTTAAAAGCAAAGATGTCAAAAATAAAAGTTTATAGAAATGTTAATCGCAAGCAATCACAATAATAGTATAATGAGATTTTGTGAAATAGACTCCAAATGCCAGATTTCAAGTTTGTAAGTCTGCTAAAAGTACTTCAGAATTTTGATGATCGGTGAGTCAGTGGCGAGATAGCAAAACTTAATGGCAACTATTTTCAGAACTATAATTAATAGAAACAGGTAATTTGGGAATTTAATTAAATACATTAGTTAGAATCTCTAACATAATTCTGTGCCCCAGCTTGCAATTTGAAATAGAGATATAGAAAGTTAAAAAGTTCCTCGAATTGCTTCCAGAAAAAGCCATTTGCTTGACTTGGCAGGACATTTACAATGTCCACTGATACGTAGTCATATGTTCTTTTCATAATAAAGTTACAAAACTTTTCTTCTGCTTTGTTAATTTGAAATTGAAAAAGAAAAAAAAAGGATAAATTTAAAGCTTTTTGCAGCACACTGCATGAAACATTGCTCAGAAATATTTTACTTTATTAAAATATTTTTTTTAATTTTTACAATAGTTTAGTAATTCTAATTTATTTAACTGAAAAATATTTCATTTGTTGAGATAAGAATATGTTGCCTTAATTTTACTATGAACAAAATTCAAGCTTTTCAAAGCTCTGAAAAGCATTCAGGTTGTGAGATTGTATCAAACAAATGAATAAGAAATTTAATTGAGAGCTACGCAATAAACTGAAAAAAGAAGTATTTATTCAGAAGTTATAATTATTAATAACATTACATTAGGAGGGACATACAAACAACTTTTAAAATTTTTTCATTACATCTGTCAACACTACCTTAGGAAACAAATTGAATCTTTCAGTTACATACACTAGAGGTAGATTGGCTGAGCCACCCTCATTAGTTTTCATGTGAACAGTAATTGAATCCAAATCTAAGTCTTCTGGTACCGTCCCAAAATTTGGATCTGATCTTGGAATGGCTGAAGGCTCTACCTTTTTACTGTTTTTGTCACTATTACTCATATTCAAGTCATTTGAAGATGTGTTTACACTGGGGACAGTTTCTTGACTATACTTGATGGGTAAATTTTTGTGGGCAACATCATGATGTTCTTTGAGCCGTGATGCAAACTCAAATCGTTTGTTACAATAAGAGCATGTTACTCTCATTTTGTGCTTCAATGCAAGATGTTTGTCAAGGAAATGCCTTTCACTCGTAAACTTGCAGAATTCACATTTATAAAACTTAAAATC
The DNA here is from genome assembly GCA_038373885.1 of Cheiracanthium punctorium. Classification (NCBI taxonomy): domain Eukaryota; kingdom Metazoa; phylum Arthropoda; class Arachnida; order Araneae; family Cheiracanthiidae; genus Cheiracanthium; species Cheiracanthium punctorium. The sequence goes on along the minus strand of JAWZYV010014196.1, from coordinate 88,938 downwards.
AGTTGATTCGACACTACTTGATGACTGATCCATTTTTTTGTAATCCAATGCAATTCGACTGTGAGCCCTCTTTGAATGAGCAGAGACAGCCTCCATGGATGAAAAAGCACCTCCACAGTGAGAACATACATACACCGTAGAGTTAAATTTAATTCGCTTGTTGGGAAAATCATCACTTGATTCATGAGAACGTTTACTACTACTTTTGCTAGTTTGGTAATCACCAATTGATTTTAAGGCCAACAATGGATGGGATAAAGCTGAATGTTCTTGGAGCTGTGTATGATTATTGACTTTAGTATAGCAGTAGCCACAAGCTAAGTAGTTATTTTGAGACTGGCGACATGACACAAAACCCTTCACTTTGAATTCCATTTCCGAGTGCATCAGGTCAGCATGTTTCTTCAAAGCAAACAAATTTTCCTGTGTAGACTTACAGTATGCACATTCATAGATTTCTTTATCTTTAGGAGATAATTCCACAGTAGGATCTGGTGAGAAATAGTAAAAATATTCAGTGTTTTTGCTAGTGTGAGCTTTCCGCATGTGTTTCTCTACTTCTTGGATTGTCAGCATCTTTCTAATGCAATAGCTGCAAGAATATCTCTTGACTAAACTCTTGCCCGATGTGCTGTCATTTGAGTTTTCATCCAACTGTGAGACCGAATTATCTTTTAAATTACACTCACGACCTTTCATAACATTAGCCTTATTATCGTGCTGTTTTTTGTTATGCATCTGAACATTAAATTTGTGGTGAGATTCATATGCACAATCACTGCATGTATAAAACTTCACTTTATATGATTTTTCATCTGTATCTACCTCTATCTGAATCTCTTCAAAGATATCATTCAACTGCTTCAATCGTATTTTTAATAAATTCTTCTCAATGTCTTCTTCTATGGCAGAATTTGATAGTACAGAGTATTCCATAGGATTAGGATCATGCATTTCATCAGTATGGTATTTCAAAGCAAGAATGTTTACGAAGTATTTATTACATTGATGGCATTCGTAGGGTCTATATTCTTTCTGCAAACAAACATGCAAGTGGGATTGCAATTTTAAAGAATTTTTCATCTTCTTGCAACACATATCACAAGATTCTGTAAGCTTGGCATTTTCAAATTTCTGTGGCTCTGTTAAGAATACTTTCACCATAGCTTCTATTTCAATATTATTATCTGTAGAACATAATATATCCGAATCAGGATGGGCTTTAATAAAATGTTCTTTAGTCTCCTTTCTGCTAAGACACTTTTTCTCACATAAGCTGCAATCAAATCTTTGATAAGCCAATTCCCTGTACATATGATTTTTCATCATATTCTGATTAACACATTTATATTTGCAAAATAAGCAAGTGAATGATTTTTCAACAACTGGAAAATCAACATCAATATCAAGAGTGCCCAATTTGATTTCATCAATTGCAGCAGAAGAGAACTCTCTGACAGCAACCACAGTATTGTCAAACTCTTCGTGTTGCATTTTATGTTCTTTTACTTTCTCTCTATCATTGTCATAAAATTCACAATCTGTATGATTGCATGCATAAAGTTTTGATCCATGACATAAAAGGTGATTCTTAAATTGTGACCATGAGTCACACATTTCAGGGCAATAAGGACATGGTAAATTCAATGCATCATGAACAGACCTCAGATGATCGATATACATTTTAATACTTTGAAATTTTTCAGTACAAAATGGAATACCACAAATTATATCTGAGGATAAATTCTTTACATATTTAGGATAGCACACGGACTGCATGTGTTTTGGATAGCACTTGTTGTCAATGACATGATACAGATCCATTTCACAGCGATTTGTCAAGTTTTCTTTGGAAGTTTCAGAAGTTTCTACTCCCACACCTTTGTTAGATGATGAAATACTAGCATAACTTTTTTCACTGGATTCTTCTTGCACACCACTGTTTAACTGTTTTTCTTCAGAAGTTGCTTCCTCTTTAGAGCCTCGCATGTAGGCCCTGAGTGGTTCATCTGAGTGTGCACTACACAGATGGAGTAAAATTTCTTCTTTTGTCTCAGCCCCATGAATGCAATAATTACACTGAAATACATTCAAACCATGCAATCGATAGTGATTCATTAACCGCTTGAATGTAAGAAAATCCACTTGACAGTAGTGACATAAAAATACGGAAACAGTCCTATGAACAGTTTCATTATGCTTTTTAAATTCTTTTGGATCATAGGTGCTGTAGTCACATTGACCAACAGCGCAAATGTATGGCCATGTGGTATTGGGAACAGGAGCAGAAGGCTCTTCATTTGCCCCATCTGGAACTTCAATAGGCTCACACACTAATATATCAGTATAGGGATCCTGTGCATGACAATTTGTAATATGTATCTGAACATGAGCTTTACTATAAGCTCGGTAAAAACACTTACTGCATTGATATATACGTTTATTATGTTTTAGAGCAATGTGATTGGCCATATTATCACTGTTCAGTTCATCTTTCAAGCAGTAGCAACAGTGAAATCGTTTCCCATCATGCTTTGTTTTCAAATGTTCTGAAAATTCTTTAACAGAATCTGTGGTATAAGTGCAACTGTACAAGCCACATTTGAAGAAATGTTTTAACTTTTGAATTGTCTTCATTGTAATCAAATCATTGGGAGATTTCAATTCCTCAAATTTTTTTAATTTAGAATCTTTCATGCTTTTTTCATGGATCGTAGCCTGATATGGAATTTCAACAGACTTGTCTTTAGTTATGGGATCAGTAATTTTAGCACCATCAATGCTAGTAAGCACCCCATCAAAAGGCTCATTTCCCTTACTGGGAATGGATACATCATTACTTTCCGTTTCAACAATATCAATATTCTTAGGCTCAGTTTGCTTCGAGTGTGACGTAACTTCACTGACTTCTTCAACTAGAGACTGACAGGGTAAAGTACCTTTCCTGTGTTCTTCAAAATGATCAAGAAATGCACGCGTGTTTTCAAATTTCAAGTGACAGACTAAACAAGCATTCTTATTTGGAACTTTGTGATTAGCAATGTAATGATCTTCTAAAACAGATTGGAATGCAGCCATGAAGTCGCAACAAGGACAATTTATCATTTTTGCATTCAGCTCTGCTGAAGTAAATGACTTTTTAGCGGAGGAAACAGTGACTCCACTGGTTGAAGGCTCTGGATTCATTACATCATTGATTTTCTTTGCCCAACGCCCAGAACGACGCAAACCAGTTTCACCAAGCAACTCTTCTGGATGCCAAGAGGGATCATCAGGGTCATCAGAATCACTACTGTCAGAGATTCGTACTCGGCCTCTTCCTCTTCCCCTCCCTCTGGATGATCTTCCTCGACCACGCATGGCAGATGAAGGTAACAAAGAAGCAGGAGTTCTAACTATTCCAGTGGAAACTGGACTTATCCTGGGTGCAATAGGTCTAGTGTTAAGAAGTGAGACATTTTGAGGTGTTTGGGGCCGGATAGTAGGCATTCGAATTGGTGTAGGCTTTGGTTGTATCGTGACTTTACCAGCAGAAATGACTTTTGGATCGGAAGATGGTGGAGGGGCAGTTGCAACTCCCCCACCACCAGGGTTTCTCCTGTTTCTGTCTTTAAAAGGACAATCATCTTGCATATGCAGAATAAGACAATGAGGTAAGGTGAATATTTTTTGACAGTGCACACAAAAGATGAAAGGACTACCTTTGTGACAATGACGCAGATGATGAACAAATGTCTGACCACTGGTTGTTTCAAATATACAATCTTTCACACCACATTTATAAATCATCTCTTCTTTAATACAAGCACGCTCTTTAATGTGCGAAACCAGCACACCAGCATTGCTGAAACACTTTCCGCATTGTTTGCACCACATGGAAAGATCTGTTCTGTGATCAGTACGAGCATGTTTCATAAACTCTGCTTCTTCTTGAGTCTGGAATTGACATGAAGCACAAGTAAAGGTTATTGGATCATCATCAGATGGTGTTGCTGCTTCTGGGGCAGGGGCAGGGGCAGGTGCAGGAGCTGCAGCTGGAACATTTGCAGGTTTAGGTGGATGGGAAGCAGTGACCACTACCTTTGAGGTTTCCATCTTTTCTTTTTTAATCTGGGATACATTAATAGGATTGTTTGTAGGCGTGGATTGTTGATTTACACTCTGAACAATCAATATAGCTGGTTGTGATGAATCTGAACTATCAGAGTTGGTAAAATTAGGTTTCTTTTTGGCAGCTGGCTGTACACTTTCAGGTGCTATAAACAAATAAGAAAAGAAAATTTTTTTAAAAAAAGATTGTCCACAGTATATATATACATACACAGGGGTAGACAGAATATTTTATATTAATGACTGTCATTTTATCTCTCACCCCCTTTATTGAAAATTGTGTCCCAAAAAAGCAACATAATGTTACATATATTTAAATACTATTAGTTCACAACTTTAATCTATTGTTACAACATTTCATAAGCTGTAGAATATGCATCACATGTATTTTTCTATAAATAGGTTACAATCATACAAATTTCAACATAGGGTTACCAGACGAAATACACGAAAGATGAGAGATAAAATGACATAGTCAATTAATATTGTTTTAATATGGGGGGGTAGGGTCTCCCCCTGGCGAGGCTCAAACAGCCGAGCTTATATGTATGTATGTGTATGTATATGTATATATATAAAACACACTAGCCGAAGTACCCGTCGTTGACGGGTTAGTACTGAATGCAAATTTCCAAAAAGCAAAAACTTTTGTCAACATTGTAGGAGTACACAGAATGGATGTAGTATGTTGGCAAAGTAAAGAAAGCAAAGTTATAATTTTTATGTATTGTTAAAATATTACAGGTTAGAGAGTAACTAAGTAATATCATTTCATTCGCTTTAGTCATAATTATGGGATGCACAAACGAATATTTACACATATTGAAATAATTTTCGCAAAATCTCAAAATCTAATCAATATTTTTGAAAAATTGGAAGCCTAGAATTTAAGTTGAGTGACAACCTATCACGTCACCAAATTTTGTTTCATTCCCTGCAGTCTTAATTTCGTGATGTTGGAACAAAATTTCAGCATTTTAAAACGATTTTCACAAAATCTCAAAATGTAATCAAAATATTTTTAAAATTCAACACCTATAAATTAAGATTAGCAACTACCTATCATATCACCAAATTTTGTATGATTCATATTAGTCGTTATTACGTGATGCTTGAAAAAATATAAACATATTTTGCAAGAATTTTCACAAAATCTCAAAACATTTTTTTTTTTTTTAAATTGGACACCTATAGTTTATGCCCATAACACTAAAGAGATGATGTACAAAATGTCAGACTTTTATATAAAATGGCTCAGAGATATCTTTAAGGGTGTATGTTGAAAAAAAAAAGAACTGTTTTTAGTCTTGGTACACAAATTGCACTAATATAATAAACTATTAGCACCATGGTCTCCAAAAAATTCCAGATGGTTCTTCATAAGCTGCTTTACACACTGCAATAAGCGAAAATGCTGTGGCGTTTGTGAAATTTTCAGAAAAAATTCTTAAACATGGATATGATCTGCAAGATTTTTCGAAGAGTGACAGACACACTTTGTGAAAATTTCCGGTTTTTAAGAATTTTTTCTAAAAGTTTTAAAACTGATACAGATTGATCGTTTATTGCAGTATGTAGTACAGCTTGTAAAGAGACAGTTTCAAAATTTTGAAGTGCCTGGCATAATTAGTTTATTTGTAATTATGTACGAAAATCACATGATTTTTTCGAACAACACTGTTAAACAAAGATGATGGGGGCTATACATAAACTTGAATGTAAACGTATTATTGCGAGAGTGGAAAAAATTATTTTCTATCATTTTTCTCTATACATCTGAAATGTGATCTTGGGATTTTTTTTTGTACAAGGGTCGTATACAAATTAAAAAAATTTAAGTTTTTTAAAATAAACAAGAGGATCTTTTTTTTTCATTAGACTTATTTCCTACCTTATTTTGAAAATTTTTTTAATTTACATTTCCCACTTTAATCAATAAAAGAAAATTCATGTTAACGCCTTTTTCGGACACTCTGTGTATATATACAGGGGGATTCAAAATTCATCATCAATACTTGATAGAGAGATAGGGAATTAGAAAAGACTATTTCACAAGGAAAGCATGGGTGCAAATGAACTCATGGTGGTTTAGCAGACGCTTTGTGTCCATATCTTCCATTCATGCACTGTACGATAGCTCATTTAAAATAAACTTTTTATTCCATTTGTCAGATAAATAAACTTGGCAACAAAAGTAATTACTTTAGCTGACGATTTCCGAACACATGCAAATCTATCTGACGTGCGTAGTCAGCCATTCAGAAAGGTGACATCTAAGTAGTAACATGAATCAGTATGCATGGAATGAACTTTTAGATATGCATTTAACTTATGGTGCTGCAAAGCTTCCCTTACACCACTATGTGTCCATTGGCACCCATGCTTTCCTATGTGAAGTAGTCTGTTTTTATTTCTTATCTTCTTACCAAATATTGATGATGAATTTTGAATTACCCTATATATTATTATATATATATACACTGTGGAAGTAATGTGACCAATTCAGGGAACAACAAAGCTGGGCACCTCATAAAGATAGTCACCTTACAAAGATAGGGGGGGGGGGGGGGGGGGTTGTAGAGTGAAATTTTATAAAAGTAGTTACTATAGACAGGTGATCTCTGAACCAAGGAGGTCACTTAAGTAGGTTCTACTATACATACATAAATGCATACTAAATGAAGAAACAAGCAAAAAAAAAATTTTTTTTTTAATATTATAAAAATTTGAGAAATATGGGTTAGCAAAAACTATTGCCCAATATGCTTTAAATGGCATGTAAAAACTGTGACCAGGCATGTATTATTTTGCACTACATGCCCGACTCGTCATATAAAAAAAAGATGCTTTACATTCATCTGATTCAGAAGACTGGAAACAAGTAAGAGTTGTAACTCTGTACTGGAAATAATTTCTGTGAGTTAAATGAACAGAGATTATGGTTAATGTTTGATCTTGACATCTAACAGGTGGAGTTTGACTAATTTTGGTTTTGTTGGCAAATTTGCATTTTTCGAACATGTATTCTTTCAGGGGTGATTGTGCCTTCTAAAATTCCTGAAAAATCTACGCAGTAAAAATGATTGGTTAGTTTTTGTTTTGCAAATATATGGGATATGATGGTAATTTAAAATTAAACTTTCCACATCACAAAGTGCTTTTTTAATTCAAGTATGAAAATACAAGGGAACAAACAACCTGCATTTAGTTGCACTATTCACCATAACTTTTTTTTTTTTTTTTTCTCCCTTGATTTAAACGCGAGTACATAAAGTAACTGAACAGATATTTATCTTTTTTTCACAAATAAGTGATTTATTTAAAAAGATACTTTTTTGCTCTATACATGGAGGGTTAACTTTCTTGTAGTGATACGAAAACAGGCAAATTCTATGCTTATTTTTGTCCTGAAGTTGACAAATATACAGATCTGAGAATAGTGTCAGATCTGTTTGATATTTATAAAAAATAATATAAAATGCTGACAAGTACGGAATTGTTTATTAAGTATTTTTACAGCTTGAAAGTATTTATTTAATAGGTAAATTATTGTAAGCTATATTTATTTATTGTTACCTGAATTTTTCTGCATATTTTGTTATGAATTTGATAACGATAAATTAGATATGGCTGCTAGAGATGAGTTCGGGCTCATTTTTTGAAGCCCGAGCCCGAAATTTCAGCTAAAGCTAATTAAAATTCAATAAAATTAAATAAAATTCAATGAAGTAATTCTTTGATAGAATACAATAAATTTTGCCGTTTATGCAAATTAAAGACAAATATAGTTACAAACTCCCAATGCATTTTCCACTGCATCTTTATATCTATGTTTATGAAATAATGTTCGATCTCATGACTAACTAAACAATATAAGCCGCCGTTCTGAAATACCCAAAGAGTTTCATGCGCCTTCTAGGCACCTGTGCCCCTATTTTTTTTTATAAGTACTTTTATTTTCCACATGAGTCACTACTTAAAAATCTGTTTCAAGGAGTTTGTTCAATAAAATGGAAATTTTTCACGAGCCCAAGCCTGAACGCAATTGTGAATTACAGAGCCCGAGCCCGGTTCGGGCCCGGGCTCGGGCTGAGCCCGTCTCATCTCTAATGGCTGCCATCCTATAATCACATCAATTCTCAATTAGTATTGTGACCTTGATGAAAAGTAACATTTAATACTTTTTAAAGCAAAGAAACATCCTATGAAATAAGTGTTAAGAATAAAGAAGTGGCATTACTTACCTCCTTGTGAATTTTCTGTGTCACTTGAAACAAAAGATCTCTTATTCTAAAGTTAAAAGATATACATGTATAAATTAATATCATAATAAACTATTACAGAATACATGCAATTGATGCTTCTTTACTTCAACTAATTTCAAATGCAAGATGAAAATCTGAGCACTTTTAAATTTTATCCATGCACTGAAGTGCTTTTTAATGGTGTGCAAACGATAATTTCAATGCCAAATATATATATATATATATATACAGGGTGTCCAGTGCTATCGCTGTTCAATGGCTATTTCCTAAACCGTTAGCCAGAGACACATAGTTCCAATTGCAAAAATGGTTTAAATTGTATAATCTATTATATGTGAAACAATCGAAGTCAATAAATCAAATCCTATAAAAATTACGAAATTAAAATTTTTACACGGTCCCCCGGTCCTATCAGTTATATTTAGAAAAATTTTCTTTGTGCAATTTCATGCACAATAAAAAAAAATTCGTCTTTCTACGACCAAAATTCACAGAGTTACAGCTTCTTAAAGTTAGATCACTTTTCCACCTGCAAAATAAGGGTTGTATACAAAATGAATTTGAGAAAAATTAATGTACATGGTTTTAAGCTTTGTAATATTTATTAGCAATGTCATTAACTATTTTATGAATATAGATATCATAATGCAATAAATAAGAATAACGTTTAACTATGTGTATCCAATAAAGTAAAATAAAAATATAGCTTATGCTGAAAATAAAATTTTTTAAACAGTTTTTTAAATGAACTGGCATTAAATAACTTCCTTTGACTGCAATCTAAATATTGTTACGAATTTTCGAGGAAACCCACAGTTCTGGGGTTTAAAGTAGTTTAAAATTGGTATTCTACACGTCAAATAGTTAAATTTTGCCTTTTGTTGCATCAAAATCGGTCAACTAGAACCTGAGATACGGAGGTTTCAGTTTCCCCATTCACTACTACTACAATTTCTAGAAATCGTCAGAAATATCCTTCCTAGGCCTTCTGTAACTTCACTTTTGGGGACTTATTTTTGGAGCCAAATTTGGCGATATTTCTCTAAAAGTCACCAAGCTTGGCGACATTTTGGTCATTTGGCGCAATTTTCACTATGGGGCTTGTAAAGTTAGTTTTTCTGCATTAATATGCAGATTAGCCTAATATTTCTCTTCTATGACGTAATCAAAAGTCCCACTTTATGTGGAATGTTCGAGAGATACATTCTTCTAGAAGCTCCTTGTAGCTTCTGCGACATCTATAAATACAGATATGACAGACAACCCCAGTCAGTATTCATCGAGCTCTCTTTGAGTGAGTTTGCTGCATTACGCTTTGTATTGACGCTATAAAAACGATATTTTAGCTTGCTTTTTGAAGCTAATTTTTAAGTGCTGTATGTAAATTTTTTATTGCTGAGTTTTGAGGGACTGTTAGTGTTATCCCCCGTATATTTCCACTAAATTTTACCTGTGGAAGTGCTTTATATTGTGTGAGAAATACAGCATTTGTGAAAGCTTCTTATCTAAGCTGTCTGTTAAAAGCACATTACTCTCTGATTGTGCTTGTGAATTTTGTACAGCTGATTGTTCGACGAAGTTCTAGAGGTAATAAAGCTTGTGTTCCATCCTGACAAGTGGACTTTTTACTAGGACTTTCTACACCAAGACTTTAGAATGACGAACCCAGAAACTAGCAGATAATTCTGCCACAATATGCACCAATGGAAGTGTAGAAAACTCTTCCTGTACTTTGCGTAGCACACTCATATATTACACATCTGCATGCTACACATATACGATTTAGTAAGTCTGACCTCAGATAGATTTTAATAGAGCTTGACTATAACCCTCCGCTTGCAGGGCCCGATTATGACCAACAGGGGCCCCCAGGCATTGATGGATTTGGGGGGGGGGGGGGCGATCTATGATTTTTATTTTTAATAAAATTTTGATATAAAAAAGAATGTTTCAGAAGAACATTTGAAATTGGGGGCCCTTTCGAGCCTGGGGCCCTGGGCAAAGTCCCGATTTGCACGCACGATAATAAGGCCCTGTCTACTTGAAGATCAGTACTCTAAAATTAGTTTTGCTTTTTTTTCCGCATTATGCCGGGAAAAGGAAATTAAATCCTATAATTTAAAATTTCAGTATTTATATGGTCCCTTAATGGTTTACCATAACGGGACATTTTTAAACGTGGAAAAGTGACTTAAGTCACAATGTTTGCTGCTTCATTAATCGATGAATTTTGGTCGCATAAGGACGAATTTTTTTCTATTGTGCATGAAATTGCATAAAGAAATTTTTTCTAAATATAATTGATAGGACTGGGAGACTGTATAAAATTTAAATTTTGTAATTTTTAAATTAATGACTTTGACTGCTTCTGATGTAATAGATTATACATTTTAAAGCATTTTTGCAATTGGAACTATGTGTCTCTGACTAACGGTTTAGGAAATAGCCATTGGACAGTGTTAGCACTGGGCACCCTGTATATATATATTATTAAAATATGAAATTTAATTTTTATATGTTCCTGCCTTTCTTATCACTTATATTTACAAAAATGCTGTTCTGTTTCTAAGAAGGTAAATTACTTTGCAACTTAGCTTATGTTAGTGATCATTGGACAGCTACATCTTGGAAATCCTATTTTAGATAGAATTTTCCTATAATGCATGTCTGGGAGTTTCTAGTGAAGTTAAGCTGCACCACAACTTTGTCATTCTCTATTACACTTTGAAATTCCTTACCTAGAAGCCTGAAATATTTAGTGGATGACCTCCTTAAAGTTTAAATTATCAATGATTTCATAATGCTTGTACCTATCAATTCAGGTAAAATTGTTCTAGTTAGTTAAAAATTTTTTATTTGGGAATACCTTATTCCCCCGTACATGATATATATTTCGGTTACACACATAACCATCTTCAGTCGTTTCTGGATCTCTCACTAATGGCGGCTTCTTTTTATATCTCTTCGTTCTTTTTCTTGAAAGTTCGATGAATGACGTCATCCCATGATTGGTCGATTGTATGAAGCGCATCGTTGATGCTGCCATCTGTCGTCATTATTTCTAAGCTCTCACGAATGTAGGCATATATACTATTTTTAAAGTTGGCTATTTTTTTAATATTTTTAAAATCAATGGTAATGGGCTCTTTCAAAGCAAGACGGGCCAGAGCGGTACTTTGTTTCTGGAGGTTAATGTCTTTAAAATGTTCGTTTTTTCGCTCTTTAATTTTCCTTTTTGTAACGCCGATGTAGCAATTTTCTTTATTAGTATCGTTTGACATAAAATTAATTTTATAGATCCCTGCGGTTTCGATGGGGTTGATTGGGTCTTTTTCCGATCTAATGCGCTGAAAGATTGTTTTATTAGGTTTAATTGGAATACGGAAGTTCTTTTTACTGGCGATATTAGAAAGTTTATTGGCTATCCCTCGGCTAAAGGGGATAGCGGTAGTAAAACGTGGTTTATCTTTTTGACGGTTGTCTATAACATTTAATTTACGTTGCCTAGCTTTGAAAACTTTGTCGAAAATTTCTCGAGGGTAGTGGGCGTCTTGACATTGTTTCTTTATGAAAGCAATTTCTTTTTGAAGGAGGTCGTTGTTAGAACACACTTTGAAAGCGTGGTCGATATAGGAATGAATAGCAGCAATTTTATAGTTGAAAGGGGTTTTAGATTTAAAATTTACTATATTAGTATTACAAGTAGGTTTTCGAAAAATGGTGGTCTCAATGAGATTATTGTTTCTGGTTATGTTCACATGTAAGTAATTGAGGCTATTATTGATTTCTTTTTTGTAGGTAAATTTAATGTTCGGGTCTATGGCATTAAGTTGATTGATCAAATTATTTTCTTCATTATTGTGGGTGGTAAGGATAGCGAAGATATCGTCGACATAGCGAAGCCAAAGTTTGATGGTATTATTGTGTGTCTGTTTAATCTGTTCTTCAACATTCATTGCCGACTGGAAAATGAGAATCCTTGAAGAACAGATTAAACAGACACACAATAATACCATCAAACTTTGGCTTCGCTATGTCGACGATATCTTCGCTATCCTTACCACCCACAATAATGAAGAAAATAATTTGATCAATCAACTTAATGCCATAGACCCGAACATTAAATTTACCTACGAAAAAGAAATCAATAATAGCCTCAATTACTTACATGTGAACATAACCAGAAACAATAATCTCATTGAGACCACCATTTTTCGAAAACCTACTTGTAATACTAATATAGTAAATTTTAAATCTAAAACCCCTTTCAACTATAAAATTGCTGCTATTCGTTCCTATATCGACCGCGCTTTCAAAGTGTGTTCTAACAACGACCTCCTTCAAAAAGAAATTGCTTTCATAAAGAAACAATGTCAAGACGCCCACTACCCTCGAGAAATTTTCGACAAAGTTTTCAAAGCTAGGCAACGTAAATTAAATGTTATAGACAACCGTCAAAAAGATAAACCACGTTTTACTACCGCTATCCCCTTTAGCCGAGGGATAGCCAATAAACTTTCTAATATCGCCAGTAAAAAGAACTTCCGTATTCCAATTAAACCTAAAAAAACAATCTTTCAGCGCATTAGATCGGAAAAAGACCCAATCAACCCCATCGAAACCGCAGGGATCTATAAAATTAATTTTATGTCAAACGATACTAATAAAGAAAATTGCTACATCGGCGTTACAAAAAGGAAAATTAAAGAGCGAAAAAACGAACATTTTAAAGACATTAACCTCCAGAAACAAAGTACCGCTCTGGCCCGTCTTGCTTTGAAAGAGCCCATTACCATTGATTTTAAAAATATTAAAAAAATAGCCAACTTTAAAAATAGTATATATGCCTACATTCGTGAGAGCTTAGAAATAATGACGACAGATGGCAGCATCAACGATGCGCTTCATACAATCGACCAATCATGGGATGACGTCATTCATCGAACTTTCAAGAAGAAGAACGAAGAGATATAAAAAGAAGCCGCCATTAGTGAGAGATCCAGAAACGACTGAAGATGGTTATGTGTGTAACCGAAATATATATCATGTACGGGGGAATAAGGTATTCCCAAATAAAAAATTTTAACTAATTAATCCGCCGTATTAAATAATGTTTTATATGTTTTTATTGTTCTAGTTAATTTAACATATTTCAATGTGTTTAATTGCCATTTTCCAACACAGAGATCATCATTTAACTTTTATCAAATCATAGTTGGTCCCATAAGGTAAAGATTTTTTTCATCTGAAAACAGATGCCAACACACCAGGTAAAGTGGTGTAAGCAGAACCCTGTCAAGATAACTGTACGCCTTGGGCAAAAGAAAAAAATTGGGCCCTACATGATAACCTTGCCCTTTCTTAAAAAAACTCAATTATGATTGGTTTATTCTGAAAAGTCTTAAATATCCCCCCCCTAAAAACACAAAATTTTACTTTAAGTAATCTGAAATAAACGAATATATATGATGAAAATGAAGCAGATAACATCAGTAAAACATGACGTCTAAATGCTATATCATATTGCCAACACGTACGTACAGAATATAAACCACTTTTTTAAAACAGTAATTATTAATTTTTTTAAATAACTTACATAATTAATTAAAAAATTTTGCTATTTTCAAATCTTAAAAATACTATTTACAAAAAGTAGTTGATCATATTCCGCACATGTTGGTAGCTATGCTATATCGACTATAGTGCATCTGGACGAATTGAAAAGAAGTTTAAATTAATTTGCACACACAAATGCAAATTCATATTATTTTCATTGTTTATATTTTATGATTCAAAAATAATATAACTTTTGACATTTTTTCTCCTTTTGTTATTTTATTGTAAAATTATAAGTGTTAAATATAAGATTTTTAGGCTCCTAAAATATGTAGGCCCTGGGTAGTTGCCCCCTTTGCCCAGCCAGTAATATGACACGTGGTTGAAGTTGTCATTTTTAACATTAAATATCTTGCTAGCTGTTTCACTTAGTGACATGGGGATTTTATTTTTTTATTTACCTCGCAGACACAGAGCAACATATATCTCCATATAAGTGATAGGAAAGGAGGAAACATATAAAAATTAAATTTCGTATTTTAATATGTATACAGATCCTAGCAAAAAAAAATGCCATATCTGAAAGATACTTTTTATTTAACGAACTTTTCTGATTGAAAGTATGTTTCGATCATTTACGGTTTAAAAGATAATTGCTTAACCAGAATTTGCATATATACAGTAGAAGACCCAAAATCTGTCATTCTAAAATACACACTGCTTGTTCAATGTAAAGAGCGAAATCTGCCCTGACTGGTGCAGGTTTAGAAAACTGCATTACAGGGCTGCCACCGATCATCAGTGTTGAAAATAGATGTTTAGTGGCGTTTTGTATAAAAAAATACTATCTAAAATAGTATCCTTCATCCAAAAATAGTAGTAAGCAAATAGAATAGACTCTTGAATAATGCGAAGGATAGGCTCCATGACCCCTCGCGTAAGGGAAAACGTTGCACGTTGTGAGATGAGGTACATATACTACTTTTTGAAACACATAATGCAGTTATTTTAGACACCTATAAACATCCCTTAAACAGTTTTAAACCATTCCCTACTGCCCAAAATTTCAGAAATGTTACATTTTTTATTGCAGAAAGGTTTTCGATAATATAGAGTAAACAGTTGATGCTCACAATTCGGACTATTAAATTTGGAAACACATAACCTGCATTTCGAAGTAAAATATTCATGGCGGCAAAAAAAAAAAAAAAAAGCGAATATTGTATTACAAATTAAAATAGGATAGTAGTAAAAAAAATGTTTTTAAGAAATGTTTAAAAGACACAGTCTTACCCCTTTATCACCATCATCTGAACCTTTATCCTGGAAATAGAAATTTAATTTTAAACTCAAATACAAACTAATAAAATTTTAAATAAGAAAAAAGAAGTCTTGATATCAGGTAAGTAGATTCATTTTAACAAAAATAAAATAGAAATGATTACCAAGATTTCATAGTTAAACCTTTAATCAAACTGTGATGAGAAAAAGAACACATCTTTACAGGTAAACATATTAGCTACATATTTGGTGTCCCAAATATAAAACATTTGTGAACATGTTATAGTAATAATTTTTTTAAAAAATTAGTTTTGAACATTATTAATAAATGATGCTGGGCA
Organism: Cheiracanthium punctorium; assembly: GCA_038373885.1. Lineage (NCBI taxonomy): Eukaryota > Metazoa > Arthropoda > Arachnida > Araneae > Cheiracanthiidae > Cheiracanthium > Cheiracanthium punctorium. The sequence continues at coordinate 73,385 of JAWZYV010014196.1, read as the reverse complement.
CAGTATATTGTATTGTAATAAGCGAATCATAATCAATTTAACTGTCACAGCAAAATAAAATTAATTAATAAACCTAAGTTTGAAACATTTTGTCCCACTTCTTTTAATTTTTATAATAACAAATAACTTTCAATGATTAATTAACTCTTGATGGATCAGTAACGGATACTTCTTTTAACACAAAAAGTAGATGTACTGTTATTATTTTAACCTCAGTATATTATTGCTGGAAAAGAGAATTAACTACAATGGAGGTGTGATTATTTATACTGATATCAAATAAATTTGAAAAACAAAAAAAAGAAGAACAAGGGGAATTGAACATTGCAATTTTTATCAACTAATAGCCTTTGAAAAGTTTGCCTTCTTAATAAATCTTGTTCTGAGTTAATTCAACTTCAAGTTGTCTTTAGCAGCATTGAAATTTGCCTCAGTTTATTTATATTTTCTAATTTCAAAATAACTAAAGATTATTTTTGCAGATCAAGCAAATTAATAATTCAAAAAATAAGAACTGAATTCAAACAATTGTTTTTAACAGCAAACATCACCTATGAGAACACCTTAAATACATTACTGAACAAAATAATTACCACACACTTCAAAGAGAAAAAAGAAGACCTTTATGTTTCTTCACAGATTTTTTAGTGTTTCTTTGTTCAATACAGCCATTTTTTTTTTCCATATAAAATCATCTTATCTATAACTTTTTTGTTAAAAGAGGATGAAATGAATGTTTTCGTTGGCAAAAGATCAAAAAGATATGGTGGATAGAATTATGGCTGCAACAATTTTTTAATTATTTTATGAAAAATTTTAATATAATAGAATTTTAATTAACTGAGCCAATAACAAAGTCTGATTTTTTATTTTACCTGAATTAGTCCTGAAAAACATAATTTTATTTGTAACTAACAAATAAAATATTTTGTAACTCACTTATCTCTCTATTCTAAAAAAAAAAAAAAAAAGTAATTTTCACTGCTGTCATCAAAAGCTTGTCACGCTATTTCCTCCAAAACTGCAGGGAGTTGAATTTTGGCAAAGGTGTCCAGAGAATTGAAAAATTCCGGGGAAGCCGTACAGATAACTTAAATTTTGAAATTCAAATTATTTTAGAAGATATTAATAAAAAACTGAACATAACTATTGCCAGGTTTAGCAATTTTCACCAGCATTAAATCATTGAATGCCTTTGCAGCAAAGCAATTCAAAGTATGTATTGAAATTGACAAACAAAAGTAGAATTATGCCAGTTTTAAGACAAATTAAAAGTATGAAAAGTAAATAAGTCAAAGGTACTACACAAAGCTCACAATTTTCAACCAGCAAGTAATTCCTCTTAGATAACAGGAGTTTATAACTACAGATCCTTCGTTTTTTCAATACAAACTAATTGTAACTGATTTAAAAAGTTCCATTTTGGAATCACAGGTACGATCTGTTAAAAGGCTATCCCTCCAAAAGGGTAAATCTAAAACAAGTGTGTTCCAAAATGTAAGCACCCTGTATCATGAAAGTGAAAAATAATTCAAATGCAGATTATAGTAATGCTTTTTGGTTCAGTTTGGGTATTTACCACACATTACTGAGTAGAAATATTTCACGCCATTAACTATGCCATTATAGCAATTTTAATACAGCTTGGGTATTTGCCAGCATGTCAAGATGAAATATTTTGCAGTGCTAAATACGGCAATCTGCAAAGGATTATGTATATGACTATATAGAGAACTGTTTTCATGGCAACCTTATCTGGGAAATGTTTATCGATTATGCTCATGTGTAAATCCCCAAATAATGAAAAGTTGCATTTGGTAGAAAGATATCCTAGCTCTTCTGTAGCTTTTAGCAAAGACAACATATGAAGCACTGTTTTTTTTTTTTGTTTTTTTTTACAAACTTAATGAGAAATATTAACTATACACATGCACAAGTCGCCAAATTTGAAAAAACACCATTGGTGGCAAATATCCAGGTGTTTCACAGAATGGATACATTAGCTAGCTGCAGCTTTCAATGGCTTGACAAGATTTCTAGTTTTCACATCAAAATGGTACTTTTTTAAAAACTGGGTCTAGCTTTGGTATTTGCTTCCTGTTACTGAGCTGAAATATTTTGTGGCGTTAAAGCAGTTTTGTTACAGTCTGGATATTTGCCATTATGGCGAAATGAATTATTTCGCAGTGCTAAGTATGCCATTCTGCACAGCATTATGCAAAAGAATATATGGAGAAGAGTTTTAATGAGAGCCTTACATAGGAAATGATTAACGACTATGCGCAGGTGTAAATTGCAAAATAAAAGTTGCCATTGGTGGAAAGATATCCTAGCTAAATTATGACAAAAAAACCATAGGTGACAAATACGCAAGATGTTTAACAGCTTTTACAGATTTAAAAAATTTGTGAAATCCAAGTTTTTACTCTTCAAAGAATATGCAAGAACCGGGAAACTGTCAGCTTGGTAACATTCTATCTAATCATATCATTGGGTTTTGACTGTGAATATCTCATATAAAAGCAAACGCAGGAAGTCATGGGGCATTGGCCTCTAGTCAACAAAAGAGAAAAGAGTTCAAAAATTGCTGACTGAGAAGCCACAAACAGAAATTCTGGACTTTGCAAATAAAAAGTAACAGACTTTAAAAAAAAAATGTAAATTTAACAAATTAGAGTATATTAAATTTAAAAAAGTACACTATTTAATTTAGCAATATTTTCAAATTTTCAAATCGCTTTTAAAAATTGCTACTAAGTAATTGATTTTCTTTTAATATATGTTTATTTTTATCATTTTAAAAAATAGTTTTTTTTTTTTAATAAAACATGTCAAATTTGCTAGCATGGCATGTTTTTGTACACAGTTTCTATTATCCAGATTTTTAATATCCTAGGTATTAGCAGTCTCAATTAGCTTGGGAAATCAAGGTTCAAGGTTTTCCTTTCCTGTCTGATTCTTCTTTCTTTTTTTTAATCTGTTAATTATGTTGCATATTTAGAGCAAACAGGTTTTGAAAAGAAATTTTTCAAAAAGTACTAATTGCCCAGTAGTGCTACAAACAATTATATAAAAGTAATACAAAAAAGAAATAACTGTTCACCACCACAAAAGCACCCCTCCACCATGATTAAACAGCCCCCTTGCTTTTTACAAGAATGTTGTTTGTTCCTAAAATAGAGAATAAATAGCCTAGCTTTCTTCTGCATGTCTTGGATGCACTTCTGTTTTCATTGTGCTTTAAAACAAAAAAAAAAGTGTGTGCGTGTAATCTTTACGTGCGATTGAAGTAAAACTTGTTTGACGTTTACGACACATATCACTGAAATGATTAAACTTAAAATAAATATCATATTATAATTTAATTATATTTATTTTTCATGTACTTTACTAAGATTATATAAATGTTATATTCATATTATTCATCGGAAATAGGTACTTGAATGACATCATAATTTTTTATGTATGAAATTAGAGATTTGTGGTAACTATAATGTGAAACATAAATTTTACTCTCTAAATTTGCTAATTTTCTTGAAAATACAACATCTATCGTAATACCGAAACGCGTTGCTGATTGAAGTCGAGAAGTATTAATAATTAGATCAAATTTTTCTTTTAAAAAATCAACTGACGGCTGAGATTCTTGATAGCGAAAATTAACATTAAAATCTCCAGTAAGAATCATCGGTAATTCATGATAATTACATTTAGAATCCAGGAAGTGTCCATGTTGTAGTATTATTCTTTAACTGTTTTCTTATACCATTGTTCCTTCTGGAGTTTGGGTTTGAATGGGGGGAATGTCCATAGTCTAGTATTATACTTTAACTGTGTTCTTTAACTGGTGTTTTCTTCTGTTTGTTGGGTTCGAATGCAGGTAGTGTAATTTTTTTAATTTTTTTTTTAAATCAGTGTTCTTAAGCGTTGATTTCATCTGCTGGTAGGTTTCGAATTATTATTATATATATCAGTGTTTTTAAACTGCAGGTTCTGCCTATTGTTTGGGATTAATTGCAGCCAGGGTCCGTTTCTTTGTGGTGTTCCATCCCCATGTTAAAGCGTTGCTCCGTCTTGAGGTTGGGTTAGAATCCGGAGTGTGCATTTGTTATTCTTTAATTTTGTTCTTAAACCCTTTGGAGCCAGTGTTTGTTTCTTTGTGGACTTACACACCCGTGTTCTTAAACCTTTGTTCCATCTGGATATCAGGTTAGCATCGATGAAGTGTCCGTGTTGAACTATTACTCTTTCACTGTTTTCTTAAAACGTTTTCCCACGAGTTTTAATAGAGAGAATGTCTATGTTGTGGTATTTTCCTTTAACTGTGTTCCTAAACTGGTGTTTTCCTCTGTCGGTTGGTATTGAATGCACGTAGGGTCTATTATTGCATTTTTCTATGGCAGTGTTCTTAAACCTTTGTTTTCCTCTGCTGGTTTCGCTCGAAGTATTATTCTGTTTAAAAATTTACATTTAGCTCATTATTATAAATAACTCAAAAACACATGAGCAATATTAAAAGATTACATACTATTTAAGTATAGATAAACAATATTTATGTATCATGGCAATCAATCATGTCAAGTTTTAACTCATAATTCCACTAAATATTGTAATAATGCCATTGAAAACATGCGAGTAAAGCAACGGGGCTTGGACCACAGAATGCACCATTGTGCACTTTCTGTATTCGGTGCGTAGGCCTTGTTTATCGGAGGTGACAGGTTGGGTCGCCAAATGTAACAACAGTGAGAGACAGTCAGTAGGATCGCCGCCTATTCAGGGAAAGGCTTGCCACAGTGGCTCTGACAAGAACCGGCCCACTTATCCACTGAACAGTCATCAGACAAGATCTTGCTTCAAAACAGGTAGGGAGTAATGTCGGCGCACAGGGAGCACAGTGGACGTTTGCAGGAATGAATGCCTGAGAGCTGTTCCGCAAATGAAGGTAATAAAGGGGAAAAAGATACATCACTTCCTTTACTGAGCGTTACTTCTGTCAGAAAAAAAATCTGAGTTACTCCCTAGTTGCGCCTAAAGAAGTTTTACTTCAAAAATTTTTTGATTCATGCTCTCATTTATTACATAATACGTATCTGGAGGCAAAAGGGGGAGACTACAGACTAGCCGAAGCCTCCATTCCTTGCAGCATACATGGTCGGCTCAGTATCCTATAGGAGGAAGTTTTTATATATATTTTTTTTTAAATTGTTTTTATTAAAGATTTACCTTTGTAAATGTACACATTGATTTTACTTAAAATTAAGTCAGATCCTATGATTATTTAAAAATGAAAATCACAAACATGATTCCTAGTAAGCAGTAAATATTTTAAAGCATTTTATGGTAAGACAAACAGAGATTTGAAATTTTCTGGTTAAATGAATGTCGGTTAATAATTTACTGTATTTATCTTTTTATTTACTTTTTTTTGTGTGTATCATTGTAACTTAAATTATATTGCATATGTTTGTTTTAAAATTTTCATGATAATTTTAATAAGAAAATACTCAACATTTTCTATACTTTAACTTGCTTTTAACGTTTATTTGCTGTCTCTCCAAATATATCATGATTTCCCTTAAAGATTGAGTGGGTGCTATTGCAGTGATCGTAACTGCCAGACAAGACATTGAATTAGAAAATGAGGGACTACAAAGAAAGTAATTTGGGGAAATACATCAACAATAAATATGGGTGTAAAAAGGACATTTTAGACAGCAAGTAATACATGTTCAAAAATACATTCCAGGCATAGTGACAGTTCAACAGTTGCATTGCATTTTTTTAATGGTTGCATTTCAAAACTATACAATTAATTGCTTCTTTTCCTATCAATAAATATCATATGTAGAGACTATCCAAAAAAGATGGTAACACGCTTTAATTTTTTATTCATTAAAGATAAATGGGCAGTGTGCATTGAAAATTTTTTCAAAATAATGTAGGAAAAAAGATTATGTTAAGCAAAAATTCCTCTCGTTAATTTAAATTATTTAAATTCGTACATTAACCCCATACAAAAAAATTCCAAATTAGTAAAACATGAACTATAAACTTTTGATGTTATGTACAAAATTTCAGCATTTCATCATGTTGGCCGGTCGTGAAGTCATTTAAGTTTTCCTAAAAGAAAAATACTTGCTTTACCTAAACCTTCACGATGCTCGTGTTTTCCAACTCTCGAAACATAACGTGTGTTCAAAAGTAAACAAGCACGAGCGAGTCTTTCGGATAAAGGTGACGCGATCACTGTGATCGCTTTAGCAGTTTTCGCCGGTAACGGTGATTAGTTTTCCTCCCGGTTTGTGCGTCAAAGCGACGTGTTGGCTCAGAGCCAATCCGGTATTTTTGTCTCAATCAAAGTTTGCGTTTGGCAGCGTAGTTATGCAAATTTACTGCACTAAGAAATCGAATATAAGTACGGCGGGAAATGAACATCGCTCATGCTTGCTTGTTCTGTTTAGATTGTCGTTTGACAATATCGTTGTTATACCGGCAAGGCTGGGTGAAGGGCTGACGGGCGAGGTAAGGTGATATTTTGTAGTCCGTCAGTCAGGTAATTTAATACTTCAAATTTTTCTGCTTAATGTGTTTCATAAATATTTATAAAGTATGCTGCCTATACATGATGTTGAAGAGCGAACTGAAATTTTTGGTGTTACTGCAGAATGTATAAAATCATCTAAGTGTCCTGTGTATGTAGTGTGGAGCATTAGATCATCTTTAATAAAATATTTGCTCTAGAAATCTTGTCATTATTTTTAAGTCTTCCACTGCGCCAGTCAAAACTCTGCGTTGGTTTATGTTAGAATAGCCAACACATCATAAAACATCTCAAGAGATATCTTTAAACAAAGATGGTTGGGGGCTATATCGAAATCGATAAATTTAAAAAGTATCACTTTTTGAAAATTATCAAGAGGATTTTTTTTTTAATTTAGTCTTTTTCTTTTTTTTACCTTATTTCAAAAATTTAAGAATTAAATGGTGTTACCATCTTTTTGCGACACCCTGTAGATTAAATAATAAGATTTATATATGCTACTTACTTTTTTTATTTTTAAATAATAGTACCATATATTTTCCTTCGTTGAAATACTGTATGGTTAATTTTTTTATTATATTTTTTCTGTTATATATTATTATTTCACTGCTCTTATTAAACAGTGGTATTCACATTCACAATGGTTAAAAAATACATATTAAATACCAATATTGCAATCATTAAAAATATAAGTTTAAAATATATTAGTTATAAGAATAGATTCCATATAATACAAAACTACCTTTTGTGACTTGTTATACCAATCTTGTAATTTTTTCTTATTAGCATGGAATGTCTCCACTTGCTCTCTGAAGAAAAATTAAATAAATTTTTAAAAAGGTAATTTTTCAAAGTAAAAATCACAATGTACATGAAAATGAACACTCACCGAGGAGACGCAGTTGTGAAAATAGTGTAAATTGCCTTTAATTTACTGAGATTATCAGGTGTTGCTGAAAGAGAAGAAAAAAAAAAAAAACAGTAAAATATATAAAGCTTAAGTTTTTATTCTTAATTCAGGAGTTATACAACCCTTTGCAAAGCGAGAATCCCCCCCCCCAAAGAAAATGAAAAAAAAGAAGGAAATTTGATTTTTAATGCAGGATTGTCTCAGACATCATTTTTATGTTACATTATTGTAATTTCAAATTGAATCAATTCACTAATCTCAACGAAAAACCTTCCTGAAAATAAAATGACAGATTTCAAGTAAAGCTGACCCACATTTATTGTGGTTAATCTGTTACAGCCTTTCACCCAATAAGTGAATTTCTGAAATAATCATTATTTATAAATCCAATATTTTCACAGTTAGGTCACAGAAAACCTGTTTATGACCGAAATTCATGTTTTAAAACAAATTCAGTCTGTAGAAATAAAATATTCTATATATTAAGACATGTATCATATACAGTAGAACCCCGATTCATCGTTTTTCAAGGGGTGCGTAGGAAAAAACGATGAATGCGGGAAAACGACAAATGCAGGTTCAAGTCAAACTACGAAGAAAGAAGTGTTTATGCAAGTACGCAATGACTATATAACAAATACAAATTTGTTACAAATCAAATAAATAGAAGATGAAAATTAGCGATACTTATTTTTCAAAAATCAGTATTTTATGTTGGGATTTTTATCATTTTTTAAACTAAACAGTAAATTTTCACGATTTACAATACTTTTCTCGACCTTTTCTGTGATTTTATGTTTGTATATAAAAGTTCATACTGTTTCAAATACCATTATTGCTTCAAACTTCATACTAGTGTAATCTCTTCCTCAGTGGCAAGAATATTATCCTCTGCTTCGCCATTATTTTCCTTTTTTGCATTATCACACCTTCCTTTCATGTTTAGGACACCACATGCCTCAACTTCTTGATTAATGGAAAAAATTATTAAATTTCACGCTATACACAACCTCTCCAACACGCAACCATTGTTCATCTGATCATCATCAGACCAAGAAACAATTACAGTTTGTAAGCCATATTTCCACTTAACCTTCAATTTCGTTTTAGCCAGGTGAAAAATTTTACAACGATGGACGCGGGAAAGTCAATTTATGACGAACGATACATGCGGGTTCCTTTAACGTTATTCAAATACAAGTTGTGCAGGGACCACAGAAATAAAACGATCAATGCGGGAAAACGATGGATGCGGGAACGATAGATCGGGGCTTCACTGTATACGCAGGTATCATATTGCAGAGTTGGGTTTTTGAAGTGACAAAGATAAAAATTGTCAAAAACCTATTTTTTTTTCCCTTTTGGTACAGCAAACAATGAATTTCTCTCTCTCTCTCCCTCTCTCTCTCTCTCTCTCTATATATATATATATATATATACATATACAAAATTTTCTTTACTATTAAAAAGAACAATTGTAGTATTATGTACATATAAAATTGTTTCAATATGCTATCGAATATAAATTCTTAAAGGTTAAACTCATTAAAAATATGGATTCATACCTTAAGCACATTTGTGCAGTGAAATTCCCATTTTTTTGTTTTAGTAGAAACACCATACAGATGTTTTCTTTTGTTATTGCTTTCAGCATCTATATTTTTTTAGGACACACTTTAAAATATTTATACATAATTTACAACCCAAATATAAACTAATCAAAGAAACACTACTATTTTACCTAATTTAAGCTTTCATTTAATTAAAAATTCACACTAATACAAATGAGAAATTTACGTGAATGACATTTTTAGTATTTCTCTGAAGCAGGGTTCATTTTTTTAATCAGATTTTTTTAATTTAAATTGGATTTTTTTTTTAAACTTTTGTAAAAGTTGTTCTAAAAATTCTAGATGTAAATTAATTTATAGTTTATAAAAGTAATACTTTGTTTTAAACAATATATAAAGACATATTTTAAACTGTTTTAATTATAGTTGGCAGCAGCTATTATGTTAATAACAAGTACATAGGTAAAGTTTAATACGAATGCAAATGATTCAAATCACATTTAACATTTGAGACAACAGCAAAAAAAAAGAAATAATAATAATAATAATTTGTACTCAAGTGCAAATACTATCAATACAGGGAAAATAAAATTTAATTTGACATTGTGAATTCTCTTTTACATTTACACATTGAAAATAAACAGTTGTAAATTAAGTAACAGTAACATTGAAAATAAACAGTTATGTAAATGTTATACAAATATTTACTTTTATAAGTGCAATTTAATAAGTTATTACTTTTATAAATAAAACAGCTTAGATTTTCTACCTTAACCATTCAGTAAAATCATTTATTCGTGTCATTACGAAATGCTGAAACTTTTCTTTTATATATATATATATATATATATATATATAGCTAAATATTTATCTTTATTAAAGTTTTCAAAGCATAAAAGTATACATATATATTTGGGCAAATCTGGTTTGTCAAAACCCCATTTCTTCAGAATTCGAAATCATTAGCTTCCATTCCATCTAATCTTTTGTCACTATGTCCTCTACATACAGTGTTTAAAAAAAAAAAAAAAAAAAAAAAAAAAAAAAAAAAAAAAAACCTGCTTGACAAGTTACAACAATGGGTAGATTTGTTGTTTGCCGCAGGCTGATTACTGTGACCCACAGTTTCAATTTGAAGAAAACCCATGAACAAAGGATATTATTAAAAGTTGTGGAAAGGGATTTTCCTTTTTTGTAGTTGTAAGCTACTGAAAAAACAATAAACAGAAAAAAAAAAAAAAACCTATATGAAAAAGAAAAATAGCATATCCATCCAATTTATTAATAAATTAGAATAATTCCTCTAAATATTTTAAGATATATAAATGTACTAGAAGATAAAGCCTGTTGTGGAGGTAATTACAACAGGTGCTAGAATAAACATTTGACAAAAATATGTCTACGCTCAATATATTGAATCTTCTTCCACTTAAAACAACCTCATATTCTATTTTCATAATATACTGAAATTGAATTTTATGCTCTTCTGAAAATGTGTGGAAGTTTTTGCATTTCAACCATCTTTTTTTGTAGGAACGGCCACTTGTATGAAAATGCTTCATGCAGAAGAAATCATTTTATTTGTGAAAAAAAAATTAACTAAGGTAATTTGGAAAAACTATTTTAAATGAATTAGAGGCATACACAATTTTCCATCCAAAGCCTGATAGCTGTGCCTCTAATATGATGCCAATGTCAATTACGACAGCTAATTTTGTCACACAAATGATTATTTTTTGTTACTCTCAGGAATAAAATAGAAAAATTGCTAAAAAAAAATTAGGAAACGGGTAGATTTTCAGATTCTTAAAGTAGCACAGATTGTTTTCTATATTTTATACATAATTATGAGAATTTTCAAGTGCGTCGTACAAACAGTGTAGATTTATTATGTTTTTGTGCTTAACTTTTTAATCTTTTTGGAGTAATGACAGTAAAAGTTTTATCTTCGAGAGGTTGAACTGGAATTGTTAAGAGTCAGTGTCAGAGATCAGCGTAACTATCTAGTAAGATTGTATATATAATAATAAGCTATGGTTTTGAAAGCTCTGTTTTAAAAGTATAAATTAGTTTTTTTATGATCATACTAGCTGAAGTATCTCCATTGACAGGTTACATATGTACTGCAAGTATGTAAAAAGACTGAATTTTTGTCAACATTGTAGGAGTGACAATGAAGGAAATTAGCATATCGACCATAGTTCAGAAAGCAAAGTTATAGCTTTTGTGTATTGTTAAATAGATCACGAGTTAAACAGTAACAAAGTTCTGAGTAAAATTGACAATTTTTTTTCCGAAACTATTCAAAAATTTTGAAGTGTTATTCAAGTTGAATGAGCTTTTCAAGTCAAGAGGTCATTCCTAACCTGTAACTAAATTTTGTTTGATTCACTGTAGATATTTTAGCATTGTGCCTGCAAGAAAGTTATGCACAATTTTTATAAAATCTAAAAAAGGAAATAAGCATTTTTTTTTAATTTATAATTTATTCAAATTTTTCAAAAAATTCCAACAATTGTTGTTTTAGTCGTTGCTGATCATGTTACTAAGTTTCATTCTATATTCTCTTAAGCCATTTTTGAGGGATGCGAGAACAAACATTTATACGATTTTTACCAAATCTCAAAGAATCTATTAAACATTTAAAACAATTTTTGCATCAATAGTTTGAATTAACTTGCCATTTAAAATAATTCTAAATTTCATTCTATTTCATTGCCATTTTTCAGTAATGGAACAAACCATGTACTCAACTTTCACAAAATCTCAAAATCTATACAAAATTTTGAAGTACTTTGACACATATAGTTTAAGTGATAACCTGTGACAGTACTAAATTTCATTTCCTTCGCCTCAGTCGTTTTTGTGTGATGCACAAACAACAAAAAAAAAGTGTCATACAGAATGACACTTTTTTTTCGATGGTCGTTCGAGGTTTCCAGGATGGTGGCAGGGATACTAATCTGTACTCGACCCAAATTTATAATTATAAATAGAAAATTACTCAAAAAATTGATTAAAATCAATATTATGCCTCTAATTATAAAATTCTAACAAAAACATCTCAATTTTCTGTTACATGTTACAAAAGAACTTGTTGTGACTTTTTGAATCATATACTCTGATACTGCATGAAAACAGATTTGTATATTTATTTACATAACTTAGTGTCAAGCAAACTTCTGAAATTCGCCCGTGAAACTAATTTATTATCTTCTGACCATACCCCTAAAAAGTATTGATATCCCCATGCAAAAAAACCCTTAACGGGTTAAAAATTTGTGACGCAGCATTTTACTTTATAGTATATGAATTTTAAATATGGGTCTTAAAAATAATATCAAATTTTTAGTGACGCCCTACTGTAATTTTCAAAGATTTGTTTTTAAATTCCATTACAGTTACTTTCATTTTATTTCCTAAAGAAGATTTACGCATTTAAGCAATGCTTTTAATTATGAAATACACTGCCAAATATATCACACTTTCACTGAGTATATATAATGCATTCAAATGAATTAATTTCAATAACTTATCTTTCGCACCACGCTATCCAAAAGGACAAGCAAAATTTTCATATACATTTAACTTAGTTTGGTTACTATGACACTAAGTAAATATTTACATAAGTTGCCCGTTTGGATAGCGTGGTGCAAAAGATAAATTAAATTATAGAAATAAATTCATTTGAATACATTAAATAGACTCAGTGAAAGTGTGATATATTTGACAGTGTATTTCATAATTAAAAGCATTGCTTAAATGGGTAAATCTTCTTTAGAAAATAAAACGAAAGTAACTGTAATGGAATTTAAAAACAAATCTTTAAAAAATCACAGCAGGGCATCACTGAAATTTTGATATTATTTTGAAGCAGGGTTGGCATGGTTTAAACCGACTGGTTTAAATCACGGTTTAAACCATGGTTTAAACCATATGGTTTTTTTCTCAAAAAAAAAAAAAAAAAAAAAAAAAAAAACAATTGGTTTTTTTAAAAGAATAATTTAAAATTACGAATACTACAGATAGAATATTTTCTGATGTATTTTTAAATTATCCTCATAAGTATCAACAATGAGTTTTTATATCACTCTAGATACCTTATTGTTTTATAATTATTAAAAATTATTAATTAAACATAAATTATTGGCTGCATTTTTAACTTGTTTGTAAAATAGAGGTTTTGTGTTTTAACAACTTATTTCTAAACCTTAAAAATATTATTTTGAACAACTTATCAACCTTATTGCTGATGAGTCTAAGAGCAATATTCCATGTAAAATGTAGTAAACAATTACTATTGTATTATATTATACTAGCTGCTAAGGCGGTCAGCTTTGCCACCCCACACCTTACCATATATACTCAGTCAGTTTTGTCCAATTTATTGGAGTCCTTTCAACAAAAATCCTATTTCATGCTTTAAACAGTATTTGTCATGAAATTTATTTAGGTTATGGTTGTTACAAATTTTGGGGGTATCATGACAAAAGCTGATAGTGGCCATGGCAGGGTTTAAGCTGAGCTCAAAAATTTTTTAGCAGAAAAGCTAAAATAAGAAAAAAAAGCTTTAGCAAAATGCTAAAAGGATAATTCGATGTCTGATCTCCTTTTCCTCTCATTGTTTTTGCAGTGGTCTTGAAAATTATAGACGTACAGGCTTTATATTTCAATTCAATATGGTAATCAAAGATTGTCCCCACAACCGTTCTATAACCATTCTATACAGGAAGTTTTTACTTTTATCCCTGTTTCTCTTTTATATTTCAGTTCCAAATTTTTTCAGAATACTTTCACAATAAATCAAAAGCCCATTAGTTTCATTTTAGCATTTTGACAAGTTTTTTCGCATTATGCGAAAAATGCGACCGTATCTTAAACCTTGGGCCATGGGACATGTGAATAGATCCAAAAGATTTTGGGGTCCTCATCATGGCACAGTGGTAATATCACTGAAAATGGTATATGGCCAAAGTGTGAAGGTCCCGGATTCAGGTCCCATCATGCGGCTGTCGATCTAACAGTCTAGAGTTTTGGTAGGTTTTCTCCAGATGTAACGTGGATACGCATGAAAACCCCTTAGAAAGTCCTCTGCCAAAGCACCCCCTATCCTTGGCAGATCACTCAGAGTACCGTTGCCATTAATCAAACCAAAAAGAAACATTTCGCTTTTTCGTGTATGGAAACGGGAAACGGCTAAATATGCTTCAACCCACTGCAAAGTGGTTTTTTTTTATATGTGCAATAAACACGAAGTAAAAAAATCCGAAAGATTTTACTTTTTTGCATATACATTGTTATTTTGCAATCTATCTACTGCCTGACACACGTAACCAGTAACGAATATGCTTGCTTCACTTGACGTCATTGAACTGTTAATCTGGATTTTTGCATGTGTGTTATTGTTATTACGCTAATGTTTACATCTAGTTCTTGCCGCTCCCAGCATAAAAATATCGTCAAATTTGATACCACATACATTAGCCTATTATATAAGTAGATACTAAGTATGAAAAAATAGTATTTCTAAATAAAATATTAGAATTGAATGATTTCAATGGCTACATAAGTATAGCAACTATTGTTTATTTACTTTGTTTTAATTATTTTCAGAAGAAATATTGATTTTTATTTGAACATTTTACAAATAATTTTATTTATTAATATTTAACATGTAATTATAAAAGGATTTTTTAAAAAACCTGGTTTAAACCAAAAAAACCCGGTTTAAACCAAATAAACCCGGTTTTTTGGTTTTTTTCAAAAAAAAACCGGGTTTATTTCCAACCCTGTTTTGAAGACCCATATTTAAAATTCATATAGCTATAAAGTAAAATGCTGTGTCACAAATTTTTAACCGGTTAAGGGTTTTCGCATGGGTTTATTTTTTAATTAAATTTAGTTATTTAAATTCACTTATGATTTTCTGCAAATTTCAATTGATTTTTAAAAGTAAGTCTACTTAAAATATGTACATTTAAAATGTGTTTGAAATATTTATTAATGAAACGTATAATGTGCTGCTTGTGCAAACAGCCATGTTGTAACATGGTATTTTACTAATTTAAAATAATCCTTTTGTTATAACTACAGTATTGTGAATGATTATCACTCCATACTACTCCATACATAAAGGACCCATCTTTTTTTTTTTGTATGTGTGTGTGTGTGAGAGAGAGAGAGAGAGAGAGAGAATGTTGCTTAAGAGTAAAAAAGTGAAATTGTCCTAAAATTTGGAAACTATGTTTGAAATGATTTTTTTATTAATTTGCCCCCCCCCCCCCCTTCTCATTTTTCCTTCTTATGATAACATATAAATTTTTGTACTGTGAAAGAATGTTCGTATATTTTAAAAGCTAAACAATTAAACAAACCTATTTTGGTTTTTTAATTTGTAGTTTAAAAAAATATTTCTGATCAAAGAAATTAAATGCATAACCAGAAAAATTCTATTTCATACCTGTGTAATACTATAAAAGACGCATTATAATTTCATTATAAATATTTAAAAGAGATTTACTTTTTATTTATCAATCTCTAAAAGAAATTTAACTTAAAATAAAACTAAAAATGACTTAATTAATATTAAATTACTAAAACAGAAAAAAGGCATTACATTTGTGTTCGGAAAAAATTAACACTCATTTATCATAGGTATCTGATCAAAGTAGATATCTTATTCTTAAATAAATTTTTCAAAAAAGTATGCATTTCTTTGCGAAAATAATCTGCAATTAGAGATACATTAATAAATATGTATGTTTAAAATTTATTTGCTTCTGAAAGTAATGTACACATGAAAAGAATATTTTAACTTTTTACAGTTTAAGTAACACTTTTTATGTACTTATATGTAAAGATATTTAGTTTTTGTAAATTATAAGCCAATAATTAAAAAATACTTTAATGATGTGTGAAACATGTTTGCAATTTATTGTTCTGATGCCATTATATAAAAAAAACACACTAAATAACTAAATACATGTTTAGTGCTGGATAGCCATATCCAGCAAAATCAATATCCGTTACATCCCTAATTCAAGCAAATAAATTTTCAATCATGAAACCATTCTTAAAGTTCAACCGTAGCTGAGTAACATTCATGATTGTAGTCAGAAGAGCAGAGAACAGATTCTCAGTCCCGGCAACATTTCACCTGGCTAAGAGAACCTTCAAATACTCAATTGTTTTGCAGTTTTCTTTAAATCATACATACGGAACAAGGAGGTTTTGGAGTCACAGTTCATTTGTACCATTGACTAAATATCCTAATTCCCACCCTTGATATTCTCAGTACAGAAAACTTTAAGACTAGAAACAGTATTTGCCCTGTAAATAATATTTATTTCTTTTAACTATCAAGAGTGAAATTAACAAAAGGCTAAAAGTTCAGAACTTACAAACAGCGTTTTTCATTTTGCAGAAAGTCCCATAAAATCGCACGAAAAAGAATTTGCAATATCTCCAGAAATTATCACAGAAAATTGGTGAAAATTTATATTTAGGGTTATTTGAAGGTTTTCTTTCTTTTAATAAAGTAGGACGTTGTCATTGAGAAAAATGAAGTTGATGCAAAATTAAATATGAAGACGGCCCCTTATGCAAATTAAATTAATAGTAAATTATAGTATATGTTATTTGCAAATGAATGGTATACAGTGAAACCTCTCCGAGCAGCCACCCCTCTAAACGACCAATTTTTCATGGCACGGATTTTTCAGCTCATAGACTTAATGTTAAAATAACCTCTATCAGCGGCCACCCAACCCCCTCTAAACGGCCACTGAGTGGGGACGCCCATCTCATTTTCAGGAAATTCTACTCACTCCATGTTTTAATTTTGAGCGGAAAAACTCAAGGTCAAGTTTATGCTCGAATATAAGACCCAGGAATAACTGGAATTAATCTTATCTCTTTTGTATTCTCTCCCACACCCATAAGATGGGAAATCCTTATTGCACCACCCATGGAAACTGAGGGAAGAATTGTACAATCAAGCGTTGAAGGTGCCCTACAAATGAATTTTTGTCCCTTTCAGCCGCTAATTCCGTTCCTGATGTTTGATATGGTGAGCAAGCTAAACTTTCAACACAAGCAACTTCAGGGAAGATCGAAGAAATTATCGATAATTCCGAAGCGGTTACAAACAAATCGGTTAGAGATCTGCTTTTTAAAGTAAAAAAACGAACTTGAAAAAATGGTTGTTTCAGAGAAAAGTAAAAACTTAAACAGACACAAATTGTATCCTTTTTTCAAAAAATGTAAGAAACCATTAAATAAAATACTATTTTCTCTTTAGAAAAGTTTTAAATTTCATTTTAAATAAGGAATATGAGTCAGACTTGTTTATATTACGCATTGCAGCAATTATCTTATAATAGAAAATAAAACCCTTCAGAGCGGCCAAATATTCTCGATACGGTGGGGTGGCCAAATAAAGAGCAAGTGGGTGGGGTTTTTTTCTGCAGCTGTACATTTCATATTTTGACTATTTTTAAAAGCAATTTATGACAACCTATTTTATATTAATACATACTTCTGAAAATATTGTTTAAACAATTTATTTTAATTCTAGGAAAAGAAACATGCTTACCCTTCTTGTTTTTTTCTAAAAAAGCAATGAGTTTTTTTAAGAATGGTACATAAGTACCTTGAATTTTTTTAACAATTTCAGTGTCGTCACCAGTTGCAGCCATCCTAAAAGACACAAACACATTACCTTATAAAATAATGAAATACAGTGGAGTCTGTCTATTGTGACCCCCTTTGGGAAGAACAAACTTGGTCTGGTCACCTTACGCAGGCAGTAAAGTGAAACTGTATAAAAGTGGTCACTTTAGCAGGTTCCACTGTATTTTTATACAATAAATATATGATTATCCATCAACTAAATAAAATTAACATACTTATGTAGCAAAGCAAAGACTAGTATTAATTACTTTCATTTGAGAACTTCCTTCATTATAACAGCAGTCAACACTTATTCCGGTCACATCGGGACGGAATGAGATTGACCGGAATAATTGAAATAAGAAACAGCAGAAAGTAAGAGAGAAAATTTAAGGAAAAAAATCTCAAAATTTATTAACTGTATTTGTCAATAGTTTAATGTATGCACATATTTCTTTAAAAATAAGGGAAAAACAATGGAAAAATACATATGTACATTTATTTAAAAAAAAAAAAAAAGGAAAAAAGAAAATGACAACTTCTTGAACACCACTTAAATAACATTGATACTCATCAAAATGAGAAAAATCAGTTAATCTTATTTCTTCATTTCAAACGAAGCTTAATATTTGAACAGTGAAGGACAAAAAGCTTCAGCCTGTTTCCTATAATGCCATTGCAACTAGATGTCATCTCAAGGTGGTAGATATTGATTGGAATTTCTTCCTGACTTTGTATTTCAGGGGGTCAATCAAAGAATTTTTTTCAGGGTCCCATTTTTGTGAAAAGTGAATTATAATAAGCATTTTTGTGAAAATCACTTTTATTTCTTTAAGAAATTTACAAAGCAAATTAAAATGCTAATGAAAGGTTTTAATCGATGACACTTTTGTGAAGGAGAGAGAGAAGGGGCAGTTAATCGATTGTAATTTTATGAAGAGACTAGAATGGACCCAACTATGGCCTGCATCGATCCTTGCATTTATAAACAAATTCTAGATTTTAAAAACACATCATGTACTTCTTTCGTCATAATAAGGGACATTTGATGCAGATTTGAATTTATTATTATTAGGATTACAAATGGTTGTTGTTGTGTGTGTTAAGGCAAACCTACACGTGGGGTATCTGCCTAGGATGGGGGGGTGTCTTGGTAAGAGGACTTTCTAAAGGGTTCTAACGCGTATTCACGTTACATCTGAAGAAAACCTACCAAAACTCCAGACCGTTAGATCGACAGCCGCGCCATGGGACCCGAACCCGGGACCTTCACACCTCGGCCATCTACCATTTTCAGTGGCATAACCACTGTGCCATGGTGAGGCGGATTACAAATGGAATGTAGTGAAATATCTTGACATCATGACACTGTACAGGGTGGTGAGATTAACAGGTTGCACGGAAATATTGGGATGGCAATGAATTTCATTTTTCTGTACGTCAATATTTCACTCAGCCAAAACTACTGAAGCTAATAATACAAAATTCAGCATGTACATGGGTTCTTTAATTTAGGTGCTAGTTTATTTTCCAAAATAAGTAACCTTAGGTGACAGGGGCTAAAAAGTTCTTTTCACATATCCCACATGATCTTAAAGAAAAATACATATTCATGACATTCTTGCTGTAAAATACAGCAGCCCTGAATACCTAAAATCAATTTCAGGAAAATTTGAATATTGTCTTCGGAGGAGGATAGATGTACACAAAAAGGGGGAAGGGGGTCCATCTTTCATCGACGAAAAAAATATATTACCACCGTATTCCCCTGCAACAGCCGGCATGCCGATGAGTACTTTTCCCCTACCATATTTTTCATAAAAGTTCCAGTCAAAATCTGTTAAAATGGATTAGTGGGAAGAATAACTGTCTTTCGAAATTACTCTTCCAGAGAATTGTACATAACTGTGAAAAGGATTGCACCTGTCGAAGTAAGAACACAAATCTTTGATATTCACCTAGCACAGTTTTTTTTTCGCCAAGTAACTACCGGTGTAATTTTTTGTGGCGATTTTTTTTTTCGCCATGCAATGCCTGAAAAACACAACATTAGCACATCATAAAAATAAACAAAATTTAACATACACTTACCACTGAAAACGTCTCCTCAAAGTTTAAACCATACAAAATATTGAAAAATGACAGATATTTAAGAAAAAAAAAAACTTTGGTTCCTCCTTAGAATAAGAGCAAAAATTCAAACACATGACATCATCAACGACATCATAAATTCAAAAGGTTAAATCCACCCCCCATTCCACAAAAAAGCAAATACACCCTCAAATGATTAATTTAAGCTTTTAATTTATGTTCTGCAGGAAAAATAGCAGCGATTTTATTTTTTCGGCGTGTAAACAAACTCATCTATTTGTACAATTAAATTAGGACCTCCCTTTTTTTTTTTTTTTTTTTTTTTTTTCAATTCTGCACAAAATCAAAACACAAACTTCTCGCATGTAATTATTCCAATCTACAACTGTGTTCTGGTTCATATTGAGATGCTTTTCGCAAAACTTTACCGATGTTAATTCTTCACACCAACAGTAAATAAAACGTAAAACTACTTTAAAACTTAACCTAGAAGTTTCAAACCAGTTGCCTGCCCGTATACTAACACTGTTTCTGCAAGACCTCAGATTACATTTCCAGTAAAATCGTCCATTGTTTCCGTACAATTTCATTCCATGCTGCAAACTGCAATGCATAACAGACGGTAAAACTTCAAACTTTTGGAAATATTTAACAGCATCTTCAACAGACGTTGGCAAATCACAGATATTCATATTACAATACAATCCAAACAAAAGACAATTCAAATACACTAACAAAACATTCAACTACTGCAAACTCAATTCCTTTAACATAAAATATTAAACTTTCATTAAAATACTTATCAAAATTAAGATATCCAGCAGTACAGCTACATAAGAAACTTCTACAAAAACGCCCTAATTCCGCTTTTATTCTAAGGAGGAATGACCGTCACACTAGACGAAAAATTCGAAACTAAAATGAAAATGGCTCACACACTACACGTGGCTCACACACAATGGCTCACACACAGAAGGAACTACACGTTTGCGTACGAATACATAACACAGTCGCGGATTAGTACAATGAGTGCGCCGTATAATAGATTTTGCTTTCCTTTTGAAACACTAGCGCTTGTACTACGCATTAAGAATCCGGGTTACCAAAAAAATGAAGATTGCCGCGCAAACGAGGGTGGGTTACCAGAAAATATTGTTGCCAAGCTTCGCCCTCACCTACAGAAAAACAATCGCCAAATTTGGCTGGCGTCGAGATAACGGAAAAGAACCTTATATAATTATTTTTCCAACTTCAACATAAAGTATAACAACATTTTTAAAAATACCTTGAGCCAATTTTATCTGCAATATTTGTTTTGAAATGAACAGGTGTAGAATACAGGCAGGGATAACTTAGTAATTTATCTCTTTAATAAATAAGTTTTTAAATACGAATAAAATATGTAATTTTATTCGTATTGTGACAAAATGAGTATCATGAATCAGTATAGTGACAAAAAAAAAAGTCCTTTCCTAGATAAGAGAAAAATGGGACATATCTCTCTCTTACAGCTTACAAGCATGCATCTCAAGAATGAATTCAGGTTCAGGAAACCATCCTGTATTCTATTAGTTGCTGCATTACTTTAGTACTGAGAAATATAAATCTTAAGTGTTAAAATTCAGTGTTGGAAATATGTTTATGTGAAGTAGTATGAAACATATTTTTTCCTTCACTGGAGTATAACTCAGCAAATAGTAAAGAAGTAATGTAAAAAAATAAGTACAAATGCTGTCATGCACTGTCCATTCCTTGTCATTTGTTGGTTATTCTTTATTTTCTTCTCTTTTCGATGATCCTCAGTTTTTCCGGCATGCCGGGATAGTCCAGACAGTGATAATCAAAAAACTGGTCTTCCTCGTACTTTCTGGCATGCCGCCTAATGCGGGGGATTATGGCATTAAAATTCCTTAAAATGTAACATGTGGATCCTATATTTATGCACAGATTGCTACTTTCCGAACATGTACCATGTAAGGAAAGTATTGTAATCATGAAAAAATTCGACTTCGAGATTTTGGTGTATTTACACACTTTGAGGTCTTCTGAATTCATTTATGCTATTTTTATGAGATGTATGCATGTATGTATGTGAGTGAACACGATAGTGAACGGTACATTCGATTGAGCTCAAATTGGGTATACATGTCATAAACCACCGTCGCAAGACCAGTATTGATTTTGGTGTGTATAGGACTTATAGTTTTTCTACAGGCCTACAACAAAGATTTCTTTTATTATGGACTATGGGTGGAAATTCTTGAAAGAGCGCTAGCATTTAAACAGTACATTCGATTGAGCTCAAACTGGGTATATATGTTATAAACCACCATCGTAAGTCCGGTATTGATTTTGGTGTGTATAGGACTTTCTACAGGGCTACGACAAAGATTTCTTTTACGTTATGGCCTATAGGGGGGGGGGGAATTCTTGAAAGTGCGCTAGTGTTTAAACAGTACAATTGAGCTCAAACAGTAAAAAAATAAGAATTTTTGCTGAATTATTCACCAATTACAATTTATTTAAATGCTTGGTAATGATCTTAATCGTAAGTGTTTGGAAAGTTGAGTGGAGTCACTTCAGATTTTTTGTATTAAAAACATCTTGAAAATTTATTAGCTTGAATTTTATGTAAGAAAATGCAAGAACTACTTTGTTTCCAACCCAATAAAATTCTGATTGCATCTCTTTTACAAAGAGAGTGTTATTGTTTTTTAGATGACATCAAGGCAAAAATGTGCTTTAGCCCACCGCTTGGCGACGTTCTTTTGGAGGGACAATAATTCGGCAAATATTGCATTTTATTTTAGAGGTGTGGAAAGATCCGAAATATCTTGCATTTTCGTGCATGCATAATTGTTACTTTTTATTTTAGCTACTGTTTGACGTACACAGGTGAATACAATGAATTGGCTTGCTCAATTTGACGTCACTTAGCTGTTATTTTGTGTTTGTGCGCATGCATTAGTTATTTCATAATCAAGCTATTCTAATTTGATTCAACTTGTGCTGTTAACAATAACTATACCCTGTCAAAAACATATTCAAGTAAAAGTGAAACTTTAGATTTGATTCATATATTAAAAATTATTTATTTTAAAATGTGAAATAGGTTACATGTTACATATAATTATAACTTTTCATGTTTCTGTTGAGTTATACATTCTCGAATACTTTTTCTTTTTTTCAGAAAGTGATTGTATCAACCTTTCAAGTATAATAAGCAAGTTGGAGTGTTTAGGCTGATTATTTTACCAACTATGCGAAAAATTCCAGAGCTGGGGGTCGAACCCAGGACTACCGCTTAACGTGCGGGTGCTCTACCACTGAGCTACCCTGGGACGATTCCCAGATGAAATTTCTCGCTTTAGAACCATTGGAATTTATCATCTTCCTCTGCAAACCGCATGTGGTTTGCAGAGGAAGATAATAAATGCCAACGAATGAATTTTTATTTCATTTTCTTAATATTTTCTGTATTTCTATTCTTTTTCACTACATTCTTTTTTACAAACTAGTGTAAATAATTAAGATGGAAGTAAAAGACGTGTTTCGGAGCTAATGGAATGGCATTTTTTAATATTATCCTTTGAAAAAATAATTGAAATAAAATTAATCAAGACAACACCTTTGCTGAAACTTATCTTGGTGACAAACTGTAAGACCAAAGATGACTTGTTTTCTTTCAGTTGCATGCATTGTTTTCCTTTCACTGCTAGAAACGCACATCTGTTTTAATTTGTAAGGTGTAATTTCATTTTCGAAATTTGTTTTGTGAACCAACTCCTTTTAAATAACCCACGAGCCCCCACTGCTAAATATGCTTTATCATTTTAAAGGAGCAGCTTAACAAAGTTGAATATAGCAAGTCTTCCAAGCTACTAAATTTTCGGTTGAGTGGATCTCAAATGAAAAACATGAGAATTATTTTTTACATGTAAAATATTTAAAAGATTATTATTATTTTTTTAATGGTTAAATAGAAGATTCACATCAGTTTTAGCCAAAATAAACTGCAGTTCAGTACAGTTTTCACATGCCTTGAATCATCGAATTATCCTCAAACCAAGAAATCAAATCTATTACAGTCAATAATACGAATAACAATAATATCCCAGCGATGATAAATAAATACAAAAGTTTACTTTATGGAGTTTAATGAATGTTTATCGTTCATGCTATACAATGGCAAGTAAAAATGACGTGCAAAACCTGGCCTGCCTTTTCAGAGTAACACAACAATGATGAATTGTACCTTAATTCACTTTATAAAGACGCAACTTAATATGGGGTTTCGTAAGTAAATAATGTTTTATATCAATCATAAAAAGTCAAACATCTAGGAAAAACACATACTTTCATAGAATAAACAAAACAACCCAACACCACAGGAAGCTGACAATTCTAAAATTTATAAAATCAATACACGTGCTTGATCATTCAAAATGTTTAACATTTCGCTTAGTAGTTTAACATCTTACTTTTATTGTTTACAGAAGAAGCCGAAGAACCATCACACTATTTTATTATTTCACCTAACAAATAACAATCGGCGCCAATTCCAAATATCGTTGTATTATACGCGACGATAAAACGGAATTGTCTAAAAAAACCACAAACAGCGCATGCGTTCTTGCAGCCGGTCAGAAAATTGCTTTTTACTCTCAAACTCAAGCAAAACTATCCTCAACACAGCGGCT
Source organism: Cheiracanthium punctorium (assembly GCA_038373885.1). NCBI lineage: Eukaryota > Metazoa > Arthropoda > Arachnida > Araneae > Cheiracanthiidae > Cheiracanthium > Cheiracanthium punctorium. The sequence continues at coordinate 48,899 of JAWZYV010014196.1, read as the reverse complement.
CAGCGTATCCCTCTGCCCCCATTTTCATGTACAAGAAATTAACGGTGAAAAATTATTTTAAATTAAAATATTTTTTTCCTCGTATGCAAGGGCGGATTAAAGGGAGTGGGGCGGAGGGGCAACCCCCCCCGTAGAGAAAAGAAATTAATGTAAAAGATCCTATTTTACCACTATAAAATGGATGCATATGTCAATATTCTTAACAGCTGCCCCACCCCAACAAAATTCTATTAATCCACCACTGCTCGAGTATTCTAGTTTTTAAAATATAAAATGTAGATTTACTACACCAGAGACGGCCCGAGGGGCGTGCGGGGCCCCAGGCGCAGTGGCGGTTCCAGGGGGGGGGTCACGGGGGTCATGACCCCCCCAAATGGTCTTCGACTAAGGGACCTAGATTAACCATCCCCCCCTTAAAAAAATAGGGCCCAAGTCGAGCTCGGACAAGGGCCCAAAATAGGGGCCTAGATTAACCATCTCCCGCCCCCCCCCAAAAAAAAAGAGGGCCCAAGTCGAGCTTGGACAAGGGACCAAAATTCAGAAAGGCCTTGATCATGTGCATACAATATCTGTGCAGTCACATTCTGCTGCTGAAAGAGAATTTCTCTTTAGAAGACCATTGGTCTTACTAGTTTATTTTATAATAATACTAAAGTATGCACACAATATTCTATGTGCTCAGACGTTCCTCCTTGGCAAAAAAATATGCAGCCGTTTTGTAAATATGTGCGGGAATCCAAATCCATGGAGAGCAAGGGAAGGGGGAGTCACAACGAGCCTGATTAAGGTAAAGGTGGAAGGGGTAGTTGCCCCAAACCCATAATAAAAGGAAACTCAAAATCAAAAAATGGTTTATAGAAAAATGTGTGAATTGTGTGTGCGTAATTTATTACTTTCGTATTCGAACCCCCCCCCCTTTCAAAAAGCCTTCCTCGTCTTGAAAGCAGTCTAAGGAGCACCTATGTTTGTAAATAATTAATTTATGGAATCCAAATCTACGGTAACTGTTACAAGATCATAAAAATTATAGAGAAGGAAGGGGGGGGGGTCACGAGGGAAGGGATCATACCTAAACAGCGCTGGATTACCCATTGAGTATGCTTCCGCGTATGGGCTATGGGCCCCCCTAGGCGGCCTGCGTTACAATTTAGAAGAATAAAATTATAATCAAACGTTATTAAAGCTATTTTAGTGTTAATATTTTTACAGCATTTGTAACTCCGAGAAAATAATTCTGATTAATTAGCTACTTTGTACACAATAAAAAATTTCCGGCATTGTTAGCCACTACCCCTAGTAGCAATAACTCATCGGTCGATGAGAGGCGGGTGAGTTAAATCCGAGGAGAAGGAGCAATGGCCGATCACGGCTTTTCATCCCAAAAAGGGGAAATTTCATCGGCAACTGGTACAAAATGTCCGCTCGGGAGACCATAAAGCCGATCATCGTTTCCCGATGACACCGATGAAATAACGAAAAGAAACCGATAAACTGTTTAAAATATATTTGTTAATAAAAAATAAACGACTGGCAGATAAATTTTCAAAAAATGCCCGTTCTGTTTATTATATTTTCGTTTTTTGTATGCTAAATTTCCGTTTTTCTGGAAAAAAAAATTCTTCCTCCCCCGGGCCCGAACACTGAGCGTACTGATTACGAGATCAGTGCGCTACCCCTAGACCATCGAATCTTGTCATGTACAAGGCAAAGTGTGAAGTAACGGTTATTTTAGTCTCAGATTGTTATGCTTTTCACACTTGCGTCGTTCGCGCCGGTTTGACGACGCTCGCGCCAGTTGGGTCTTTCCCTCGCGCCAGTTGTGTTCACACTTGAAACGATTTGTCCTGGGTTACTAGATTTTAGTGGGTTGCTCGATTTGGCTTGCTATCTCTTTTGGCTGATAAGAAGGATATTATTAAATAATTCACTTCAGTTCAAGAAGACTTTGCATATTTATCTTAATAGAAACCAAATTTTTAAGAATATAAAAAACATATTAAAAATTTTCCTTATTTAATTTTTTGTTTCATGAATGGTTTCTTATTATTTTAATTGTTAAACAAATATTTTTAGAATCGGATAAAAGTATTTTGTAATTTCAGACCATGTTCAGATTGCTTGACTCTTGAGGTGGCAGGTGGCGAATGTAAATAAACAATGTATATCCACAATGCATTCATTAAATAAACATCGATTTTGTCAATAATGTGTGGATTACGATTTACTGGATTTTTTTTTGGGAGGATGGGAGGATAAATATTAAAATTTACTCTTTTGTTTCTAAGAGATAAAATTATTCATTATAATATCTAGATAGCTTTATAATATTAAATGAAGTTCATTAATCATTACCATTTGAATAGTTATTAATCATTTATCCTTACTCTTTAATTTTAGATAACTGCACTCATTTGGTAATTCACTTAAAAATTAAAATGTGGAATGCTATAAGCAATATTATAAGAGTTATCACCACCTTCCCCCCATTTTCTCTTTCAACAATTATGATTCCAGTGGCGTATGCAAGGGGGGGGGGTTGTGGGGTTCAACCCCCCCCTTGTCAAAACTTTTTTAACAAAATGTCCATAAATTTTCATTTTTTAGCTTAAATACTATGCATTTTAACGCAAAGTTATGTCTATAACCCTCCCTTGAAGGAAGTCTGCATACACCACTGTAAAATTCTATTTACTCTGAAGATTTCTGTGACTATTTCTGGTTATAAGATTTAAATGAGACTAATGTTTTAGTCGTTAAAAATCTTTTCTACGGTAAAATCATACAAGCCGGTGTGCACCCCATGGCAACCGCCAAGCTCCAGCGACTGTCGCCAACCATTTTGCACGACCAGCAAAGTCAAAGTATTTTACCATATTAAAATTGCACATATATTCCACATACAAAAACATTAAAACAAAACAAAATGTCCGTATTTAACCAAAAGAACGTCTGCAAATTCAGTAACGGGCAATTTAAAATGAGCAAACTGTGGACCATTTTTAACTAAAAAAAATACAGTAGATTAAGCAACCTAGTTGTAGAGTTATGTAAACTATGCAACCAGTGGACCGTTTTCAACTAAAAAAACCTCAGTGGATTCAGCAACCTAGTTGTACAGCTATGTAAACTATGCAACCAGCGGACTGTTTTTAACTAAAAAAACCTCAGTGGATTCAGCAAGCTAGTTGTACAGCTAATGTAAACTGGGTAAACACTGGTCCGTTTTCAACTCAAAAAAACATCAGTGGATTAAACAACCTAGTTGTACACCTCTTATAAAGTCGGTATGATTAGAATAGCACGTAAATAGCACTTACGAAAACATAAACACATCCAATATCAATTTAAAATTTACATTAAAAACCTTAAACATTGCAAAGATTCGTTAAAAAAGAGCACTTACCTTTATTTCTTTTTTAAATAACCGCTCAAAAATGTCCCTAACACCCACTGGCTTATAACGTAACAAACACACATATTTCTAACAAACACACACAAATTCTTTTCATATATTAACATAACACATTTTATTCCCTTCCATCAATAACAGAAACAATTTCAAATTCCCAAACCTGACGAAACACGTATTCTTTATGGTTGCCAGTCACAACTACCACCGGCAGGTAACTTCACTTTGGCGGTGCATCGCTCACTCTGCCGTCAGATTGTTCGCCAATGATTTGTAAACAAAAACATTGATATGTAAACAATGCACCGTATACAGAATATAGTCCTTTACTACTATATTTTTATTTTGAACGAACAGTGAAAATGTGCTTTAGCCTACCACTTGGCGATTGTCAACAAACTGGTGAGTTGGCACTTTTCTGTGGAACGTCTCTGGGATTGCAACCTCTTCTGCTCTGCTTGGTTCATAATCTCTGGGTTCCATAATTTTGGCTTTTCTTGTTCGGCAACACGTATGGGACACTAAAGGCTGTGAGATTCAGCTACAGAGGAAGCACACTTGATTTTTGTGATTATTTTCCCAAGATGCAGAAACATAAACAAAATGGTGATTTAGGAAAACGAAATATTTTTTTTAATGGAACAACTATTTAAAGAAAAAATAACAAACTATTAAAAACAAAAGAGGAAGAGCCCCTCGAAAATATGCTAATGCTGGTCATTTGCGAGACACAAAAAAACATCAGTGGGTCCGGCTATCACTTTAGGGGCCTCCTGGAATATAAGCTAACACTTGCCCTTTGCGAGACCCAAAAAAACATCAGTGGGTCCGGTCATCACTTTATGCAGCCCCCTTAAAAATATGCTAATGCTGGTCATTTGCGAGACACAAAAGAAACATCAGTGGGTCCGGCCATCACTTTAGTGGCCACCTGGAAAATAAGCTAACACTTGCCCTTTGCGAGACCCAAGACATCAGTCAAATGGTGTGAAAAACAACTGGATATGAATCATAATACAGTTGTAGATTGGAACAACTACTTGAGAGAAGTTTGTGTATCACTATTAACAGAAATATGAGTAAAAAAAAAAATCAGTGGTCTTGAAAAAGTAGTTGAGATAGATGAGAGCTTATTTACAGAACGAAAGAACAATGTCGGAATTAGAGGCATACAGACAATATAAAACATTATTTACAGTTTATCAAAATTCCATGCAATTCGCTTCAGTAATTATATTTTTACAGTATCATGTAATCAAAAATTAACGTAAATTAAGATCACAAATTAAACAATCCATTAAGACGGTTTGGAAAACAAACCATTATTTATTCAATGAAATTATCACATGATATGCTCAATATGCGATCCACCTGATGTAACCACATGCTGAAAATGTGAAACAGCATGGTCCACCGTCGCATTTAAAATCTCTGGTGTAACACACCTCACGTCTCGTTCTGCTAGATTTCAATTGAGCAAAAGAGGCATGTCGTTCTCTATAAACCATATCTTTCAGATGTCCCCACAGATAAAAATCACAAGGATTAAGTTCCGGTGAATGTGGGGGCCAAGAGTTGTCGAAACCTCTGCTTATGACTCTGTCCGCACCAAAGGTATCATGCAGCAATTTTTTAACAATGTTAGCAATGTGAGGGGGTGCTTCATCCTGCATACATACCGTGGTTTCTAAACAATGTCTCTCTTGCAATGCTGGAATCAATTGTTCTCTCAACATCGCACCGTAGCTAGTCCCTGTAACACTACAGCGTTTGGGACCACTTGGAGTTGGGGTTTTCACGTTTAGCGTATTGGTTGCTCGTTCCCCATATCCTGCAATTATAAACATTTATACAACCTGATAGTGTAAAACTCGACACTCTACTCAAACACAAAAGAGACACTGTTAATGGGAATTGAACAATATTTGCCTCTACCATCCAAAATTTTTTTAAGTTCACTATAACCGAAGTCATAGTTCACTAAAACCAGAAAATGCTATGTACATTTCTAATGTATGTGAATCAGGACTAAGGAAATGTGTTCACTGTATTTGAAAGTTCACTATATGCCGAGTTGACTGTGTATACCAAATTTCAGCTCAATCGAATGCACCATTTAGGAGCTATTGTGTTAACTCGCATACACGCACACATAAACCTCATAAAAATAGTATAAATGAATTCAGAAGACCACAAAACGCATAGCTGCCAACCTTCCAGGAAAAGATTAAGGAACACAACACGTGGTCATAAAATCAGAAATAAGGAACACAGTGCGTGGTCATTAAATGTATGATTAAATATACAATTAAAAATCTTACATTAACAGAATTAAATTATCATGTGTAGAGAGATGATGTGCCTATATAATCATTAATTTATAAAAATAAATTATTCTTAACTTATTTCTACAAGACTTAAATGCTTAATGTAAGAAATACTTGAAAGAATAAGATAAATATCATTCAATTAAATTTATTGCCTTATTTACAAGGATAAATGATTTACCAAAAGCTAAAAATGTACATGTTCTTCCTTTTTTCTTTTAACTTTTAAAAATCCTTACACAGAAGCTGAAAAATGGAACATTTTGGCTTAAAAACGTATTTACGGAAGAAAGCTCAAAAAACGGAACGAATCTGTATAAACGGAACACTTGGTAGCTATGACAAAACGTGTAAATATTTAAAAACCTCTAAGTTGAATTTTTTCATGATTACAATACTTTCCTTACATGATACATGTTCGTACAGTAATAACTGAACTGTAAAGAAAGTGAATTAATAAAAACATGATAAAATGAGAGGAAAGCTCATCTTTCAAAAAGTTTAATCTAAATTTAGTGATAGTTTTATACCTGCCTACATTATTGGGGGAAATCGAGTAATTTCCATGGTGTGCCAACATTTTGAATTTTTAGCAATTTATAATAGGAAAATACAGGGATTTTTCTTGTAAACAATTATGAAAGAGATAAAAAAATGTATTAGGTTGTAACGAAAGTTTCCCGCCACCGCAAACATCGTCAGCACGCAGTTCGCGTTGGCGTATTTGCTCTTATTTTGTCAAACGATTCTTGGCATTTGAAAGAAAGGGACTTACTTTATAACACTATGTTGTGAAATCCGTAAAAAAATATTGTTATCATTAAGTACAAGATGTCTCAAATGGAACTATCACTCTACGGATTAGAACCATCATTTACTTCCAGTTCTGTTGCAAGAAGTCAGCTACAGAATATCAACGAATTATGTGTACTGCTTTAAGTACTATTGTTATATCATGTGACACTCTGCAGGTTTGGTACCGAAAGTTCAAAAACAAGAACTATGACATTCAAGAAGCAGAGAGCTCTGGCTGGTCTATTGATGTTGATGAGGCCAGCCTGCGAGATCTTGTGGAAGAAGATCAGTAACTAACCACTCGACAGTTATCTAAGGAGTTAGAAGTTCGTTTTTCAAGCAGATTTGGCAGAAAACTTTCGTTACAACCTGATACTTATATATTATCCAAGCAGTCCACCAAGATGAATGATTTTTTGCCAAGATAAATGTCAGACACATGAAATAATTGTTGGTTTGGAATATCACTGGCAATAGTTTGCCAGCACATTTGACGAAAAAATAGTTTGATAGTTTGGCAGAAATGACTGCCAGGATAATACGCAAGAACCTAAAAAAATGTTTTAATTAACCTTGCTGGCAGGGGCGTAGCCAGAAATTTTTCATGGGGAGGGGGGTTACGACTACTGCAACTCACATATATGCATACATGTGTGTGATAAGGGAGTGAAGAATATACATTTTGTATGGCAAAAAATTCCTCATGGGGGGGGGGGTTATGACTCCCCTAGGCTACACCCCAGATAATCTCATAAAAATAGTATTTATGTATCTTATCATATGATCTATATATAGGGTTATCAACACCAGTAACTGAGATTTGTGTAATTGTTTAAAACATTACTGGGGTATAATCGCACAGATTGGGAAGAAAAAATTATGGACAATTGGATGATGACATATATTATATAAATACCTTAGTAATTACACATTTACTATATTCTTATATTTACTATACACATTTACTATATTCTACTTTTCCAAATTAATCCTTAAATTATAAAAAATAATTTAAGGATTACTTTGGAAAGATTCTTGCCATAATTAAAGTATTTTTTATCAATTTTGATCAATAATATGAAAATTATTATAACAAATTTTGCCATTATAAATCCGAGAAATAGTATACTATGATCTAGATTAGTTATTGCTAGTAAATACTTCAAACATGTCTCATCCAGATCTTTCAAGTAAATTTGACTTTAAAAATCTATTCCAACCAGTAAGAAATTAATGTAAAATAAAAGGTCAAGATTTAATCTAATGGCATTAGAACGTTAAATAAAGGAATGAAAAAAAATTAAAGGTCAATAATTAAAAAAAAAACAAATAAAATAAAATATTAAACCATACTTTAGATACACAAACTTTTTAAGATAACGAATCCGCAGCTCGGTCAGGTATTTACTTACAACAAAAGATGCTCCTATTCTAGACAGTTGAATTACACTTTTACCAGTGAGACTTAAGACATGAAGCAGTATTATTTAATTTTCTGCTCCAATGTCTCAAATCTTACTAGTTTAACTTCATTGTAGATGTGCAATATTTCATCTGAAAGAAACAGATATAAAAAAGAAACCATTAGTAGTTAACAATGTAAAATTATGTTTAAAAAGAGGCAAGAGTTAAATACTTTTTATTTTTCTAAATTTATTACACATTTTCATAACAAAAACACTGCAATATAAGTAAAAATTATTTTATTAAACAGACTTATATTAACGATATTACGATTATCTAAAATAAAACAGAAATATATCCATAATTGATGGATGAAGATTTTGTTTTTAAAATCCCAAAAATATACATAATTTAAAGATAATAAATGGAATGAATCTGCATGACATTAAGTAGTAAGAATTCAACTATACTCATACATCAATTTCTAAAGACAGCAAGCAAAAAAAAATTCACGCAAAGGATATTTTTGCGATAAACATTATCCACATATAAATAACTCAACTACAATAAAAGAAATTGGATAATGTGTCGTGAGAAATCTGTATTTTTCAAATGCAAACAGAGTATCATTTTAACTAATAAAAAATGAAACATTTTAAATAAATACTAATATAAGATCGCATTTAATGATAAACTTTTTAAGACAGTCATGACGAGTGTAAAGTAAATAAATTTTAAGAAATTATAAGGATTTTAAAATATCCGAAACATGGGCTGAAAATCGGAAGTAAACAAAAACAAGCAGTCAACATCAACAACAATCACCTGGCGACTTTTAAAGGTTCGCCAAGTAGCCAGTAGATTATCGCACAGAATTCTGGGATGGCTAAGTCGATTTGAGCGTCGTCAGACCACTTCCCTAAGTAGTTCGAGCGATCCGTCGCGAAACCGGTGTCACATTGCTTTCACACTAGGCAAAACTGGCGCGAGCGTCGTCAAACCGACGCGAACGACGCAAGTGTGAAAAGCATATGGATTCGGTGAAATTGACAAGTGTTCAGCTATTACAATAATGTCAAATTATTCATGTAAGAATAATTTCACGTTTTACAATGTATGTAGAGTTATCACATCAAATTAGTAAAAAACATATTGCCAATTGTTAGGATATTTCGGTGATAACTTCAATGTCGATAATTTAAAAACGATTTCTACGCTGTTACATTTAGAGTTTTACAAGAAAGAAACAGATTATCGCCAAATTTGGCGATATTTCGGCGAAACTCGTCAATGTCGACGTCATTTGGCGAGATTTTAAGCATGGATCAACAAAGACAGATTATCGCCAAATTTGGCGATATTTCGCCAAAACTCGATAAGAACGATGACAAATGGCGATACTTTGGGCATGGACCAAATGACTGACTTTCCTCAAATTTGGCGACATTTCGGCAAAACTCGCCAAAGTCGAGGACAGTCGGCGAGATTTTGGGCATGTACCAAACAATCACTGTCTACAATTGTATTATATTGAAGATGTCCATAGACATTAAAATACTGAAATTCTTTTCGGTGGTCCTGTAAATAAACTCTCCAGTAGATTGGAACCAAAAATTGAGATGCACAACTAGATGTTACAACAATCTTATATATAAAATTTCATAATAGTTTTTGAGGTTTGAGAGTTAAATATACACACACGTACGCCAAAAGTCGCCAAGCTTGGCGACTTTTGGCATAGTTCTTGAGGGAGGCACGTGACCGTGGTCGGACCATTACTAACTTATGTGGTAAGACGGTATTGTGCTTGAAATGGATGAATGCCCCTAAAATTGCCTTTGACCGTAATGTATTGGAAATCTTTTGAGTGTTCCTGTAGCAGAACTGTAAATGATAAAGACACTTTTTTTAATGGAGAAATTCATTTTCTAACTCTTTAGAGCATATATCACTTCTGAGTCGTTTGAAATAGCCCAATACCTCTAAAAAACGCTTTGATGAATTTCGGCCCATAGAGCGTAATGTATTTCGAATCTTTTAGGCGGTTCTGTAGATAAACTATCCAGTCGAATGGAACCGAAAGGGGAGGTGCACAACTAGATGTTACAACAATCCTAAATATAAAGTTTCAACATTCTACGCCTAATAGTTTTTGAGATATGCGAGTTTAATGAATTTCGGCCCATTGAGCGTAATGTATTTCGAATGTTTTGGGCGGTCCTATAGATAAACTATCCAGTCGAATGGAACCAAAAGGGGAGGTGCACAACTAGATGTTACAACTATCCAAAATATGAAGTTTCGACATTCTACGCCTAATAGTTTTTGAGTTAGGCGAGTTTAATGAATTTCTGCCCATAGAGCGTAATGTATTTCGAATCTTTTGGGCGGTCCTGTACATAAACTATACATTCGATTGCGACCAAAAGGGGAGGTGCACAACTAGATCATAGAACAATCCTAAATATCAAATCTCAACATTCTACGACCAATAGTTTTTGAGATATGCGAGTTACATACATACGTACTACGTACGTACGTACGTACGTACAGACGGCATGGAAAAACTGACCACAATAGACTCGCCGCTGGTCAAAATGAGTTGCAGACGCGTTTATATGATCGTGCATGCTAGCCTACGATGAGATGCATCGAAAAAAATTCTTAAATTAAATTTAGAGGTAGTCAAAATCGGTTTTTTTGTCGAAATTTGGCCCCCAAAATTTTTCGGGATCACATTACTTCCTTATACTACGTACAAGGAAGTAAAAATTGGATAATGTGTCTGAAAAATCTGTATTTTTCAAATGCAAACAGAGTATCATTTTAACTAATAAAAAATGAAACATTTTAAATAAATACTAATGTAAGATCGCATTTAATGATAAACTTTTTAAGACAGTCATGACGAGTGTAAAGTAAATAAATTTTAAGAAATTATAAAGATTTTAAAATATCCGAAACATGGGCTGAAAATCGGAAGTAAACAAAAACAAGCAGTCAACATCAACAACAATCACCTGGCGACTTTTAAAGGTTCGCCAAGTAGCCAGTAGATTATCGCACAGAATTCTGGGATGGCTAAGTCGATTTGAGCGTCGTCAGACCACTTCCCTAAGTAGTTCGAGCGATCCGTCGCGAAACCGGTGTCACATTGCTTTCACACTAGGCAAAACTGGCGCGAGCGTCGTCAAACCGACGCGAACGACGCAAGTGTGAAAAGCATATGGGACTTCGGGTGAAATTTTGACAAAGTGTTGTTCAGCTATTATTAATAATAGTCAAATTATTCGATTGGTAAGAAATTAATTTCACTTTTTACCAATGTATGTAAGTAGCAACAACATTCATAATTAATAATTAAAAAACAATATTGCCAATTGTATAGGAATTTTAGTGTGATTTTAACTTTCATATTTCTTGGATAACTTTTAAAAATTAACTGATTTCTCTTCTTGCTGTTTACATTAAAGAGCTTTCAAAAGAGTTGCTCATTGTAATGAAGTTTCCGTTTTTCTTATAATGCAGCTGACGCTCAAATAGATTTTCTTTTCTTTTTTTTAAACACTTTTTTAAAAAATTATTTAAATATTACAAACGATTTTTATATAATAAATACTTACATTTTTTTGTAAATATTTCTTTTCAAATTTAAATTTTGTGGGAGGGGGCAAGGGGGGGGATACCCCTCCCGCCCCCTCCCAACCCCAATACAAGAAATTTGAAGTAAATTATGCGATTAATTCAAGAATTGTTCAAAATTCCCCTTAGATTATGCAAAGGCACATCTAAATTACGCAAATATTTATAGGAATTTGGGTAAAGTGTAAACTACTGGGGACACTTGCAAGGCCCGTTGACTGTAGAGCTGCAGTTTCGGATAAGATATTGTTTTTCGGTTTCCCATCGGCGAAACTGCTCGTCTAGATCACTTCTATCCATGAATAAAAATTCATCTATTGCAGATTAACAAAAGTGCACTTGCCGATGACTGAATTCGACGAGTCGATGAGTTAACGATGAGTCGATGAACGACCGAGCAGAAAACAAGCAGTCATTGCTACTAGGGACACTTCTTAATTGAAATTTCAATGAATATGTGCTAGAGAGTTTGAATCTGACTAATTAGCTAGAAGTTTTATGTGCGCATTTCAGTGATGTCCTGCATTAGACAGATCATTGTGATATATTTTGAAATTCAATAAATTAATGAGAATTTTTAGCACTACGTCTACTCGGAACTCGAAAGGGCTATGGTAATCATAAGAAGGCTTTTAAATAAAAAAAACCTTCGTAACCCTGTCATCACACTCCATGATTATAAGCTTTTAATTATGAAATTTGTTCCATAGAATAAATCGTTTTTCCCTTTGAAAATATCTGGAAGCAAGCAGCTCTGTAAAATTTAAATATGGGATGATACACTGCACATTAGCGGCAAAAACCCTGTGTTCTGTAAAACATTTTTCTCTCCAAAAGCTTCCTTTCAGTGTCCAAAAAAATTCTAAGGGAAATCGCATTTTCAACTAAGCGCTAAGCAGGTGTTTTCCATTGGCGAAACACTAATCCATACACTAATTAGTAGTGGCATATCTTTTTAAGATGGGTATAGTGAGGGGGTCAAGAACCATTATAAATTCTTAGTGATGCCTGTTCCTGGCATGAAAGCTATTAGTTTACCAGGGAGTTGCCGACACCCCCAAAAGCCATTTTTCAGTTCCATTATGTGTTTCACAAATGAACAGCATGTGGATTTGTTTTGGAAAAGCAAACACTTCTTGCATCTGCTTTCTGGTGTAGAACTCTCGTTGGGACTTCAGAGGTAGCAGATATAAACTATTGTTCCATTTTAAACACAGACAAAGTAAAAGGTTTAGTGTCGCCATTTTCGGTATTTCGGATACAAGGAACTAAACTTGAAACATATGCGAAGATTGATTGGAAATATGAGTAGTCGCCGGAATTTTCTTATGTGTTGGAGACAAAGCACAAACGGGACAAATAAGTCTACATCTGCAAGACTCGAAAGTTGTAAGAAAATGCCAATCCGGTGATTTAAAGCGAGCAGCTCCACCCGCAGTGGACAAAGAGAAAAGCGAAAAGGGGAAAAAACAATATATCCCCCCCTTGCCCTGAAGATCCGAAGAACTCCACACAGGTCTGTGGAGTGGAATATCCGGATGAGAAAATATTTTAAAAACCAGAAACATAGTGGACTATACTATGGAAGTGAAATAACTGATCGCTTACCTAACGAGATTACACAGGAAAGACTAAATGGAGAAAGATACGGTACATACATATTTATCTATATTATATTTTTATTTATTAAACCGATAAAATTTCCTGCTTTGATTAATTTTATTTAAATAAAAAATGTATATTTTATATTATAGTAATTTTTCAATGGCACAGAAAAGCAATTGTTTTTAAAGTATTAATACAAGTCTGCTCCATATGCAAGACAATAGTTTATTAACTTAATTAAAAATAAAAATAATTTGATGAATATTTTAATTACATGAAGATAAATTATATTATGTGTAACTTTACAGTCTTAATTTTTGAATAACTTTAGGATTTTTGAAAAGTAATTTTAAAGTCGGAGTTTCTAGTTTTAAATACAGAATTATAAAATGACTGTAAAATAACGTTAATTGTCTCTATCATTTGTGAGCTTGGATATGCAATAACGTTTAAAAGTCTAATATGTAAATCAATTAAATTAAATGGATTTTATCTGATGATACTTGATCAACAAATATCATTTGTCCTAAATGTATTCCAAAACATTCTCAATGGAATGAAAATGTTAACGCGTACTTGGAGCTTAATTACTTATTTTTTAATATTTATCTTTCTTCTGAAACGATTTCTTTTTCTCTGTGATGCGTGTTTATAAATAATAATAATAATAATAATTACTCACAAAGATTCTTAAAGAAATATTCATGTTAAATATTTCTATATAGTTTAATGTTTGATATATCTTCGATACCATTAATCAATTTTATTTATTTGTGGCTTTGTGCGTGTTGGTGTGGAAGGATGGGGAATTAATAAGCTTTATGATTTGGAATAATAACAATTATTGTTATAAATTTTATGAGAAATTTTTCCTCTGGAAAAATATTTTCAAAAGTTTCGTGCAGGATTAAAAGTACAGCCGAAAATTTGAAAAAAAGTAATATAAAAAATACTAGATAAAATTAATAAAATTAGGTTGTTTTGAGTGGTTACGGAAAAATCTATTTTGAGAAAAATTCATTTAGTAACATATTTGTCTAGTTGAAACAGGTGTCATTGTCCCTTGGGTGATTTAATTAACTTTTTATAATATTACTTTTTTTTATTATGGGGTGTCCAACTTGTGATTTTCCACAGTCATGGTAATTTATCACTGTTCAATTTTTAATCTTTTACCTTTATTTATTTTTATGTGTACAACATTTTTACTCTTTCCTATTTCAAACAATTTTTTTATGTATATTCTCCAATTGATTTGAAACAATAACAGTGGCCGAGTGCTTAAGACCACTGAAAGTAGTAGATGGCTAAAGTGTAGAGATCTAGGGTTCTGGGCTACCACGTGGCTGTCGATCTAACGGTCTAGAGTTTTGGGTGATTTTCTCCAGTTGTAACGTGATTATGATCTAGAACGCCTTCAAAAGTCCACACCTAAAGCATTATCCCCTTTAGATATATAACTCTCGTGTAGCTTTGCCTGAATCAATAACCTAATCTCGTAGCAATAACCATTATTGTAACAATAAACTCTAATTTTACTCTGAAAAGATACTTGGAAAGACTTAGGCCTGGATTCAGATCAAACGCTTATCTGTCGTATCTCCCTTTTCCGTCGCAGAGTTGCGGCAACTATCTCATTTTCCGAAACAGGTGAAACACGCGACGCCGCATCTTCGAGTGTCACGTGATCAGTATTTGCGGCAGCTAGATGCTGCCGCAAGTCGCACAAGCAAGATGGCTGACATTACAGCTTTGGCACGAATAATACAAAAAATACGTCCACATTTGAGAGCAATTTGCATTTCCACTGTCTTGTCTGTGCAAATGCAAATAAGGAAATGCTTTTTGTGTTTATTATTCTGTGTTATTACTTATATTTTTATTTACAATTTTTAATCTTACACGGAGAGGGCTCGACCTTGAAATCACCGATGTGAATGAAACTTGATACAAATGAAGCTCATAACATGCAATCACTGATGCAAATTTTACGACGCAATATACAGGGATTCTCAAGAGATCACCCTCCAAACATTTGAAAATCAGCATATGCATAAGCAAGTACAGCTTTCATTCTAAGCGGATATAGGTTAAGTACATTTTTAATGGAGCGAAAATTGGTCTTTTCTGGCGTCGTGCGCAAGCGCGTCAAGCTGCGAACGTCGTGTTTGCAGGTTCGAACACAGCTGGCGTGACTTTTATCTCTTTTGTACATTTTAATGGCCAATTTCGTTAAATAATGAAATAAAATTAATTTTAACATCACAGCTTGTGTTATTGAATCAATTTCAAGTGAATTATTAATATTGCAGGTATTTTTTGTGTACCCTTTCCAAATAAAATAGTAATTTAATAAGCAAAAAATAATAAAAATAACCAATTTAATTTTTTAGAATGCTGCATCAATGAATATATGATTGGAGCAGGCAAACATGTACCTAATTTTGTGAATGGTTGTATTACGCGCGCGCGAAAGAGAGAATGACAGTTCTTCTTCTTAAAAAAAAGAAAAGAAAAAAGTTAATATTAAAGGGGTCAAATAAAATAGGTGATGCGCGGTTGTCATCTAATGTTCTGAAGTTTAGGACGGTTTTCTCCATATGTAACGTGGTAACGCGTTAAAGCCCCTTATGAATTAAATTGGAATACTCATTTTTAAAACACAAACATTTTATTTTAAATATAATTATTTGTCCTGCAGATAATCGTAAAATCTTTAAGGACTGTTTGCGTTATTGATTCAGTTTCAAATAAATTATTAGTATTATAGATATGTATTCGCCCCCCTTTTTTTTTTTTTTTGCTGTGTATAATAATTTTTTTTCAATGTAGTATCACCAAATATCATGTCCAAATAAGCAATCTAATAATTCTTTGTGTTGTGTTAAGAAAAAGCTACGCACAGGCTGTCTGGTTTGTGGTGTCGGGTGCGTTGAAGACTTTTTAGGGGACCTAATTCTTGAGAATCCTGAAAAAATGCTTTGAGGATGCAAATATACCTCTACTTTCTTGAATGATTGTATTACAAAAAGCATAATAATGAAATCCACATTATTGGTATTGATTTTGGGGTAGGATGTATAGTTTTTACAGAGCTACAAAAAAAAAAAAAAAAAAAAAAAAATCTTTTACATTATGGCCTTTAGAAGCAAATTATTTGAAATGCGCTCACGTCTGAATACTGCAGTTGATTGAGTTGAATCAAATTATGCAACGGATATCAATCTGGCCGAATACTGAATATTCCGTTAAACTTTCAACCGCATGTCCGGTTATCCGACAGTAGTATATCTTCCTTTTTCATTTTCACTAGTTTTCTTAGATTATTAAACTATTACTTAAAAAAAAAAAAAAAACCTCGTTAGTTTCAAATCGACTAATTCAAAAATCAGAATTTTCTTTAGAATTGTTTCCATTAAATTACTACCAGTCCTACTGCAATTAAAGTTGATGCAAATAACAATGTCGTTGATGAACCAGCTCTCCTTCAAGAGTTAGATAAATGAAAAATCAGTTATTGTAAGAAAAACATCTCCTGTTGGAAAATCAGTGTAATAAATTTTCTCACTTTATCAAAATTAGGCAAAAAGAAAGGAAAAAAAAATCATCAAACAGCAGTACTGCAGCAAGTAAGCTATTCTTGCAAGCAGGGTCAATTTAAGGGGGAAAGGGTAATCGAATTCAAACACAGAATGCAAAACAGTAGCCAGAATGGGTACCCAGGGGGCTTGGGCACTCATTGTGAATTTGTGATTTCTGTAAATTAGATATCAATAAATCCAGTATTTTTTGTGAGAAATTCTACCTTTTCCAACTTAATTTACCAATATTTTTTAAAAAAGTAAAAAAAGAAGTAAAAAAAAATAGAAGTTTTTTTTTTCCAGTGTCTTATACATGATAAAAATATACACTAAAAAATATTGTAAACAAAGTATTTGCGGCTTGAAACGAAACCGCGGAAAAACGCATTTTCTCAGAAATTATTCCGCGGGTTTTGATTGGCTAATGCTGTATGGTTATCGATAAAAGGCGATTCTTGCAGTCGGCAATCATAGATTCCTTACTTCCGGTCACACGGTGACGTCAGCCGTTGCAGAGTGCAATAGTTGTTTGACCAGAATAGCTCCTGTGGCTGTTTCCCCTTCACTGTCGCTCACCCCCCCCCCTATATGCGACAACGCGATCGAGAATTTGCGGCGTTTGACCAGAATCGCCCCCTTAGATACCGGGAGATCGGGATAGGCCAAACCGGGGAGAAAGTGGGTACTCAGAGACCGGCATAGGCCAAAGCTGGGCCCGGATCCAAGCCCTTGGTCTTAAGGGAAGCCTAGTCGCATTCTCCACTCAACCTTAATAAGTGATGATCCGAATAATTTTAATCGTCAAATGTTATTTCCAGACACATTCTCAGAAAATTATCTGAAATGAAAAGACGAAATTTCGATTAAAAATTAATTTTATTATGGATTGTGCTTTTGTTGAATACATGTATCTGCAATGAATTCAATAAAAATCTCGCAGTTGGGGCCAGAGCCGAAGCTAGGGGCTGGCGAGGTTTCCCCCCCCCTTCGGGATGCAAGCGGAAAAAGGGGCGCACACTCAGTTGGAACACGAGAAGTTTAAATATAATTTTACTGTTTTTATTTTTTAAAAGCACTTTTGTAGGGGAGGATAGATAGAATATTAGAAAAGTACAATGATTTAGAGTTGGGGGGGGGTGAATAGTTATTAAGTTGTTCAAAGTTTACGGGTCCCAGTTTTAACGAATTTCATAGATGGGGGCCCATACTGGTCATAGATCGGGCCCTGCCTAGTTATCCGCCTCTTTGGGGACTACATTTGCATAAGGGTCCAGGGCCTCAAGAAGTCTTCAGACGACCCTCGTCATTCGGAATGACCCCCCCCCTAAACTTACAGTCTGGAACCGCCCCTGCGCCAGGCGAAGCGCAAGAGCGGGGCCTCTTCTCTATCATGCCTTATGAGATAGCAATAAAATGGCCCAGGAGCGGGGCCTTAGGCGATCGCCTACATTCGCACCCCCCTTGGGCCGGCCCTGACTACACTATTACGAAGAAGAATGAAATGTACAAAAAGTTTAAGATTTTAAATATCTATTAACTGTAATATTCCCTTACTCGATTTCCACCTGCATGAAGGACTAGCAGTCTGTGATTTCTGAATGGCATCGTCCCTCAGTCTGCTTTTACTTATATCAGTTAGTGGATTTGTCCGGTTGTCGACGGTAAAATACGATGTCTAAAAATATACGCGGCATTTCATATTGATAGTGTAATTTTCTTTGTTTCTCACAAAGTCGTAGCTAGGGGTCATGAGGGCCCAGTTTACTCTAAAACAAAAGAACTTGGGGGCTGCCCAACATCCGTTTAAAATACCATCCTCATATTTACTGCAAAACAAAATAAGTTTATATCCAATATTTAAATAAAAATTATTGTTTCGTGAGGGAATACCTTTATTATGGGGCGCGTTTTCCCTACAATCCTAATCCTATGGATCTCAGCTCCAGAGCCCGATCATCACGAAATTGGGCCCTGGGCAAATACAAATTTTTGGGCCTTTGCACTTACGAGAAATTACATATTACGCATTTTTTAAGTTGTTTTGGTCACATGTAGCTGCAGATATATATATCGAGTTTAAATACAAAATATATGAATAGATTGCAGTGAAGAATATTAAAGGACTTTAGTAAATATGAATAACAATTATTTTCACAAATAATGAATATCTAGTCACATACTACATACACTTCTATACTAAACTTCTTTACGATATAAATGAAAAGACTTGCAAAAATTACAGTACTTATCTTAAAACTGATACGATTTTTTTAAATAAAAATCTTACAAAAAGAGACTCAGACGTTGGCTCACGAACTTTGACCTAATGCTGATGGGTTTTAGAGGGCCTTAGTGGTGTAAAATGCCAGAGAATCAGCTGCCAGCTCTTGAGTATTTTCAGAAAATGGCAAATTAAATATTCCTACAAAGTTTTTTAAGAATTTAATTTTTTAATAAATAAAAATTTGTTGAAAGGTACAAAATTTTTGGGCACTTGAAATGCGTGGGCCCAGGGCAGATGCCCCGGTTGCCCTGCCGATAAAGGAGCTCTGTTCAGCTCTCGGGGAAATGCAGAAGGTCAACTCGCTTTCTAGAGAACATCTTCAGATTCCCCAAATATTTCCGTTCTATTGAATCATTTTGAAAAGTCTGATTACAACTTCATTAAAAAATTCTTCGATTCACGACTCGACTTGTTACTGAAAAGTCCTCGAAATGATCGGGACAGATAGACTACAGCCTAATGAATAATCCGGCGCACTAACGGATTAATACAATTTCGTGGTGGAGGCTTGGAAGGAAGATTTCTATACATATCCATTTTATGGAAGTAAGTTGGGATTGTTTACATTTATTTCATTTTTCTCGGGAGGGGCGGTCGCCTCCTCCAACCCCCTCCCTTTAATCCGCCCTTGATCAGACCCTGAGTCTGTTCTTTTGTTTCGGCACTTAGTTTTCTTTCAATATTTTGTTTATTTCTGGATTCATTCTTCAAATAAAGACAAACATTTAACATTATTGGTTAAGGAATACATTTTCTAAAGGCTATAGGTGAGTGGTCCAAGGATCTGGATACCTCCTCCTCCTTTTGTCCGCGTTTCGCTTTTAGTCAGCAAAAAGATAATGATTGTCGGAAAAAAGAGGGTCTCTTTTGAATTCTTATTTCCCTTTTTTCGTTAACAAATAGGTAAGTGAAAAGACACTCACCTTCTCTGAGGGTGCCGAAGATATCCTACCCAAATAGCACACATACGTTGGGTTATTGATGGCACGTGGTTGGCACAAGGTTGTTACGTTGGGCAAACGTTGGATGTCCATATGGAAAT
Organism: Cheiracanthium punctorium; assembly: GCA_038373885.1. NCBI lineage: Eukaryota > Metazoa > Arthropoda > Arachnida > Araneae > Cheiracanthiidae > Cheiracanthium > Cheiracanthium punctorium. The sequence continues at coordinate 28,810 of JAWZYV010014196.1, read as the reverse complement.
GTCGGTATTCTGTTGGCTAAAGGTTGTGTTGGGCAACCGTTGGTAAACAACCGTTGGCCATCGGATGGCTGAATGTTGTGTTGGGCAACCGTAGGTAAAACAACCGTTGGCCATCGGATGGCTGAATGTTGTGTTGGGAAACCGTATCATTGCGCATGCGCAGAGACACACATTCAGGAAACCGGGAAGCGATAGATTCATGTCCGTTCGCCGTTCCGTTTCCGCCATTGCTTGTTATGATGTGTTGATACACTTTTACTTTTATAAAGTGATTGATAGTTGAAATCTGAAACGAATATTTATCTTTTCAGCTATATTTCTGTGAATTTTAATCGTTGCATAGGTTCGTAGTAACTTGAATCACGATAACTATTATTATTGATGCATTGATTATAGTTCGATTGTCCATAAGCCTAACGATCTTCAAAGTATGTAAACAAACAACTTACTATGCAGCTATGGTAATAAATATATAATAATTGCACAGTGCTTATTAAAAGATGCGTTTTGGATTACTAAACAATGCTAGACAGCTTAAAAATAAAGTTTTATTTGCTCATAGTTGTACAACAGTCGAGAAGGTAAAATTGGACACAATTGTTTTCTCCTAATAAGATTATTCTGAAAAAAAAATCAACTTGAGCCGTGCTTATATTTTGCAAGATTATAATGACTAATGAGCTTTCAGATTTAGAAGTAGTTATTAAACTAACACTACTTCAATTTTGAAATCTCGTTGGTTCACAGTGGTTAATCAACAACAAGGATTTAAATTGCATCAAAATTGTTTTGTTGTTAAAGCTATGTATAAAATATTTTACAGATTTAAGAATTCTGTTATTTTAATATTTTACAAATGTGTTATAGTACTTTACAGTTCATATATATATACCTATATTTACCAACTTCATTTTGTTATTTATTTATTATTTTAGAAGAGATTTTTGTATCTACACCTGTTATATGCTACAAGACTCAAATTTTATGGAGTAAAATACATAATCTATATGCAATCAAATACTCTTTGAGAGTACTGGAAGAAAAAACATTTTTATTGCTTTGACAAGTCTCTTCTACTGCGTATTTTAGTTGAATGAAAAATATCAGTAGCTCTTTAAGTAATATGCTGTGACTGAGAGTTCAGGTCCATGAACTGAAATCAATACTGATTTTTTAAAACTTTTCTTCAGACATTCTATTTTTTGCATTAGAGAAAGGATGCGCTATGGAAAAAAAAAGTTCTCTCTCTCTCTCTTTTTTTTTTTTTTTTTTTTTCAAAATTTTGTGCAGTGGTAATTATGCGGGACGCGTCTTAACTTTTTTTTGTGTACCATCAACGACTTTTTTCATTTTATGTGCTATAGCGTATAAGCAGCATCACTAATACATTCTGTTGTACTGGTTTCTTTCTCATAGTCAGATAATATAGATGCACCCGTGTGTTGATACTTGCATGCGTAATGCATATGCATTACGCATGCAATATTTTTTTTTTCTTTTACTTTGCAGTCAATATCTACAGTTAACTGAAAATAAAAATAGAACTACGAAATGTCATTGTATTCCATACCAATTTTATTCAGGCAGACTAAAAATTAAGAATTTAAAAAATTACGTAAATTGAAATAAATGTAAAAAATAATAAATAAATATTTTAGTAAAGAATAATTTCTGTGACATTCTTCAGTGACTTTATACTCCTATTGGATTTCCCCACATGAATATTAAAAAAAAAAAAAAAAGATTAAGCCTCCTTACAAAAGTTTCAATTGAGTAAATTTTCAGAGGTTTTGAGAGACACTTTACAAAAGTAACTGTCAAAGGAGAAGGAGGGATATGAATCATATTTCAAAAAATAAGCATTCTTTCCTTTAACGTTATATGTTTTTTCTTTTAATTAATTCGAAAAGTTTTTATGATTTTGGTTTGCCTGCCGTCCTGGTTCTCTAAAACTGTAAAGGATAGCTTCTGAAAGGGCATTCTAAATATTTTCCTGCTTCCGATCTCTCCCCCCTCCTTTTTTTTAAACAGTTCATAAGTTGCACCTGCAATATTAATTTTCCTCATAGTGCAAAATAGGTTAGTTTTCTACAGATTAATATATGTTTGTAACTTGACAGATCGTTTACTATTTGAAAATAACACATTTCTGCTAGTGACGGGACTAGAGCCAGTTTTAAGCAAAAATGTTGGGAGGGGGGTGTAAAGACAAAATTTTCTGACGATATATACCAATATGCTTTCAAAAATATACACCAATTATCTGGCCTCTTGGACGGTTTCCTCCAGATGTGGCGTGAATACGCATTAAATCCCCTAAAAGTCCTTCGCCCGAGGCACCCCCCACCCTAGGCAGATACTTAATGTGCATGTTTGCCTTAAATACACACTACATTACATGATCTGGAATGAAGTTGGCTTGAGGGGACAAAAGGGACTTGTTTACTGGCACAAAAATCACTAAAAGGAAAATTGTAACAAGACTATGTTCATGATATAGTATAACTTATAATAAACTGTCGGCAGAACTGGTAATTTATACACTGAGTATTTTACAGATTGGTGATTAAAGCTGAAATTTGCTGACAGTCCTTTGGCAACTGACGATTTTGTCGACAAAAGTACTTTTTAGGAGGGGTGGGGTGTCCGCTCGCCCTCCTCCTAAGCGCACAGAAACCCACTGTTGAGGTGGAACCATATTTGATGAAAGAAAAAATGTGACTATTTGATAATATGCTTCGTTCTACATATCTGCCGTCCCTTAAAACTTATCTGAATCTGTCACTGCATTTGCTGTTAGTAAAATAATTAAAAACTTTAATTTCAAATTTGACAGTTTTTCATATATCTATAGAAATGTTATGAAATAGCACATCAATTTGTCAAATATTCGTCAAATATAATTATCTAACATTAGGTTTCTGCATTGGCCTAAAATATGAAACTAACTTATAAATGTAACGGTTAACAATTATGATAGCTAAATGTTAAAAATAACCAATTTCCAACAGTTGGATAATAGAATGACAACATACAGATTTTACGGTGTCCCAATGTATACATTTACACGTTAACCCAACGTATGCATTTATACGTTAACATAATGTATGCATTAATACGTTAGCCCAACGTATGCATTAATACGTTAGCCCAACGTATGTATTTATACGTTAGCCCAACGTATGCATTCATACGTTAGCCCAACGGCTGGAAATATGTTGGAAAAACATTAGAGCATACGTTGGCCCAACGTAAGAAATAGCCAGTTGCCAACCGTTGGATAACCGTAAGCCAACGTGTCATTTCAACGTTGCCCCAACGTATGTGTGCTACCTGGGTATGTCTTCATATCCTGTAAACTATCGTGTGAACAGATTCTTTGCATTTTATTTTCTAACTATTATTGAATCTTGACTACCAAATAAAGAAAAGGAATATTTACAAATCATTATTTACAAATTTGACAGTTAACGTGGTTTCTTTTTTCAATTACTATTACGCTGACGAACTGAACAGACACTCCTTAGCTCGTTCAGCGTTCTACTTCTACTCTGCTGAAGTCCGACTGTTTGTGAGAGTCGACAAAAAAGGTTTCGGTTCGTGTGTAAAAAGTTTTGGTTAGGGTTGGCGCAGGTAGCGTCAGTGGTGATGTTGCCATTCCGGACATTCTCCCACCTTTGAGTTTCGGGACATGTCCCGGAACTCAAACTGCGAGTAGGGGAACATCACAAGTTCAATTTGTCACCTTTTGAGCACTTTCAGTATCTCGAATCTCGAGAGGGTAAAGTCTTTGAACAGGGCGTAATAAAGTCCCGTTCTTTGTTTTCAATTCCACCACGCGTGTTCTTCCATCTTTTCCAGGGAATGTTTTAATAACTTTCCCCAATGGCCAGCTAATTCTCTTGGTATTGCTGTCACCGATCAAAACAATTTCTCCTTCTTTAATGGGGCGCTCATTTTTAACTTTTGAAAAGTTTCTCAACTGGCCTAAATACTCACTTCTGAACCGAAGCCGCAAATCTTGGCGTAATTTTTGTTTATACGCATATCTCTTATTAAGTTTCTTTTCATCAATTAGATGGTGTTTGGATGGTAATTAAAACGGGGAATCTAAATGATTCTAAGTCTTTTCTATATGCGATTTTAGTTTCAACTCGTAAAAGACCTTCACTGCCTTTCACTCGCAAGTTTAATTTTGTCTCAGCAGTAAAGGATTCTCTTTGTATTTCTTTCAAAATTACTTTTTCGGATGTTTCGATTTCTTCCACCTTTAGTTTTCCCCATTTTCTATCATTAAAGATTGCTTTTCACATTATTGCAAAATCGAATCACATAAGCCATTATTCTTACGATTTTTGCAAAAGAAGATACTTTTTGAAAGAACTCAATTCGGTTTACAGCCAAATTCGTAACTGAAATTACAGTCTTTTTTCTTTCAGAATTGACTACTTCAATATCTGGGTTTATTTCAATAGTTGGCCATTTTTCAAGCGGGAGTTTTAACCATTCGGGTCCCTCCCACCAGCGGGATTTCAATAAATCTCTGGGAGAGCATCCCCGCGAAGGGAAATCCGCTGGATTAAATTTTCCTTGAATATGTTGCCAAGCTTCTGGATCAGTCAGTTTACGAATTTCCTGAACTCTGTTGGCTACAAACGTGGCCCAGTTATCTTGCCTTTTTATCCAGTATAAAGCGTTCATCGAGTCAGTGTAGTAGAAAGTGGATATATCTTTCATATTAAGATCTACCTTTCCGGTGTAAGCTAATCTGGCTGCTATGGTGCATGCGAGGATTTCTAATCTGGGAATGGTAAGTGGTTTTAAGGGCGCAACTCTAGCTCTAGACTAGAATAATTGACAAGTAACGTGTCCTTCGTCGTCATGCCGAAGGAAAATGCAGGTAGCATAAGCATGCCCACTTGCATCCGCGAATACATGCAAGGTGGTATTTCGGTCGATTTTAGGGATTTGTCGAGGTATTTTAATCTCTTTCAAATGTTTAAGTTCAGAGGACCAATTCAGAAATTTTTTAGCCAAATCGATTGGAAGATTTGCGTCCCAGTTAATTTTCTGTCTCCAGCACTCTTGCAAAATCAGTTTAGGGGGGAGGGTAGCTGGACTAGTGAACCCAAGAGGATCAAAGATTTTGCTTAGAGCAGAAAGCACAGATCTTTTGCTCAATGTAGGATTCTCTTCGACTTTTATCTCACAGCCCAAAGTGTCACTAAACAAGTCCCATTTCAATCCCAATACTGGCACGACTTCCTTATAATTTTCGTCAGAAAAGTTTAGAATAGAGGTCTCATTAACAACTCTGTTATGCTTCCAATCCCTCAAATCAAATTTAGCTGTAGCCATGATATCTCTAGATCCCTCAATGAATGCGTTTAAATCATCAACTGAATTCACACTTGCTACACAATTATCTACATACATAGATTCTTTTAATTTTAAGGCTATTTCCCATTGATGTTTTGGCACGTTGTCTAAAGATAGTTAATTGTGGCTGCGAGTAAGAAAGGGCTAGCAGTCACTCCAAATACAACCCTACGATGACGATATTCGATCAGTTTTTAAGGATTGCCCTCCTCCCTCCATAGGAACCGGAGAAAATCTCTATCTGCAGGATTCAAGCTTATTTGCAAAAAGGCTCGGCGTATGTCCGAAATTACCCCATATTTTCCTTCTCCAAACTTTGTCAAAATTTTTGGGATCAATTCTATGTAATTTGGACCCTTCTCCAAGCAATCGTTTAGGGATATCGAATTTTTCTCTTTTGCCGAAGCGTCAAATACCGGCCGAATTTTGGTAGTTGAATTTTCCCGAAAAACTGCCCTATGTGGCAAATAATGAACTTTAGTCTCCTCTTCGTTCGAAATATCGACGGGTTCGATAATTTTCTCCTCCACCCAATCCTTTAAAACCTTTTCATAGGCTTCTAGTGAATCTTTGGCTTTAAGAGATCTCACGCACGATCTAAGGCGCTTTTCTGCGAGAATTCTATTATCCGGTAATTCAGGATGAACTTCTAACCAAGGAAGAGACACTTGATACCGCCCTGTACTATCTCTTTCCAAAGAACGAATAAAATAATTCTCAGTAGCCTTTTCTATCTCTTGTCTAGTTTGGGAAAGAGCTGGGTCTGTTATTCCTAAAGAATCAAGGGACCATAAGTCACAAATTTTCCTCTCACTAACGTGAAGGAATAAGAGAACTTCATCAGGATTCCCTTCAATTTCCCCTGTTCTTCCTAATACTGTCCATCCCAAATGCGTATTCATAGCTACTAGACCCTCTGTTACGTGTACTATCTCGCCTGTTAGAAGCTCTCCTAAATAATCTGATCCCAAAAGCAAGTGTATTTCGTTCGGATTTTTCTCGAATAAACAGCTATTTTCATTAATAGTTACGTCACTGGGAAATATCTTACACTTTTTTAGTTTTTCTAGGCATTTCTCATCATCTAATTTGGGAACACACGAGCATATCGTTTTTTGGCCCATAACATGAATTTTATACTTGAAGCCTTTTCCTGGATCACTTAAATGAACTACGTATCTATTGTGCTTTTCCTCTTTTTCTATGCCCCCAAAAGTCCGTGTACTACTTTTTTCTGACCTAAACATTTCAGTTTCAGCTTTTTCGCAAGAAATAAACTAATATATGATCGGCTACTTCCAGTATCTAAGATCATTGTAACTGAATGGGTTTTGTCGTTTTCAGAAACATTCATTATCATTGTTTGCAACATAACCTTTTCTTGAGCGCAATTATTCGCCAACGCGGTAATTTCACTAAGATCTTTATTCTCTTTGTTTTTTATTTTTTCTTTCCTAAAACACATTAATTCTAAATGTCGTAATCCGCAAAATTTACATTTAACCCTTGATAAACATTGGTTGCTGACATGATGTGGTTTGACGCAGCGGAAACAATACCCCTTTTTCTTGCATTTATCTATTTTTTGTTCGATAGTCAGTGAAGAAGCCTGATCGCAAAACATACTTTCATACTGCAAGCTATCACAAAATGCGCAAACACTCTTTTCCCCTTTCGAGGACTTATCCGCGTTCATTAATTCTGCAACTGTCTTTTTCTACGTTCGGTGATTTTCAAGTGCCCTGGTATTTCTCTGCCGGTCAAATGTCACGGGAGGAATTAACCTTGATAGGGCCCCCACTTGAACTGCAGCAGTCTTGTCGCGTGCAATGAGTTGGTCAGAGAGAAAATTCACCAGTAGTTTCAAATCAGAGCTTCTCTTTTTTTTCTATTTGATTATATCCGAAAATTAGGTCATCTGTAAGCGTTTTCAATATTATAGGGATTAAGAGTCCCATAAGAAACTGAGGTTACGTTTAATGATTCGAGACTTCTGATATGCTTTTGTAAATGATTGAATAATTTACGGAAGTCATGAACGTCACTGGAAGTTTTCAGTGGTTTGGTTTTAAGTAATTTATCGATGTGAGCATTAACTAGTGTGTCTTCATTTCCAAATCTCTCATTGAGCAATTTCACCGAACTTTTATAATTTTCTTCGGTCAGATCAAAACCTTCTATTGTATTGAGGGCAGTTCCCCCTAAAAAGGATTTCAAATAATTAAATTTACTTATGGAATCAAGATTTTCATTTTGATGTATGGCTGATGAGAAAGTGTTCCAAAATGTCAGCCATTCACAACTATCTCAAAAGAATTTCGGAATCGTAAGTGTAGGAAGTTTTATATTTTGACTTTGTGTTTTAACGCTGGCTATTGGAGTTGCGTTTGAGTGTTCAGAGTGGTTTGATACACCCATTTGTTGTTTCTCATAATTCTTTTCTTTGATTTTCTTATTTGCTTTAAATGTAATTGTAGTTATTTTTTCTCGAAATTCTTCTACGCCTTCCAATTCTTCATCAAGATCGTCAATTTTTGTCAACTTTTCGATCTCGATGTCTACTAGTTTTAGTTCACTCGATTTTTCTTTCAAATGTTCTAAGGAAAGTTCTAAGTTCTCTACATCGACAGCTGGGTCAGCCGATTCAGTTTTAATTTTATTGACTGTCTTTGTAACGGCAGCTCTGATGTAACCACGTTTCTTTGTTAATTCGTCAGTCATGTTGTAAATATTCAATTGGCCAATGTTCCGTATCCGGTGCCCCTTGGTTCTGGCGACATCGTGAGCGATGTTCAACGTTAGTAAAGTACCCTGCCGATGGTAGTTTGACTGGCAACCATAAAGAAATGTGTAGAGCTTGGCGACGTTTTTTTTAGAGGAATGATAATGCGTGAAATATTGTAAATTGGATAATTTAGAACTATTGAAAGAAGCGAAATTTCTTGCACTTTCGGGCATGCGTAATAGTTGTTTTTTAATCTAGCTACTGTGTATGTGTGACGTAAGCAGATGAATGTAACGAATTCGCTTGCTCAATTTGACGTCACTAAGCTGTTAATTTGCGTTTTGCGCATGCGTTATTTTTCGTTTTTTTCCTGTTCTTTCGTCTACTATTCCAATTTGCTTCAATTAATAACTTCATAACATAACTTGTACTAATGTTTCATAATCATAACTTGTACTAATGTTTTTTTTTCGGTCTCGCAGAGGGGCCCGCGTTAGTATATTTTCGATTGTATGTATCGATGAATGTAACGAATTCGCTCGCTCAATTTGACGTCATTAATCTGTTAATTTGCGTTTTGCGCATGCGTTATTGTTATTTTTCGTTTTTTCCTGTTTCGTCTACTATTCTAATTTGCTTCAACTTGTACTAATGTTTTTTTTTGGGGTCTCGCAGAGGGGCCCGCGTTAGCATATTTTCGAGGGGGCCCTTTTGAGGCGGTGGCCGGACCCACTGATGTTTTTTTTGGGTCTCGCAGAGGGGGCCGCGTTAGCATATTTTCGAGGGGGCCCTTTTGAGGCGGTGGCCGGACCCACTGATGTTTTTTTTGGATCTCGCAGAGGGGCCCGCGTTAGCATATTTTCGAGGGGGCCCCTTGAGGCGGTGGCCGGACCCACTGATGTTTTTTTTTGGATCTCGCAGAGGGGCCCGCGTTAGCATATTTTCGAGGGGGCCCTTTTTAGGCGGTGGCCGGACCCACTGAAGTTTTTTTTGGGTCTCGCAGAGGGGGCCGCGTTAGTATATTTTCGAGAAGGCCCCCTTGAGGCGATGGCCGGACCCACTGATGTTCTTTTGGGGGTCTCGCAGAGGGGCCCGCCCGGACCCACTGATGTTATTTTTGGGTCTCGCAGAGTGGCCCGCCCGGACACACTGATGTTTTTTTTTGGGTCTCGCAGAGGGGCCCGCGTTAGCATATTTTCGAGGGGCCCTTTTTAGGCGGTGGCCGGACCCACTGAAGTTTTTTTTGGGTCTCGCAGAGGGGGCCGCGTTAGCATATTTTCGAGAAGGCCCCCTTGAGGCGATGGCCGGACCCACTAATGTTTTTTTGGGGTCTCGCAGAGGGGCCCACGATAGCATATTTTCGAGGGGGCCCTTTTGAGGCGTTGGCCGGACCCACTGATGTTCTTTTGGGGGTCTCGCAGAGGGGCCCGCCCGGACCCACTGATGTTTTTTTTGGGTCTCGCAGAGGGGCCCGCGTTATCATATTTTCGAGGGGGCCCTTTTGAGGCGGTAGCCGGACCCACTGATGTTTTTTTTGGGGTCTCGCAGAGTGGCTCGCGCGCCCTCCGAGAAAAATGTTTTTACACTACATAAATGGGGCTTTTACCAATATTTAGCAGGCTTTATACTAGATAAAATGAATATTCACTATTTGCGCCCCCCTCCGAAAGTTTCTGCTTCCGCCCTTGGAGAACATAAGTAAAGCTGACGTCATAAACTTGAAAATCGTCTGGATTTTTTATCACATGTTGGTCTGGAAAATCGTTTTTTTTTTTTTTTTTAAATCAGAATCTGAGTGGCAATTCTGATAATTAAACGCGGTGCATTTGAAGTATAGAATTTTCATTTAGTGTTAATTGCATGAAGATTGAAGTTTGGTGTTCTTTGATTCTGAGTCGAATAAGTTTGTGTTGACTTTTCCTTGTGTTTTTGATTCCGTTTTACGGACCCTTTAACGTAAGTTAGTGAGCGTCTCGGGGAATTTCTTCGTTAGTATGGATGTGTGGAATATAGAATGGGGGGGGGAAGTGAGGTAAGTGCTTCTTTAATTGTACTTTTTCTAATGTTTTGCTGTCGATTTGACTGTTTTATATAGTGTCATTTACTTAGAATTTGTGTTTCTTTGTAAAATTTTAGTGGTATATACTAGTGTTTATTCGTCAAAAGACTAGAGATGGACAATGATGCGATGAGTTGAATCAGTGATTCGAATCTTGGTACTGAGTGGCTCAGTCTTTACACTCACTCTCTACTGATTCGAATCTCAAGCCCTCAAGGGAAATACATTCCAAGTGCGAAGGGAAGGAAAACTTATTTTCCCTTTGCCGTTCCCAGAGATTTTCCCTTACTCTTTCAATTCTTTTCGACTCTTTACGACTCTTTTCGACTCTTTACGACTCTGAGTCGATAGATGATTTGAAAAAGTAAATGAGTGGGTGTGGGTGAGTTGGTCACTGAGTTGGTGCAGCAACGAATCTTTACTGATTCAGTGTTTCGCTCTGTTTCGGTGATTGTATACGATCGTTGAGATTCGTTAGTATTTCGAATCTTCTATCGACTCAGAGTCGAAAGGAGCCGAAAAGAGTTGAAAGGATGTTTCATTTAATTGGAGGGTTTTTTTTTTCGAATCTTCTATCGACTCAGAGTCGAAAGGAGTCGAAAAGAGTTGAAAGGATGTTTCATTTAATTGGAGGGGTTTTTTTTCGAATCTTCTATCGACTCAGAGTCGAAAGGAGTCGAAAAGAGTTGAAAGGATGTTTCATTTAATTGAAGTTTTTTTTTCGAATCTTTGGTGTTTCATTTCTTGGTTGGTGGTCGGATTTAAAGTTTTATCTGTCTGTGGGTGTGGAGTGGGTCGAACATCGTTTGCTTTTGGCGGGGGGCATAGGCGTTACTTCCTAAGGGCAAGAGGGGTCAATCCCCCCCCCCCGAAAAAAAAATTAAGAAAATTCAAGTATCAGAGCTATTTATAATAATGATATTTTATACAATCGGAAACATTTTGTCACCCCATCCAAATATTAGATGCCAATTTACGCCAATGCTCGTGGAAGAGCGGGGGGGGGGGGGTCTCAAAGTTGTTTAAACCTTTTTCCCTCGGGGGGGACTCCCTCCTTCCAACTTGTCTGGCTGATTTAATATTTGTTTAAAATTTAATGAAACATCCCTTTTCTACTTTTAACTTCAATATATGTTCCCCTGCCCCCACCCTTAAAAAAAAAAAACGGAACGTTAAGTTTACATGGTGGCGAGTTTTCATGTGAAGGGAAATAGAATGAAATAAAGTTAGGATTGTGCTTGTCACTTTTAATGAAGGATACAGTGGCGGTATTAAGCGCTCTCAGAAAAGGACTTTGTAGTAAGCAAAATAACATTTCGCTTTATTGCTGCAGATTTCGTTTAAGATATTTTTTTACCTTGTTTTTCGTTTAAGGGGAATGATTTTATTTTCTTTCGTAATTCAGAGAAATACAAAATAGGGTCTAAAGCAGTGGCGCAGTTAGTGTTATTGACCGTGGCGTAGCCAGGATTTTATTTCGGGGTGGGCTGGGTATCAAATTTAAAGATAAAGTTCAATTGTAAGCTAAGTAAAGGGTCCCATTTTTTTGGGGGGGGGGCAGCAGCCCCTCAGTAGGACTGGGCCAAAAATCGATAAATATCGACATATCGGTTTTATTTCAACATCAAATATCCGATATTCCCATTTTCATTTCAGTGAATTCTCGAATTCGATAAAGGTCAAAAATACAGGCCGGTCAGGGGCGTAGCCAGAAATTTTTCATGGGGGGGGGTTATGACTACTGCAACTCATATATATGTACACGTGTGTGTGATAATGGAGTGAAGAATATACATTTTGTATGGCAAAAAATTCCTCATGTGGGGTTATGACCCCCCTAACCCCCCCCTTGGCTACGCCTCTGAGGCCGGCGATAAGAAAATCCTGAGATCAATACCAGCTTGTGCGCTTTTGCTACTGCTTTCTCTCCGTTGATGACGATGCCGGATCGCGGAAAAAACAGCTCCATGGTTTATTAGTCTAATTACCATAATTAATTAACGTATATCTCGGAAACTATCCCCCGGAGCGCGTTTTTATTGATTCTCGACCCCCCCCCTAGACACAAAACCCCACCGATACTTAAAATTTCGAATGCTTTGACACCAAACTTAACCTTTTAATCTTACAGGCCCAGGGGGTCATATGAAGCTCCCCTATATTTTCAATTTGGGCATTTTAAACACTAGCCTCCTCCGGCGGCATCTCCAAAGTCTGGAAACCATCCCAGAGCCAATTTCTACACGTTTGCAGTCCTTTTAAGCCTCAATCATGGTTAATTAGTCTAATTACCATAATTAATTAACGTATATCTCGGAAACTATCCATCGGAGCGCGTTTTTATTGATTCTCGACCCCCCTAGACGTACACCCCCCATCAATACATAAATTTCGATTACTTTGACACCAAACTTAACCTTGTAATCTTACAGGCCCAGGGGGTCATACGAAGCTCCCCTGTATTTTCATTTCGGGCAGTTTAAACACTAGTTTTACTCGAGCAAGGAGAGAGAGATGCTAGCTGCCTGAGAACTCTGCGGAGAAGAAACCCGATGAATGGGTGAAGGGTGTTTAAATAGTACGGCTTTCGGCGCAGAGAGAGGGAAAATTTCTTTAGTTGTTTTATTGATTCAAGATTCGAATCACTGATTCGAATCAGTAAAATGAGTCGAACCGCCCATCTCTACAAAAGACGGCGATAGCCGTTGGAGCTTGGCGGTCGCCAGGGAGGCTTGGCGCCATGGCTGGAGCTTGGCGCCAAGGTCTGTTGCGCTCCCACTTGGCGATCGCCAAGCTCCAGCGGCTATCGCCGTATTTACATGAGGGGCACCGTCTTGTATGATTTTACCATTCAATTCTCAATATTGTTCTGATTCAATTATATCAAAGTTCTATATTGCAATATCAAATCTTTCAGTTTATTTAAACATAAGAAATCATTGGCCGTCCCTGTTCGGGCGCCAGGTGTCAAAAAAATGGGTTCTTTTTTGAATTCTTATTTCCCTTTTTTCGTTAACAAATAAGTAAGTGAAAACATGGGCGTAGCCAGCGAGGGGCAGCTGCCCCCTCCTAAAATGAGCTAATCATAGGGTCCGATTATGACAAACCGGGCATTCTCCGGTTAGACTCCATGTCCTGCCCCCCCCCCCCCCAATGAAAATCCTGGTTACGCCCTTGAGTGAAAAGACACTTACCTACTCTGAGGGTGCCGAAGATATCCTATTTCTTCATATCCTGTAAACTGATCGTGTGAACAGATTCTTTGCATTTTATTTTCTAACTATTTTATTGAATCTTGACTACCAAATAAAGAAAAGGAATATTTACAAATCATTATTTACAAATTTGACAGTTAACGTGGTTTCTTTTTTTAATTACTATTACGCTGACGAACTGTACAGACACTCGTTAGCTCGTTCAGCGTTCTACTTCTACTCTGCTGAAGTCCGACTCAGGGTTGCCAGATCAAAATTTGTGAAAGTAGCCAAATTGCTTCTGAAAATTAGCCAAAAATAGCCAAACAAGCGATTGCAGCGCCATCTTTTGGATTTTCAATTAAACTTTGCAGAATTTGAAATTGGGGACATGTTTCCTTACACAAGGGCGGGGGGTGGGGCAACATTCTCTCAAAATCTTCTAAAAGATTTGTTTAAAAAATCTAAGAGAAACTTCTATTTTCTGCTCTTGAATTCCACACATGTTCAGCCGTCAAAGAAAAACAAAATCGGTCATAGGGCAAATGAAAAAAAACAGGGTTGCTACCGCTCAGGGAGTACAGGGAAAACCTGGAAAAGTCAGGTATTTTCATTTTGGCAAAAAAAGTCGGGAAAAATCGTAAAATTTAGCCCGAAACCTGGAAATCACATAATGTGACCTGGAAAATTATCAGAAATCTGTGTTTGTAAACAATATCAACGTTTAACCTTACTTTGGGGAAGCTGGAAATATTTCAGAAAGTATCCAAAGTTGACGTCCTAAACGTAAAAAATAGTCCGGATTTTTATTGCAAAAAAAAGTCTGGAAAACCTAGAAAAGTCAAAGATTTTTTTTTTTTTTTTTTTTTTTTCAGAAATTGAGTAGCAACCTTGAAATAGGTGCCTGATAATTTAATGAACAATCCCTCATACTTTACATTAGGTAAATACGAATGGATTGAGGAATTTTGTTTATGTTGGTAACATAGACAGGATTTTATTTTGAAGGTGTGGATCTGCAGCCCCTCCCTGTGGCGTAGCCAAGGGGGATCCGGGGGAGTCAGCTCCCACCCCACCCGAAACTAGAGAGAACAGGGGTCGATGCAGACAAAAATTGGGTCCGTTTTGCAACCCCAGCAAATCGATGCAGTCGATTAAAACGCCCCTTCACAAAAATATAAAGGATTGAAGCAACCCTTTCACAAAAATATAATGGATTAAAACGCCGCTTCATTGGCATTTAACCCTACATTTTAATGTGTTTAATCAATTATTTTAACAAATAAAAAAAACCTGACTTTCATTAAAATTGGTATGAAAATTCACAAAAATAAATGTTGAAATTCACAAAATTAAGTATTGAAATTCACAAAAATAAGCAATTTTCACAAAAATGGACAATGGATAAAGGCATTTTTTCACTTATTTTATTCTAACTGATATATAGATGAGAAAAGTTTGGACCCCCTCCCCCGAAAAGAAATCCTGGCTACACCACTGGCCCCTCCCCCAAAATTTGACCCATGTCTTTTTTGATGAACTAAATTAATTTATTGTTCTTGAATACTCTTACTTAGTTTAAAATTTTACACTCATCCTCCCACGAAATAAAATCCTAGCTAGGCTAGTGGCTAAGTAATGCAATGTCGCTCGAGCGATTGAGTATATGAACGCTTTGCGTTAGACTACTCCCCATTTAAAAACAAAGAATTCGAACGTGCATGATTCCCAGTCTATTTACGTTCACCACTTCCTTGCATCCCGCTACAGTATTATCACCAAAGCTATCCCCATCCTTTCCAAAGCTCTGACTCCACGTCCCTCTCTCAGTGCTAGAATTGGTTGAAGTAACTGAATTTTCCTTCCTGCTAAGACTAAAAAAGTTAGACAATTTCTCCGAAAAACTTACCGAGTCTAATGTGCTTTAAAAAAAAAAAAAAAAAAAAAAAAGAACCAAATTAGTTAATATTGGCCAGTCTCTAGCAACCACAATAAAAATAGCCAAAAATTAGCCAAAATCAGATAGGCTATTTTATTTATAAATTGTCTAGCCAAGTGTGATCAAAAATAGCCAAATTGGCTAATATTAGCCAAATCTGGCAACCCTGGTCCGACTGTTTTTGAGAGTCGACAAAAAAGGTTTCGGTTCGTGTGTAAAAAGTTTTGGTTTGGGTTGGCGCAGGTAGCGTCAGTGGTGATGTTGCCATTCCGGACAATGATAATGCCTTTCGTTCTGTCTTTCTTTTATTTAAAATTCTGCCTTTCCCACCTTTTGGACGCTCCCTGAAATTTTTTTTCTAAGCACTTTGTTTTTGTTCCACAGTATTGTTAAATGGAGGGGCTTCGACAATTTCCAGGGGCTGCACATCGAGCTTAAGGGGTCTTAGGAGGATTAAAATTTCAAAATATCGATTTTTCGATTTTAATTTCATTTGAAACCTTAGTTAATTCTGAGCATTTTGACCACAATTTCATGCAATAAATCCAACTAGAACCGGAGATACACATAAAAACGTTTTATGAAAGCTTCATATATGAACGCAATAAGGTAACTTTAAACTGCATTTTCTCAAAACGCATTTTTATGAACTATCCGCAAGATAACAAAATTTCTGTGATTCGTATCTTCCCAAAATTTTTGTATAGTTATAACTGGTATTGGTATCTATAGAATGAATTAATATAAAAAGTGAGAGAGAAAAACTTTTGAAATTTTTAACAGAAATATAAAGGTAAAGTACGATTTTTTAAAAATTTCAATTTCAAATGAAATTTTAAAATTCTTAATATTAATTCATTCCTTTAATATTAATTCATTCTATAGATACTAATACCAGTTATAACTGTAGAAAATTTCGGGAAGATACGAATCATAGAAATTTTGTTATCTTGCGGATAGTTCATAAAAATGCGTTTTGAGAAAACGCAGTTTAAAGTTACCTTATTGCGTTCAAATATGAAGCTTTCATAAAACGTTTTTATGTGTATCTCCGGTTCTAGTTGGATTTATTACATGAAATTGGGATTAAAATGCTCAGAAGTAACTAAGGTTTCCAGAGCAGGCCCGAGGGGCGTGCGGGGCCCCAGGCGAAGCGCCAGAACGGGGCCTCTTCTCTATCATGTCTTATGAGATAGCAATAAAAAGGCATGGGAGCGGGGCCTGTATAAGCGCGGGGTCTAAGGCGATCGCCTACATTCGCACCCCCTTTGGGCCGGCCCTGCGGTTTCAAATGAAATTAAAATTGAAAAATCGATTTTTTGGATTCTTCATCCTCCTAAGACCCCTTAAAATCTATAAAAAACTGAAAATTATGTGTTTCTTGAAAAAATTATGTAAAATAATTTGTTTTTTTTTTGTATGTTAAAAGATGTTCTGAGAAGCTCGTAAATCACAAAAAAATGGCTTTACGAATAGTTTGATACAATGCACACGTTATGCTGTCGTTCTGTCTCGGGCGCAGTACACAAACTGTGCTTGCTCGAGACAACTAGCGCCGGTTCGCCTGCCGAGTGATGGCGATGCACATGCGTTCGGTTAAACCAGACACGAGATATTTTGATGAAAAAGGCATTTAGTTTGACATTTCATATAGATGGTGCTTTCAGTTCAGTCTAAAAACACTAAGGGGTGGTTGCCTTGCACTGATACGATCCTGACTAAAGTGAAAATCGCTGCTACAAGATATTGAACAAAATCGGCGTTCTCAGAAGAGCTGGGAATATCGAAAGAATTACCTTGTACGAAGTTACCAACCCGAGGAGACGTACTTCTATATCACTATTTTGAACTTAAGATGAAAAAATTCTAAGTAAAGGGCAGGATCCACCGGAAGGGGAGATAACCTTAGTTGTGGCGATCAAAATACAGGAAATTTCGATCAAGGACAGTATCTCCTCTGTGCCAATTCAAAGAATACAAAAGGTAGTTGGTAAAGGTCGTGAGCCAGTTCAGCAGCTAAATAAATCGTACGTTAGAGACGGACATAAGGAATTGTTTATGAAGAAAGTGGGAAAACTCCTCTCTTACCCAGCTATTGAATATCGCGACTTCCAAATATACTGACTTTTTCCGGAGCAGGTGTGGCTCAGAGAAGTTCCAACCTTATACAGAAAGGGAGTCATTGGCAGACCAGAGGGAAGCTAGATATGTGACAATCGATGGAACTGAAAAGAAGACAAGTTTATGGGGAATGCGAGAAAAGTTGAAAGGTTGGAAAGAAAAATTTTGATATTGTTCGAGAAAGAGGTGAAAGTTCTAATATCCAGTGTATATCTCCAACTTTAGTCATTGATTTGGAAAGAGAAAAATAACGAAAGAGAAATACGAAAGACTGTAGATATATTGAATGCCTATCTATCGCTACTTTGGAAAATGCGTTCAAAAACAACCAAGTTAGAATAAAATTCTCTGTGCTTTCACAAGTCTGCGACACAAAGTTATTACGGAATGGGAAGCAACAACTCTGGTATGAACTTTATTTCACAACCTAGAAATCAGAAGTAATGCAGATGGAGAGAAACCTTCTCAACTGATTCTCGACCCATATAATAGAGGAAGGCTCGAATGACTCGCAGCGAATTGCAGAAAGAAAAGGAAAAAATACTTTAAAAATTTCTTTGGATAAAGTTTTGATAGGAGGACGAACAGACCACATAGAAAAAATTTGTTGACGGCAAATTACACCCAAGTGTTTGCCCTAAAGAACACTTGGGAGCACATCTCGCTGATAATCTAATCTGGTTCAACATACTTTGGCCACGTGTCACCCATAGGCGTAATCTGGGGGGGCGAGGGGGGGCAATTGCCCCTGCAGTTGTAAAAATTGCCCCCCTAGTCTAAAAAGTCAGGGGGCAAAGTTATGATTTTGAACCCAAATCATGCATTTATAACCCAAATATACTATCACATTCAAAAAAAAAAAAAAAAAAAAGAAAAAAAATTCCCCTGCAAAAATCAACAAAAGAATAGAGTCACAGAAGCTTTTCAACCCAACAGGAACGATGACAGATTCTACCAAATGGCCAAGCTAGATAATTTCTCAGGAAAGCAAAAATCAAGGGGCAGCGATTTTAAACTTGTCTGAAATCAATTGTTCAGCGTTAGAAAAAAAAGACCTGTTGCTGTAAATAGTGAGCAAAAAGAGGTCATTTTCACAGGCAATGCCGCAATTAGAATTTATGTCATCCGGGGCAAACCAAAATTAGTTTCTAGAGGTTAGTTTCTAGAAAATTTTTCTAGAAGGGGGGCAAATTTCAAACTTTTAACAAATTTAGTTCTGTTTTTGCCATTTGTTAACATGAGACATTAACTTAAAACTTTAGGGGGGGCAAGTTCCCTACCTTGCCCCCCCCCTTATGGGCGCCCATGGTCGTGTGTCCTCTCGCATGGAGCCGCGCCCCATCCCAAGAAACTATAACTGATTTTGGCGTTCCATTTAGAATGTCCCCGCTTGCCCCCCCTTTAGTTGCCGCCCTGTCACAGGTTGGGGCCAGTTTCTCATTTATATTTTAATGAACCTAATTTTGGTGTTTGAAGTCAGCAGCAGAGAGATAACACACTTTTATGATCGGGCACAACTTACTTGACTTGACAGACGACTAATTGCGAATTCAAATGCGACGTAGTTTAAGAGAACAAGAAACGGTCTGCTATTTTATGATTTATATCTGCTGTCAGGGGCAACTAGGGACACGTCGCCCCAGACTTGGTAGGGGGCTCCAAAATAAGTTATGGTTCCATGGGAGGGGGCCGTTCTAGTTGGTTCGTCGTGAGAGATAAACTCTAGTTGCAGTACTATCTAAGTCAGTATTTCGATACCTTTAACCCCAGTGGTGGCGCTAGACTTTCTCCGACGGGGGGTCACCACTCCCCGACGAGGGGGCACAAATATATATGTATATATGCTAAGTGGCGTATCCAAGAGGGGGCTTTGACCTCCCTCTTGGATGACATTTTTGTCACCAAGTATGGAAATTTGCAACTATTTGCACCACTTGAAAATATTTTACTTTAGAAAGTGATTTGTTCACAATAAATCATTTTCTGAACTAAAATATCCAGGATCCAGATAAGTTTAGAGGAGATGGAGGACAATATAATGTTTTGTATTATGAAATATTTCCAAGAATTGGATCGACATACATAATCGGACACCCAGGCTCCGGATATACCACTGCACAATCTTTCCTAGTAGATTATTATTTAAACTGACCCTAGTTAACGTATCTCAAAATCCTTTTACATAACACAAATATTTCCCCAAGGCCTCAGCAAGCAAAAAATTTCGGTGGGTGGAGGGGATCTGTAGTGCTAAAATTAAATTAACTGATCTCTAGAATCAACGCAAATAAACTGATAATGCATTTACTGAAATTTTGGAGGGGGCGGGGGTCAAACCCACATGATCCTCTCCCCTGTTAACGGCCTTGCACATTTCTGTAAAATCTCGAAAGCTACTTTTAAGAGTTCTTCAGGTTAACGCTTAAAATATTTCATATGAATGAAATTCTTTGAAAAAAGTTCAGCGAAGAAAGTTCTACGCATCCCCCCCCCCCCGCAGAAAAAATATCAGAAACAAAAGTTTTTTGTGCAAGAATATTGATGTAAATTCACTGAAATTTTTTTTTATAAATTAAGCATGACTAAATTTGCACGCTTTTACACAAATTGCAGTTATTTTTATAAAATTAAGAGATATATGTAAATTTAATTACAGTTTAACTTCGATATCTCGAACATCGAAATTCTTGATATCTCAATAAATGTGTTTTCCCTTACAAATTGAATCCCGCCCCACCAGTGACATCTGGGAGACGGAAAGTGCCTGGTTCGAAACTAGGTCCGTCCGCCGACCTAACCGCTCGGAGTTTTTCGAAACTTTGCATAAATACGGGTTAGGACCTCTTAGAAAGTCCGCCACGGAGGGCAAACCCACCCCCGGCCTAGATCCCTAGCGTAGATAATTGGCCGTAATCTCTATTTACAAACTGATTCCCTTTAATTTCAACTCGTTATCTCAAAAAGTCTAGTTTTTCTGGCCAACATGTTTTGCTATAAAAATATTAATCGAATTGTTATTTTATGCAATATTAATATTTTAAAACACAATAAAGTTAGAAAAATGCAATTGAAATGTTTATAGGTAGAACCACTTTACAACAAAATTTTCTTTTGAGTAAAACGATTTTGAAGGCGCGCAGTAAAGTGGCATACCGAAACTTTATCGCTTGTTTCTACGGCTTTAAAATGATTCTACTTCCAAATAATTCATGTGGTGATAGTACTTATTGAAAGCTAAAAGATGGCACCGTATCTCAATTTCGAAAAGAATTGTTGTGAAATGTACCCCTGGAAGCTTCAGTTAATAATAATAATAATAATAAATTATAAAAATCTCCGAAAGAGAACGTTAATATATGCGCTATTAAATTTTTTTATAAAGTCAAGCACTCATGAAGAAAATTAACCACTTTCTTTTAAAATCTAAAATAAAAAATATCGTGAGAAAAATATAATCGGTCAGCTTATAATTTGCCAAGACACACAAAAAAATAATTATTTTTAGCGAAACTAACCTTGATAAAAATTCACTTTTTTGTAATACTCCAAGATAGTTTTGAACGAGGTTTCCACAAATGTGATGAATAATTTTATAAAGCAAGCTCATTTACTAATAATTCATAGTGAAAGTGTCACTTTTAAATTTTCAACATTAACAAAAAAGAGTTTAATTAATAAGGCGAATAATAAACATAATATTAATCTGTTTAAAAGTTAATGAGTTGAATTCTGATCCATATAATTCTGTAACTCAAAAATCAGTTTAGAACACATACTATTAGTTTATTTTAATAGTTTATATTAATGATGGTGCCATCCAGGGATTCAATAGCGATTTGTATAAAGATTCAAAATAAGGGAAGTTGCAGTGGCTTACGATACGCCACTGAATATAACATACAAATCTACACGCAAATAAAAAACTTTTGTTGAATTTATTTTATTTACTTATTTTACAGGATAAAAGGGAAATTTTCGGAAAGACGATATAGACGCTGCATACCATAATTTTTATTTACTTTGCAGTAAAATAACAGAATTAAAATTCACAAAAGTTAGTTATTTTTTCCACAACGATATAAAAATTAAATTTACAGTCAAGATTAATCAGTTTCCTTTAACTTATATTCCATTTTTAGATCTATCCACAGCCATCTTCATACTAGACTGGAGAAGGCTTTGGTCTATCAGAGGGGGCTGGTTATTATTATTATTTAATTTTTTTTAATTTTTTCTTTTTTTACCCCAAGCAAAATGAAATAAATTCTAATTCCCTTGCAGCTGTTAATCTTCTTGGTGTGCATAGCTATGAACTCTTAGCTAAAGAGGGCCGGTTAATCCAGTTAGATTTCTCTATATAGTGTGAATTCTCACTCATTGTATATGTATAAGTATGTTACCAAATAAACAAACTATGTATTTGACTAATTCTTAAATTAAAAAAAGAAAAAGAAATCTTACTGCTAATTTTTTGTAAAATTAAAGATTAAATCGTGCGTATTGTGTTCGATTGAATCTATTTATAAATAAAAAGTATATTTAGAATTTATTCAAATTTGCCATCTAAGAAACAGAAAAGTATTAATTTTTTTTATTCGGAAGAAGTTAAAAGTTAAATTATCTAATTAACCACTTAGTTATAAAAATATCTTTTTACTTTCTCAACAGTTATAAGAGTTCAAGTAAGGATTACTGTGATAAAATAATTTTAAAGACATAGAATACTTATTTCATAAATTGCACAACACACTAACTTATAAATAAATAAAATACGAACAGTTGTTTAAAATATTTCTAATTAAAATGAAAATTTTTAGTTAAAGCGTTTAAATATTCATAGGTTTATATTGGGTTGGCAACAAAGTAACTGCGTTTTCAATTCAAGCAAATAAGTTTACAACCAGTTTTTAATTACAGGTAAACTGTGCCTGAGCATACGATTCATATTTGTTACATTTTAAAGTAAGAATTTCACTGGCAGTATTTTTTTTCGTCCATAAAAGATGGCCACCCTCCCCCTTTTTTCGCTTCTATCCTCCTTAGAGGACAATATTAAAAATGTCCTGAAATTAATTTTTAGGTATTCGTGACTGCTGTAGTTTACAGAAAGAATTTCACGGATATCTCTATTTTTATTTGAGATCACGCGGGATATGTGAAAAGAACTTTTTGGCCCCTTACCCCCCCTAAGATTACGAATTTTGGAAAATGCTCTCTGATCTAGCACCTATGTTGAAGAACTCACGTACGTGCCAAATTTCGCATAATTAACTTCATTAATTTTGGCCAAGAGGAATATTGACATACGGAAAAACGCAATTACTTTGTTGCCAACCCAATACATATTTTGAATGCCAGAGATGATGAACTGTAAAATAATTTTATAAATATTTTGTCATTATTCAAATTATTACACAAGTAAATATACATTTTAAAAAGTTTCCCCAACTAGCACACATACGTTGGGTTATTGATGGCACGTGGTTGGCACAAGGTTGTTACGTTGGGCAAACGTTGGATGTCCATATGGAAATGTTGGTATTCTGTTGGCTAAAGGTTGTGTTGGGCAACCGTTGGTAAACAACCGTTGGCCATCGGATGGCTGAATGTTGTGTTGGGCAACCGTAGGTAAAACAACCGTTGGCCATCGGATGGCTGAATGTTGTGTTGGGCAACCGTATCATTGCGCATGCGCAGAGACACACATTCAGGAAACCGGGAAGCGATAGATTCATGTCCGTTCGTCATTCCGTTTCCGCCATTGCTTGTTATGATGTGTTGATACACTTTTATAAAGTGATTGATAGTTGAAATCTGAAACGAATATTTATCTTTTCAGCTATATTTCTGTGAATTTTAATCGTTGCATAGGTTCGTAGTAACTTGAATCACGATAACTATTAATATTGATGCATTGATTATAGTTCGATTGTCCATAAGCCTAACGATCTTCGAAGTATGTAAGCAAACAACTTACTATGCAGCTATGGTAATAAATATATAATAATTGCACAGTGCTTATTAAAATGCTCATAGTTGTACAACAGTCGAGAAGGTAAAATTGGACACAATTGTTTTCTCCTAATAAGATTATTCTGAAAAAAAATCAACTTGAGCCGTGCTTATATTTTGCAAGATTATAATGACTAATGAGATTTCAGATTTAGAAGTAGTTATTAAACTAACACTACTTCAATTTTGAAATCTCGTTGGTTCACAGTGGTTAATCAACAACAAGGATTTAAATTTGTGCATCAAAATTGTTTTGTTGTTAAAGGTATGTATAAAATATTTTACAGTTTTAAGAATTCAGTTATTTTAATATTTTACAAATGTGTTATAGTACTTTACAGTTCATATATATATACCTATATTTACCAACTTCATTTTGTTATTTATTTATTATTTTAGAAGAGATTTTTGTATTTACACCTGTTATATGCTACAGGACTCAAATTTTATGGAGAAAAATACATAATCTATATGCAATCAAATACTCTTTGAGAGTACTGGAAGAAAAAACATTTTTATTGCTTTGACAAGTCTCTTCTACTGCGTATTTTAGTAAAAAAGTTCTCTCTCTCACTCTTTTTTTTTTCAAAATTTTCTGCAATGGTAATTATGCGGGACGCGTCGTAACTTTTTTTTGTGTACCATCAACGACTTTTTTCATTTTATGTGCTATAGCGTGTAAGCATCATCACTATTACATTCTGTTGTACTGATATCTTTCTCATAATCAGATAATATAGATGCACCTGTGTGTTGATACTTGCATGCGTAATGCATATGCATTACGCATGCAATATTTTTTTTCTTTGCAGTCAATATCTACAGTTAACTGAAAATAAAAATAGAACTACAAAATGTCATTGTATTCCATACCAAATTTATTCGGGCAAACTAAAAATTAAGAATCTAAAAAATTACGTAAATTGAAATAAATGTAAAAAATAATAAATAAATATTTTAGTAAAGAATGATTTCTGTGACATTCTTCAATGACTTTATACTCCTATTGGATTTCCCCACATGAATATTAAAAAAAAAAAAAAAAAAAAAAAAAAAAAAAAAAAAAAAAAAAAAGAGAGATTAAGCCTCCTTACAAAAGTTTCAATTGAGTAAATTTTCAGAGGTTTTGAGGGACACTTTACAGAAGTAACTATCAAAGGAGAAGGAGGGATGTGAATCATATTTCAAAAAATAAGCATTCTTTCCTTTACGTTATATGTTTTTTCTTTTAATTAATTCGAAAAGTTTTTATGATTTTGTTTGCCTGCCGTCCTGGTTCTCTAAAACTGTAAAGGATAGCTTCTGAAAGGACCTTCTAAATATTTTCCTGCTTCCGATCTCTCCCCCCCGCCTTTTTTTTAAACAGTTCATAAGTAGCACCTGCAATATTAATTTTCCTCATAGTGCAAAATAGGTTAGTTTTCTACAGATTAATATAATGTTTGTAACTTGACAGATCGTTTACTATTTGAAAATAACACATTTCTGTTAGTGACGGGACTAGAGCTGGTTTTAAGCAAAAATGTTGGGAGTGGGGTGTAAAGACAAAATTTTCTGACGATATATACCAATATTCTTTCAAAAATATACACCGATTATCTGGCCTCTTGCGCGGTTTCCTCCAGATGTAGCGTGAATATGCATTAAATCTCCTAAAAGTCCCTCGCCCGAGGCACCCCCCACCCCAGGCAGATACTTAATGTGCTTGTTTGCCTTAAATACACACTACATTACATGATCTGGAATGAAGTTGGCATGAGGGAACAAAAGGGACTTATTTACTGGCACAAAAATCGCTAAAAGGAAAATCGTAACAAGACTATGTTCATGATATAGTATAACTTATAATAAACTGTCGGCAGAACTGGTAATTTATACACTGAGCATTTTACAGATTGGTGATTAAAGCTGAAATTTGCTGTCAGTCCTTTGGCAACTGACGATGTTGTCGACAAAAGTACTTTTTAGGGGGGTGGGGTGTCCGCTCGCCCTCCTCCTAAGCACACAGAAACCCACTGTTGAAGTGGAACCATATTTGATGAAAGAAAAAAATGTGACTATTTGATAATATGCTTCGTTCTACATGTCTGCCGTCCCTTAAAACTTATCTGAATCCGTCACTGCATTTGCTGTTTAAAATAATTAAAAACTTTAATTTCAAATTTGACAGTTTTTCATATATCTATAGAAATGTTATGAAATAGCACATCAATTTGTCAAATATAATTATCCAAGGTTTCTGCATTGGCCTAAAATATGAAACTAACTTATAAATGTAACGGTTAACAATTATGAAAGCTAAATGTTAAAAATAACCAATTTCCAACAGTTGGATAATAGAGTGACAACATACAGATTTTACGCTGTCCAGATGTATACATTTACACGTTAACCCAAGGTATGCATTTATACGTTAACATAACGTATGCATTAATACGTTAGCCCAACGTATGCATTAATACGTTAGCCCAACGTATGTATTTATACGTTAGCCCAACGTATGCATTCATACGTTAGCCCAACGGTTGGAAATATGTTGGCAAAACGTTAGAGCATACGTTGGCCTAACGTAAGAAATAACCAGTTGCCAACCGTTGGATAACCGTAAGCCAACGTGTCATTTCAACGTTGCCCCAACGTATGCATTCATACGTTGGCCCAACGTATGTGTGCTACCTGGGTCCGTAGTAAACAAAATCTGAAATTTCTTATCGCCCGAGTCGTAAATCTCTTTAAAAAATATCAATTAAGACTTATAAATTTTGTAGCTCTATGAATAAAAGTAATACAATGGGAAATTTTATTTTACATTTATGACACAAAATCTTTTGACTCGTGAATTAAAATACTGTTAATTTACATACAATTACATTAAATCTGTATTTAATTTAAATTTGCATTAATGCAATTTGAAAGTTTATAAAGACATACCTTTCGTCCTCACTCCAATTACTAAATCGTATTTGATAAATATACCAAAAAAATCGAAACTGCAACGAAAGAATATATTTTTAAAATGTATATCCTGTCCTGTTATTTAGCGGGAATGACATATAATGGGGTGAACAACATGTTACTTATCAATGGTTTAAAAGCAAGAACACATTTAAAAGTACTCATAGTGTTTAAAAGACCAATTAGGAGAAAATTTAGATTAATTCATAGAGTACTCAGACAGTTAATATAATTCAAAATACAATAAAGTTGTACAACATTTCATAGAATCAGAATGTGAGGTCAAAAAGTCCGACTTCTATTCCAGCTTCAACTCAAAAAGTTATGACTCTGGGTCCGCAGCCATGATTAAAAGTACACTCCAAACCATTACGAGCATCCATGTCTAAGGACATTTAATGATATATATGTGGATAATAATTAGTTTTGCTGTGGCAACACCACTGAACGAACTATAACTTCAACTCCCGCCAGTTGTTCCCCCGCAAAAGAACACTCTAGACGGAGAACGAGCATGCAATTCTGAATTGGTATTCAAGCTTCGCACCCTTCCGGAAAAATATTTCTGGATCCGCCCTTGGGCATAGTATATTTGTACAAATACATAACAAAAAGCAAGTGCCTAGAATATATAATTCAATGCTTTAGAGAAATAAACTGACCATATTTTTAATAATAACATATATTAATTAAAGCTTTTAAACACATTTAAAAAATATATATGAATGTAATTTACATATAACTTACTTGAACAGGCGCCAGTCGATTTTGTTTATGAAGATCTGAATGCTTAGTTATCCTATGTTTTTTTTTTTTTTTTTTTTACATAATCATTATCAAAAATATCACGACATAAAGCACACTGTACTTTATATCTTGTGCTTTTGGCACCACCGATGTTCTTTTTAGGAAACATAAAGCCAAAAATGAAATTAAACTTTTATAAACTTCACAATGATATGCAATGCTGCCGTAACAAGAAAAAAAAAATGCTCATTATTCTAAACTCTGTCTAACTCACTGGCACAGTGCACAATAACAAGTTGGAAAAGTGATGTACTATGGGTTTGCGAAGAGAAAGAGCGAGAGAGAGAGAGAAAATAAAAATACACGGGATATTTAGAGGAACCATTTCTTTCTCATCATTCTGTCATTGAGGACCAATAAAAATACAAAAACCGTATTTCTGGAAAAAAGAACATCCCCCATAGCCATGCGTCCCTTCCCTCGAAATTTTTTATCTACCCGACTGGTCTAATTAACGGTCACTGTCTCCCCCATCCCGACCACCCACACCCATATTCTACTTTTCTATGGTGTCGGCGACAAAATGCAATCGTTTAAGCAATTTTAAACAATTAAAAGAGCCTCGAATAGAAAGTGGTCGCACATGTGGTCTCATAAATTTGTTCTTTGAAGAATAGACTGGAACTTTTGTTCCCTTAAGATTGATGTCTTGCTGCAAATCCAGTAAAATGCCTCCTGAGAGTGGGATCACAGATTTCAACTATACACTATTCGAATTTGAAGTCTCTCCCGCCGTTCGTCAACATATCACAGTATTGGAAGATGCAGGAAGTGGCTGTTTTTCGACATGAAAAGGATCGCAGAGATAAGAGATGAATGAAAACGGGAAGTAGTTTTAGCCATTATTCAGAAGTTCTGAGGAATTATCCCACTCCCCTAATGAGCTATCTCCCAGAAATGTAAACATTTCCGCTTCAATCTCCAATACTCATTTGCCTTTCATGTGTATTTAAAAAGTACAAAATTAATTTTTTTAAATCGCAAAATCAAAATTAAAACTCAGCTAAAATATAGATTTCTTCTTATGAAAATTCCCCGACGAATTAATCAAATAGCCCCGATGGGGGGTCACAAGTTCCCCGACGGGGGGGCACGTGCCCCCCCGGACCCCCCATTGGAGCCACCCCTGTTTAACCCTTTTAGATTTTCATGCATTAGAAAAAAAAACAACAAATCACCTCATTACTTCCTACTAACAGCGTTGCTCCCAGCAATACGGAGAAGCAACGTTCGACACGAAGAACCTTCAACATTCGCAAGAAGAACCTTCACTGCTATTATCTATATCGATCTGCTGATGTGCATACATGGGCGCCCATAGTAATTTTCCTAGGGGGGGGGCAAATTTAAAAAAAAAATTCTAGAGGGGGCAAATTTCAAACTTTTAACAAATTTAGTTCTGTTTTTGCCATTGTTAACATCATGAGACATAAACCTAAAACTTTAGGGGGGGCAAGTTCCATACCTTGCCCCCCCTTATGGGCGTCCATATGTGCATATAATTCTATTTTCTAGCATTTCAAAAAAATCTTTTAAAAGTCTAGCCCAGATAATATCTCAGAATATTAGTTTTCTTTAGAGTATATGTACATTCACCTAATTTATATACCTCCCCCCCC
>JAWZYV010014195.1:0-94064 GCA_038373885.1 Cheiracanthium punctorium | reverse complement strand
GAATTTATTATGGTGCAGTCAAATTTTTTAAAATTTGTATTTATATCTATACTTACATACACACTCTTTTCACGTAGAGAAATTTATTTGTATCTACTTATACATTTCTTTGAATTTTTGATTTGTTTCATGTTTATGATCATTTATCATGAAATTACAGATTCTGGGAATTTTCATTAATCAACATGAGAAATATAATAGTTTTAGTTTCATTAGTGTAAAAATTTTTGGCAAATCAATTTAAGTACATCAGCATGATAAATACCTACTGTAGACAAAACAACATGGCATACGTAATATATTGAATTATTTGAAGCAGTGATTTTCCTAGTTACTTTTCTGTACTTGCGTATTATCCCGGCGGCCATTCTCACCAAACTATTTTTTCGCCAAATGTGCTGGCAAACTGTTGAAAATCGTATTCCAAACATCAATAATTTCATGTATCCGGCATTGGCATTTATCTTGGCGAAAAATCGTTCGTCTTCGTTGACCGGCGGGATAATACGTATTATCCCCCTGTCATTCCCGACAAACTATTTTTTCATCAAGTGAGTTGCCAAACGTATTTTAAATAATTCATATTTTCAATATAATAATCACTTCTACCAGCAAATAAAAGGAGTCCCCCATATCCGGAATAATTGCCGACTGGAAAATGAGAATCCTTGAAGAACAGATTAAACAGACACACAATAATACCATCAAACTTTGGCTTCGCTATGTCGACGATATCTTCGCTATCCTTACCACCCACAATAATGAAGAAAATAATTTGATCAATCAACTTAATGCCATAGACCCGAACATTAAATTTACCTACGAAAAAGAAATCAATAATAGCCTCAATTACTTAGATGTGAACATAACCAGAAACAATAATCTCATTGAGAACACCATTTTTCGAAAACCTACTTGTAATACTAATATAGTAAATTTTAAATCTAAAACCCCTTTCAACTATAAAATTGCTGCTATTCGTTCCTATATCGACCGCGCTTTCAAAGTGTGTTCTAACAACGACCTCCTTCAAAAAGAAATTGCTTTCATAAAGAAACAATGTCAAGACGCCCACTACCTTCGAGAAATTTTCGACAAAGTTTTCAAAGCTAGGCAACGTAAATTAAATGTTATAGACAACCGTCAAAAAGATAAACCACGTTTTACTACCGCTATCCCCTTTAGCCGAGGGATAGCCAATAAACCTTCTAATATCGCCAGTAAAAAGAACTTCCGTATTCCAATTAAACCTAATAAAACAATCTTTCAGCGCATTAGATCGGAAAAAGACCCAATCAACCCCATCGAAACCGCAGGGATCTATAAAATTAATTTTATGTCAAACGATACTAATAAAGAAAATTGCTACATCGGCGTTACAAAAAGGAAAATTAAAGAGCGAAAAAACGAACATTTTAAAGACATTAACCTCCAGAAACAAAGTACCGCTCTGGCCCGTCTTGCTTTGAAAGAGCCCATTACCATTGATTTTAAAAATATAAAAAAAATAGCCAACTTTAAAAATAGTATATATGCCTACATTCGTGAGAGCTTAGAAATAATGACGACAGATGGCAGCATCAACGATGCGCTTCATACAATCGACCAATCATGGGATGACGTCATTCATCGAACTTTCAAGAAGAAGAACGAAGAGATATAAAAAGAAGCCGCCATTAGTGAGAGATCCAGAAACGACTGAAGATGGTTATGTGTGTAACCGAAATATATATCATGTACGGGGGAATAAGGTATTCCCAAATAAAAAATTTTAACGTATTCAAAACCATTAATAATTTCATGTGCCCGGCATTTATCTCCGCAAAAGATTGCTGGTCTTGGCGGACCGCTGGGATATACGTAAGTACCCAAAAAATATTCACAGGGGTAGGTGATTTGGCTAAAATGTGCTTTAGCCCACCGCTTGGCGATGTTTTTTTTGGGGGGAACAATAAGGCGCCAAATATTGCAAATTGAATATTTTAGAACTCTGGAATAATCCGAAATATCCAGCGTTTTTGCACAATTTTTTATTCTAGATACTGTGTGACATCACAGAGGAATGTAAGAAATTCGCTTGCTCAATTTGACATCACTAAGCTGTTAATTTGCATTTGTGCACATGCATTATTGTTATTTTTCGTTATTTCCTAATCTGGCTATTCTGATTTCCTTCAATTTGTGCAGTTAATAATAACTACACCCTGTCAAAAAAATATTCAAGTAAAAGTGAAACTTCTTGTGTTTGTTTCATACATAAAAAATAATTTAGTATGATAAAATATGAATTAGGTTACATGTTACATATGATTATAACTTTTCATGTATCTGTTGAGTTGTGCATTCTCTAATACTTTTTTTTTTTTTTTTTGAGGGTGTACATGATAGTCTGATGTTTTTAGCAGGGATCACTCTAGAAATGAAAAAGGGCAGGGTGCACATTACAGAAAAAGGGCATATCATATCACAAAAAAAGGGCAACTTTTGTAATTATTGTCTACAAACACATAAGGGTAGCTTTTATAAACATACTTTTATGTCCGAAAATGTGTTTTCTTAATAGCAATTTTTTAAGCAAATGATTAAACAAATTTTGAAACCATATTTTTTCACTTAATGAAATCTACACTTTTACAAAAATTGTGTAAGCCGTCCATTATGCTTTATTTCAACAACAACAACAAAACAAAAAAAAGCATAAAAAAAATTAAATTTTGTAATCTCAAAATAACAGGAATCCGGTTTTGCCGACAAATTTTTCATAATCACACCAATTTTCGGACCCGAAAATGACCGAAAACATTCAGTTTTAGATTCAAATTTTATCGTTTTCAGCGTCACTGCAACTTTTCTCTCTGTATATATGCTAGTCTGCAACTAGTGGAGGGGAAACGGGACATTTGCCCCAGGCATAGTGCTGTTATGTAAAAATTGAAAAGGAAAGAAGGGAGCGCCAAAACAAAGGTTTGTTCCGGGCGACTTGACCTCTAGTTGCAGCACTATATGCATAACTTTTGGAAATATTCTGTAATAAGAACACCAGTTTAGATAAGACGTGTCTGAGGGAAAAATAAATTGCAAGTGTACAACATAATAAAAAAAGAGGGGGGACGATATTTTTTCTTATTGTAGGCGACGGCAAAGGATTTTCTAAACAGGCAAGAAGTCATAATTATTGTTGTGTAATATTCGTAATTACATAATTATAAAATAACTCCTGACCCTTCAGGGATCGGAAAGAATTTGACCCTCTTGCACACATTTTTAATTTCCCAATCGATGAATTCAAAATAGTCTCAATGGCTCTCCCCACTGCGCATTTTCGCACGACTTGCATTCTCGCAATCGTCAACGATTTCATTTTTTTGGAGGGGCCGCAAAATAGACACAAATTTTATATTGACAGCTCCCACCCCTATCACCGCCTAAAATAGCCCTGTACATGGGCGCCGGCAGAATATTTCCCAGGGGAAGGGGGCAAAGACTACTTTAACATATGGTTACCATGTTGGAAAGAGCAAAAAAGCAAGGGAAAACACTGCATACAAGCCGGCGCCCATGGCCCTATAGAATAATCATCAATTGGTCATCAATTTGGTCCCTATGCTGACCGGAAATTCGATATTTTCAAGCAGTATTTCCTGGCTGCTGCACACCCTGTCAATGAATCAATTTTTCCCTATTCTTTTTAGTACATCGATGGGGAGGAGTGTGTGTGTGTGTGGGGGGGGGGGGGGGGTTACCCAGACTTCCGGAATTGCCCTTGTCTTGAACTTTCCGTGCAGTCAGCCTTAAGTTTGGATGAATGTGTTTTGAAAATCTGAAAAACCAAGTGGCATTTATTAATTACTTACAGCATTTATAAAACACGGTAAAGCGCCATTTACAGTAGGAAATAATTTATTGTTATGACTACTCTTCTGGATGACAGATTGTTTCTCTAATGAGATATTTTATGACCTCAAGCTACAGCGAATGGTTTTAACCCTCTCCTCATGTCGGGAGGGAGAAGAGCAGCGACTGAGCAGATATCCCCCCCCTCCTCCCCACACATCATTGATAAGAGAATAAACAAATCAACTTCGTTGTTGTTGTTGGAGAGAGGCTTTTTTGGGGTCTAGCCGAGCGCCAGCAATGGTAAGGAGAATCAAAGAGAAGGGGAAACAAGGAGGGGTGGAGAAAAGGAGAGCGGCATTTTGATTGAAAAAAAAACAAAAACAAAGAGGGCGGAATTTTATCAAGAAAAAGGGCAAGGAAGGCGGCATTTTACCGGAAAAAGGGCACCAGGGCGGGCCACCCCCCTGAAACGCTCTAGAGTGATCCCTGTTTTTAGTTTAGCAAAGGGCCAGCGGATGCATATTTTCGTGGGGCGCTCTACAGCGATGGCCAGATCCATTGATGTTTTTTTGGGTCTCGCAAAAAGTCAGCGTTAGCATATTTTTGATGGGCCCCAGTAAAGTGATGGAAGCACCCACTGATGTTTTTTTTTGGATCTCGCAAAGGGCCAGCATGTGCATATTTTTGAGGGGGGGGGCTAAAGTGATTGCTGGACCCACGGATGTTTTTTTGGGTTTTGCAAAAGGCCAGCGTTAGCTTATTTTCTAGGGGGCCCCCTAAAGCGATGTCTGGACCCACTGATGATTTTTGGGTCTCACAAAGGGCCAGCGTTAGCTTATTTTCCAGGAGGCCCCCCTAAAGCAATGGCGAACCCACTCATGTTTCTTTGGGTCTCTCAAACAACCAGCATTAGCATATTTTCAAGAGGCCCTTCCTCTTTTGTTTTTAAATAGTTTGTTATTTTTACTTTAAATCGTTCCATTTAAAAAATATTTGGTTTTTTCTAAATTGCCATTTTGTTTATGTTTCTGCATCTGCGATGCATCTTGTGAAAATAATCGTAAAATCAAGCACACTTCCTCTATGGCTGAATGTCACAGCCTTTTAGGGGGAAATTTCGTAAGCGGGTCTCTTCGCCAAATTTGAAGTTTGTTAGACAGTTTGTTTATGGTAGCGATAGTTTCAGATATCTGTTGCAACCTGTGTATGGAGTTGAGTTGTTGGCTGGTGCTGTAGTTTGAAGAAAAAATGATTGGTTGATTGATTCAACGGTAGCAGGATGTTTGGTAAAGGAATTTTGTGATTGGTTTAGGCAGTTTATCTGTAATCGGTAAACCAAAGTTTTATAAGAGCGGGAGTTGGAGTTTGATGAGTAATTTTTTATTTGGTTTGGTGAGGGGTATGTGAGTAGTTGTTACGGGGATTATTAGGTGTATTTCTTTTTATTTGGTAATGTCGTCCATTGCTTAAAGGTGTAGTGAATGTTATGTTACTGTATGAAAAGAAAGTGTGTGTTTGTTAGAAATAGGGTATGAATATAAAGCTAAGTAAAAGACAGCATGTTGGTTTTACGTTATCAGCAGGTGTGTGTGTTTGTTAGAAATGTAGTGTCAATACAAAACTAAATAAAAGAAAGCATGCTGGTTTTATTTTACAAGCCGGTGGGTGTTAGGGATATTTCTGAGCGGTTAATTAAGAAAAATAAAGGTAGGTGCTTTTTTTTAATGCATCTTTGCAATGTTTAAGGTTTTTAATGTGAATTTTAAAATTGATATTTGATTATGTTTTCATAAGGGCTATACTGACTTTATATGAGGTGTATAACTAGGTTGTTTAATCCACCAATGTTTTTTTTTATTTGAAAACGGGCCAGTGTGTTCCCTATTTACATACATGTACAGCTAAGTTGCTTAATCCACTTTTTTTTTAGTTATAAATGGTCCACCGTTAGCTCAATTTAAATTGCCTGTTACTGAATTTGCAAACGTATTTTAGGTTAAATATGGACAGTGTATTTTGTTTTAATGCCTTTGTTAGTGGAATATATGTGCAATTTTAATGTGTTAAAATATTTTGATTTTCCTGACCGTGCTGTATGTCTTGTATGATTTTATCGTTTTGTAAAATGGTGCTTCATACGTGAAAAATTTGGCAAAAAAAAAAAAGCGCCAAATTGCGTGATGTTGCCGACGAAAAAAGTCGCCAAACATAGGCAACACCCGCTTACAAAATTACTCCCGCCTTTTGAATCACATGTGCGTTGCCGAATGAGAAAAACCAAAATAACGGAACCCAGAGATTATGAACCGAACAGAGCAAAAGAGGTTGTAATCCCAGAGACGTTCTAAAGAAAAGTGCCAACTCACCAGTTTTTTGACAATTGCCAAGCAGAAGCAATAAAGTATTGTATTTGCATGATTTTTTCTGAAGAGGTCGGGTGGGGACTTTCAGTTTATAAATATGCACAGTGATGCCGCTTACACGCTATAATGTGTCAAATACGCAAAAAATCAATGATGGGACGCAAAAGAAAAGTTACAACGCGTCCCCCGGGACTAGAGGTGGGGAAAACCGTTATTTTCAAAGAACAGTTGTTCACCGTTCCCGTTCTTTTTTAAAGAACAGTTCTTTTTCCTGTTCTTTTGAGAACAGGTTCTTTGGTTTATGGTAGCTTTATTATGACTATTTTATTCAATTTAAAAATGAAAATATACGTCTTTTTAACATGTACTATACTTTAGTACAATTGTAAAACCCGCAGTGGTCTGGGCACTAAACTCCGTTGCCATAAGAACACGAAAAGTGAAGCAGCATCCGGATTGGCCAGTGCTTGGGAGGGTCAACTTCCTCTCGGCTCGACTGCTGTGGGACCGTGTGCCCTAATGGGAGCTGGTGCACGTAAAATCCGTCGTGGCTTCAATGTCCTCCAAATTGTTAAACGATGCCGATTTCAGGTGGTGGGTCCCCCCTCTGGAATTGGTTCAAAATTAGGGGACACCAAGCTGAGTCAGAGTTCCTCCCACTGGGGCTCATTAAAATGGAAGCAGCCCCTTCCGCCCATCGCCTGCCTATTTGAGGGATCTGGCACCGCCCCGCGGGTTGCCAGAGGGCATTAGCAACAACAACAACAATAGTAAAATGTTTAAAAAAAACTTTGCAACCAACATTCTGGCTTTCTTCAATCAAGTATGTTAACAGTAATTTTTTGTAAAAGTATTTTAATGGCAGCTGGCTTTTGATGCACAGCCAGCTGTCGTAAAAAAAAAAAGGGTCTCTAGATCTGTGGCACGCAATGAACGTTTCGATCGTCCGCCCTCTTGCTAGTAGTTAAGTCGAGCGATGGCAACGGCCGCCCTTTTTTCAGCATTGGGAAAGGGTTGCGCCTTAAAGGGTAAAAAAGTACATGCTCCAGCTTAAAAATTAAAGACTCCGTTTAAAAAGCTGTAAGTATCAGGCTCCAGATTAAAAATAATACGCGTGTATAAATATGTCGATTGCTTCGACTACGATTTAAGAAAATGAATACGACTTTGGCATATAAAATTACATGGCTCCGAAAATCCAGATTAAATGGCTTCCGACCAGGGCCATACCTAGAAAATAATTTCGGAGTCGGGGAGCATCGTATATCGGGATAAAATTTTCAGGATATATCCCCCACACCCAATTTCTGTCTAATTTAGCAAGATTAATTTTTTTTTATATTACTGCACAAACATTTCGTTCATTTATACATCACTGCATTTCATACCCTCACCATGGGCGCCGGCAGAATATTTCCCAGGGGGGGCAAAGACTACTTCAACGAATAGTTACCATGTTGGAAAGAGCAAAAAAGCTAAGGATAACACTGCATACAAAAATCCAGGGGGAGGGGGCATTGCCCCCCCTTGCCCTATGCTGCCGGCGCCCATGCCTCTCACCATCCCCACACAGAAAAAAATTTCTGGCTACATCCCTGTATAAATACACCATGTACATATAATGTAATAAGTTCGGGGGAGCGGCATCCAAACTCATAGGGACCCCCCAGTGGCGGATTAATGCATTTTTGTCGGGGGGGGGGCGGTAAGTTAGAGGATTGACATATACATCCATTTTTTGGAAGGAAAATAGGATCTTTTACATTAATTTCTTTTTTCTCGGGGGGGGGGGGGGCGTCGCCCCTCCGCCCCCCTTTAATCCGCCCTTGCCCCCCCCCGTCTAAGTACGGCCTTGCTTCTGACTCCAAGTCTACAACTTTGACCCTAGCTCAGAACTTAATTAAAGCAAAAGAACAGAGAACAGATTTAATGAAAGAACACCTTTCATCGAAGAACAGTTCTTTTAACCTGTTCAACAAGAGAACGCCTTTTACTCCGTTCCCCGAAAGAACGCCTCAGCTCTCCGTTCCGAAAAAGAACACCAGCTCAGAAAAAGAACTAGGTGTTCCCGCTCACTGCTCGGAGAACTCCTCAAGTCGTGATCAAAGAACGTGTTCTTTTTCAGCCAATAGGAGAGGCTGCTCCGGAACAGGTTCTTTTTCAGCCAATAAGAGATGGCTAAGAGCGTATGAAGCGAAGGCGCGTTTTATATGGAGATAGTGTAATGCTTATATTATTGTTTGACGTTGATAAAATATTTTTTTTTCGATTTGTTTGTGTTTCAGACTATCATTTTCTTTATTATTAAATTTTTTACTTTGATTCAAATTGAGTAGTTTGGCTGGAATAATAAAAATTGACGAATTGTAATCCTGTGAGTGCATTTCGTATTGAACATATAAGAAAGCTTCTTTGCCCGGGTCCACTTTAAAATTATGGTAGGTTGGGTTAAAAGTTCTATCCCCCCCCCCCCCCACAGATAATCATCTTCGTTATCATTATTTCTCAATATAACTAAGATTCCACAATTAGAATTTGATAAAGCTAAAATTGTGAATTTCTGTCCCCACCATCAGATACGTAGCCAATGTGGGGGAGGAGGGGGTCTGCCCCCCCCAGAATTTAAATTTTTCTTAGCAAAAAAATATTAATCGTGCCTTTCAATGAGAAATTTCACCTTTAAGGCATTTTCCAAAATTTCTCTTCTCAACACGCTTGCCTGCCATAAAATTTTGAAGGGTCGGACCTTAATGAACTGAGAACATGTTTTTGCCGTGATCACTGAACAGGGTGTTCCCGTTCTTTCTTGAGAACAGGTTCAAAAGAACAGGGTGTTCATTCTTTCCCCATCTCTACCCGGGACGCGTAATTTCCATCATGCAAAATTTTGAAAAAAAAAAAAAAAAAAAAAGGTGAGAGAGGGTGCGTTCAGACTGCCAATTTTGGGTAAATTTCTAGTAAAACACAAACTGCTCGTGTTTTACTCGGGGAGATTGACATCGTGAACGGCTTTGTGGGCCCGTTTACATGCACACAAATGCGGACTAACGCTTCCCCTACATGGGGGAAAAAATGCAGGGTAGAAAGATCCCTAGTCGAAAGGAGGCATAGGAGTGTTCGCTTTCCCATGATGCATTGCGAGTTTTCCCCTATACTCTGCTTTTACCCGGGATATGTATCGTGCTGTGCGCACACGTGGTTAAGCTGAAGAAAAAAGGGGATTACTTTGACGAAATGTAAACAATGATTTGTTTTATATTAAATCTGACAATTATTATTTAGAAATGAAATCTTTAAGCTATAGAAGCGATAAATATTTTAAACAATTAGAAGAGAAAAGGGAGGGGGGGTGTTCCATATTTTACTGTTGTATATCCTTTCCTTCCTCAAATATATTCCGATTTTTTAAATTAATATAAGATGGAGGGGTGCTTGAACGGTATTTTATTGTAGTTTTAATAATTCAAGATGTTGCGGCTGTTCTGCGAGTATATTTTACTTTCTTAAACATTTCTACCGATGCAGCCTTTCTCCCGGTTTTTACTGTACATACAAAAGGGGATTTTATTATTAGGATTTATTAATTATTAGGATTCAGGGCGTCATCAGGAAGGCTTTGCCATGAAGGCAAAGTAAATGACATGCATGTCACAACAAATTTTTCTTGATGAATTATAATTCATTTTATTTATTTATTTTTTGAAATATAAGATTTAGGTTATTTATAAATAAGATATTCATACGCATCAGCACACCAAAATGGGTGAGACATGATAACATCAGTTGTGAAATTAACCAAATGCTTTTATATCGATAAGGACCCACTTTTTGGAAAAAAGGACCCGTAAATTTTGGAGTCCTGGGTCCCAAGGACCCGTCTCTTCCAAAGTCTAGCGACATCACTGGTGCAAATATATATACTTAAATAACATATAAAAAATATCCTATAAATATCCTGTAAATATCCTATATAGACAAATATAAGAATTTTATTTTCTAATATATTTGAACTGGTAGCCCATATGTTGAACTATCGTATTACATTAGGGTGTCTCGGAAGATACGAATGTCTGAAAATGTCTTCTCCCCGGGGTTTTTCTGGTTTGTTTTGGTGTGAAATTACAATGTGTGAAATTTGAAGTCTCTAGGTCAATGTTAGAGTTTGCCTGTAAGGCGTTAAAGTTTTTAAAAAAATGCGAAAAACGTAAATTTTGTAATACTTTAAAAAGTTTTATAAACATGTTCCTTCAACTTAAGGAAATAGTTTTTTACTCGTTATAATTAAAAAAAATTATATATCTATAAAAATATAGTGCATATCAAGTGCAATCACAAGAAGAAATGATTAATTTGTGCAGAAATTGAAGACAAACAAGCGATACTACTATGCATTTAAATCAGTCTCCAAACGTTTTTGACCACATACTTTTTATGATTATTTTATGAAAATAATCATAAAATGTACTCCATAATTATATATATATATATATATATATATATATACATTGTATGTGTGTGTGCTTTGTGTTGTGTTCATGTCATGATAACGAAGGTGAGAGTGACAGTGACATTAATGAACAGGATGTATGTGAAGGTTCAACAAATTATGAAACTGTTCGAAATCCAGACTTTTCTGCCCCTTCAACATCATTTCATAATCCTAGTGAAGTTAATGTTAAACTTCCGAAAAACCTTTTCAAGAGTCCAAAACTATCTCCAATGGGTGATCGTCTAGGACTTTCACTAAACCAAAGAGTTGCTATGGTATTGGCAGTAGAATGGTGGAGCAAGCTTGAAAAGCTAGCAATATTCTCCGATCCAAAAGTCTGAGTAACTTTCGAGAAGACTTCAAACCTCCTAAATACTGTGTGCTGCATTGCGACAGCAAAGTATTAAAAACTCAAAATGTAGAGTTTGACGAAAAACTAGCTATCTCAATCTCGGGAATACCGGAGTACATGGGGGGAAAGTTGTTAGGGTGGCAAATATACCTGATGGAACTGCTAAAGTACAAGCAGAGAGTTTTTCAATTGACTCAAGAATAGGGTGCATCAGAAAATATAATTGGCCTTTCCTTTGACTCAACTGCATCAAATAGTGGATAGATAAATGGAACATGTGTAAGGCTAGAAACACTTTTGGAAAAGAAATTACACAGGGAAACAGCTGTTTTGGTGCCCCGGAGTTTGGACCTGATTTTGAATGAATTTGATGCCCTGAATTCAAATGTGGCATTAGTTTTTGCCTAGGAGCTCAAATTTTTAAGATATAACATGTTGGGTAAAATCACATATCACAATTTTAAGTTAAGTCAAAGGATCAAATAAAACCTAAACTCGTAATTTTTATTATTATATTTTACAATTATTATAAACAAAGATAAAAAGTAATACCGACCAACTAGTCAATCAAGACTTCTGAAGCTTCTATTCCGCGACATTCTTGCATGTTTCTTATGACAGTCCCTTTTTAAACT
The DNA here is from genome assembly GCA_038373885.1 of Cheiracanthium punctorium. Classification (NCBI taxonomy): domain Eukaryota; kingdom Metazoa; phylum Arthropoda; class Arachnida; order Araneae; family Cheiracanthiidae; genus Cheiracanthium; species Cheiracanthium punctorium. Next base: position 82,388 of record JAWZYV010014195.1, on the reverse strand, counting down.
CCAGCAGTAATCTGCCATCATATGGGTATCCCATCTTCCTTGATAGCGATCTTCCATAGTTTTAATGTCCTGGTGAAATCTTTCGCCTTGTTCTTCACTAGTGTCTGCTATATTTTCCGGAAAATTGTCTAAGTGGCTGTGTAAATAGTGCACCTTAATACTCATGTTACAGACAAGGGATCTGAAACTATTCAACATCTCGTTTATCAGCTCAACATAGTTTTTAGCTTTGTGTTTGCCAAGGAAGTTTTCGATAACTGCAACAAAGGAAGTCCAAGCTTTTCACTCAACTTCATTTATGAAGGCAGGATCCTTAATGAGTTTTCTTATTTGCGGGCCATCAAATATTCCTGCTTTAAGTTTCTCCATAATTAACTGAGGCATTATTCTTCCAATATATGCAAAGCAGGGTCCGTTCTTGTTGAGAGCTTTTACAAACTGCTTCATAAGGCCCAGCTTGATATGCAGTGGAGGAAAGATGATTTTTTCTCTTTTAACTAAGGGGTCATTAATGATATTTTTTTCTCCAACATCCATATTTTCTCTCTTAGGCCATTCTTTTCTAAACCAATGGTGTGTTTTGTCTCTACTATCCCACAGGCACAAAAAACATGGGTATTTGGCGTGACCACCCTGCTGTCCAAGAAGGACGTTTATCATTTTTTAAGTCCACACAAATCACCCATTGATGTTCATAATATTTTATCCTCTCCAAGACTAGAGCAATGGTGTTATATTCTTCTTTCATTTTTGTTGAGTGAGCATTTGGTATTGAACCAAGTCCACTTGCTACGATTGTTTCGATCGATACCAGTAATATTTACTAAGCAGAAATAATAGTCACCGATGTGGTTTTTGGGTTATCTCCAGACCATCGGTACACCAAATTTTAGACTTTTTCTTTTCCCTGTAGTCCACTGTTGTAAGTGTTCTGTACAAGTTTTACAGACCTGATGTGGTGCCCATATTTTATCTTGATCTGCAAACTTAACACCAAAGTATCCATAATAAGCTCTTTTTATAAAGTCATTAACAGTATTTCTATTTTTTTTTAAATGTGTATTCTACACATATGTAGCAAAGCACATCAAGATGATTTTTACAACTTCTTCTACTAGAACTCGTTTTATTTCAATTCATTACCACAAATACAACAATCTACTATAAAGTACATTTTGGGTTAACTTTATAATAAAATTTTATAAATATAAATATCACGCAGCGGCAAATTTGATCTACCCCGTAAGGTGGGAACTCAATAACTGACACAACTCTAGTTAAACCAAAAGTCACTTAAGTTATTGGACGCTGACTCCATCTGAAAAATTTTCTTGGAAATAACTGGATCACAGACTAAAAATAGGGTAATTATGCAGGAATTAATAATTGTATATGGTATTTAAGACTGTAGAAAATGAAGCTACAACTGCTCATTTCATGTGGAATTGTTTTTAAAACAAAGAAAAAAAAACACCACTTATCTAAAAAAGTAGAGCTGATAGAGAAAAACTGACTGCATATTTTGATTCAGTGCCCCAAATATTGCTAAAATCAGCAAAAAAATCCTAGGCACCAAAAAAAAAATTTTTTTTTTGTTGCCCTGTGTTATTTTACCTTGCTAGTCGACACCATGTGTTTGAGTTAATTGAGTCTGCAGTGTGGAAGTCTATTTTCGGACAATCTATGAGTCCAGATAATATAGATTTTAAAGATTTTCAATCCCAATGGGAAACAAGTTCAAACAATTTAGATAATTTCAAAAAAAGTGAAGTTTGTGACAGAAAGCTAAAATCTTTGAAAGAGGAAGCCATCCCATTCTTAAAATTTTTTTTTGGCAAAAAGAAGGAGCTCTTTCTTTGTGGACACTATGAGAAACGTACGGAAAAGTTTTATAAAATTTTACAATATTAGGTGAAATTCAACCTCGAGGAATTCACTGACAGAAGCGTGGAGCTTTCCACAAAGCCAGATGGATGTTAACAGCAATTTAATTGGCTAAAATGTACACATTTAATGAGCAATTGGGTTATGATCCAGAAAAAGTTGGAAAACTGCGTAGATTCTGCCTTTTTCATTCTCTTATTTATATTAAATGCTGGTTGAATGCTCCAAAAGCTGCAGATGTCCCTGTGAATGACATTATGCTTTCGCATAGTTTGAACAGCTACAAAGCTATCGATACTGAGGTTGCTCAGGCAGCTCTGACAGCCTGAAATTCACACTTGTGGTATTTGGCAGAGGAGACAATACCATTTTTTCTCTTTTCAAAAAAAGATATCTGTAACCAAGAAAAAAAAAAAAATCGGCGCTTCATTGATAAAATTCAAGAATGAATTGATAACGTTGCCAAAGGGCGTTCCTGTATTCCCAAATTTAAATATACAAACAATATTATTTCAACTAGTAGGGCCCAGCTAATGACTACTTTCTGAAATATTTAAGCAGAAAGGATCCTGGCTGAAAAAATGCCCATTGACATGGGAAGAGTATGCTGACTAAATAATGTAATAAAATTATTTGTAAAACCTCAAAAGTCGTCAACGATATAGCAGAACATGGAGTCAAGCTGGTGCAGGATTTTTCTCAGAAAATTACGAAGAATGGAGAAGGATGAAGAAATAATAGGAAATTAAGCTAAGTGCACTTAGCTTGATTTACTTAGCTTGTCAATGGTAATTTCATTTTACTTTTCAATCGAGTACTTGAAATTTTACTCAGTTTAAAATTTGGCCGTATTCCTAAAATGTATATTTTTTGCTGGTTTTTTCAGCTAATATTTTGTTACTGTACCAAAATATATAGCAATGCTTTAATACTTCCAGTCTTATATTTTTATATCTATATACATTTATAATCAGTACGAGAATAAACGTTCAATAATATGAAGGGAGTTGATTTTTCCATTTTCATTCTTGAATAAGTAATTTCTTCTGTGATTACAATTTATATAAATCTTAATTATATGCGAATTCATACTTTTTTAAGACTTAAGAACTAATAAAAACTTAATGCATGAAAAATGTTGAAAAAGAAATCAATAAACACGAAAATGATGCATTTTCACAAAAAATAGTAGTATCGCTTGTTTTTCTTGAATTTCCGCATAAATTAATTATTTCTTGTTGTGATTGCACTTGATATGTACTATATTTTTAGAGATAGATATTTTTTCAAAATTGTAACGAGTAAAAAACTATTTCCTTAAGTTGAAGGAACATGTTTATAAAACTTTTTAAATTATTACAAAATTTATGTTTTACGCATTTTTTTAAACAACTTTAAGGCCTTACAGGCAAACTCTAACGTTGACCTAGAGATTTTAAATTTCACACATTGTAATTTCACACCAAAACAAACCAGAAAAAACCCAGGGAGGAAACATTTTCAGACATTCGTATTTTCCGAGACACCCTAGTATTACATCTTGATTTTCAAAACAAAAGAGCTTTTTTTAAAATATCAATGTTTATTTTGTTTCACTCCTTCTCCACAGTTTCCAGTATTCATCCAATGTTTTGTGATGCCGCTTATAAGGAGCTTGCTTTAAAAGAAAATATAAATTTTCTATTAGCTACTTTAAAATTCTAAATGGCTTGACAAATTACAGTTTCAAACAAATGATTTGTCTTAGGATCTAAATTTAATAAAGGACAATTGATGTATCTCCCTGCTGCCTCCCATCTCATAGTCGCTAGAGCTCTCAGAAATTTCCAGGAATTCAGGGCCGGCCCAACCATATAGGCAATCTAGACTACCACTCAGGGTGGCACTAGTCAGACAGCAAATTTTTTTTAGTTGCACCTGACTGTGGAAGGTGCTCTCCACAGGCTCATACTTCATTCCATATTTCTCTTTCCATGCAAGGCCATAGGTGACCAGCCAATTAGAAGACATGGAAAACTCCACATAGCTATATACAATTTGGGCCATTTTTAACAATCTTTTCCCACCCCCCTTTCCAAAAAATAATTTTTTCATTAACCTTCCATTAGTTGTGTGCTTCTTTCCGACCAGGTTAGTCATGTTGCACTTCTGAGGTGTTTCTGGTTTTTTGAAAATGAAGTTAAATTTATTTTTATTTAAATAGTTAATACTTAAGATACTAATAGATTATACTTATTATATACTATTGTTGCATATTTAAGATTTTTTAGTTATAAAGCACTAAGCAATTTATTTAATTAATAAAATTTATTAAAAAGACGGAGGAGGGGAAAGGGTAATAGTGATGCACCTGTGTGGTGTGCGCTACTAATGGAAGGTTAATGGTCTGATCCATTAATAACATTTTCCAGACTATAATTGGCGTGACCTTGGAATCACTGATTTGAATGAAAGTTGATACAAGTAGGCTAACCTTTAGTATCGCCCACCCAAAAAATTTTGCCAATGCATGATACCAAAGTTGGGATAAGATGCTGAATCTAGTAACCCGAACTGCAGGATGAGTTTTACGTAGGGATTAATCATTATGAAACTGAAATTAATTTATTCTAACTTTAATTACTTAATTCTTATTTACAATAGCATAAACAAAACATAACTAAAATTTAAATAAAAACCGTTCCTCAGTTTCAAAACAATAATCCGTTCTCCCGTCGTCATAAAAAGATTTAATAGCTGTTATGAATGGAGAAGCAGTATGGTTTGTAAACGGCCACATGACCTCTGGTTTAAAATCAAAACAAGTTTCATCGGCAAAGTTGAGCAGCGCTTGTGCTGCTGGCCGTAATTCAATATTCTTTTGTGTGCTGATCTAGCTCGCGAGTCGTTCTTTCGGCACGTGCGAATCGTTATGCAAATGCTTCAAGGTTTCGCCATATGCTAATATCTTCGCTCCCGCACCCGGCGGTCTCTGATTGGACGTCACGTCCGCCGGCCGCATTCTACCGTTGTATAAAAGCTCTCAATCTCAGTTGCTTGCCGAGCAGAGAGGGAGCCGGGTGTGTAGGGCGAAATTCAGCCAGTGGCTGTAAGCCGCGTTTAAAGTAATGTAACGTAACGTAATTTAATTTATACTGCGACTTGCAGAAATCTTTAGTTATATGGATCTTTTGGCCGTAGTATCGGCTTGTTACGCTAGTTGCGTGAGCTTTGCAGAAATGTAAATTATAAACGTTAGTTTTGAATTTAGCTAAATATCTTTAACTTAAAAATGCATTAAATGTTTTCTTATAATTGATTGCTCATGAGACCGTAGAAATGTTTTATATTCAGTGTCCCGTAAAATGTCATAATTATTGTCATGACTTGTAAGTAGAACTTGTTATTTAATAAAAATATTTTAGCCTATTTATGGCTTTGTCTTTTTTTTTCAAATTTAACTCTGGTAAGCAGACGTAGGACCTCACGATGTTTTATTCCCCAGGATCAACATCTTGGTAGCAGAGCGTGGTTAACTGCTTGCCTGAATTAATGTTAAGTATAAACTAAAATTGCATTTAAGGTTAGGGATTTTTCTTGATAATTTGAAACCTGGTAGTCTGATTATTAACCTTAGTTTGATGAGGCAGCTAGATTTCAAAGATTTAATTGGTCATTCAAATTAACCCTTTTTTAATCTTTAAGAGATTGAATTTTTTTGACTTTATAATTTTGACTTTCAACCTTTTGACCTTTCGGTCTTTCGTTTGTGAAGAAAAAAAACCTTTACACGTTTAGACTATTTCAATAAAATCTTTTGACCGTAATCCCCGTAATCCTTTTTTGGTCATGGCTGATACGCCCGTGTTCGGTTCAGTGTTCTCGTTTGCAAAACTAAATGGTGCCAATTGGAGGCAATGGAAATTTCACGTACAAATGCTGCTTTGCCCTGAAGGCTTACTCGGGTTTGTCGACGGTACCGAAATAGTGCCAATTAGCGCAGAAGTGAAAACCGACCCTTCGCTCGGTGTACCTACTTCATCTAAAGAACTTGTCGACTACAATAAACGAATCCAGAAAGCCACCTCCACGATTGCCCTCAGCATTGAACCTGACCAGCAAAATTTAATTATGGGCATTCGAGATCCCAAAGAAATGTGGGACGTCCTCATAGCCGCTTTTGAGCCTACTAGTAGAGCGCGTATTGCTCATTTAAGGAATGAATTCATCAGAATCAAGTTTGAAGCATCAGAAACAATGGCCGTCTTTTTGAGTCGCTTAAAACAAGCTCGTGACCGTTTAGAAGCTGTTAGGAAAAAGGTTGATGACGACGTGATGGCTTATCACATGCTGAGTCGTCTACCTCTAGAGTACAGTAACGTTGCACAACAGCTACATATGCTGAGCGATGATAAATTCAACCCCAAGACTGTGGCAGAACGGCTCTTAGCCGAATACGATAGGTTGAAGTATGAACCCGGTGACGCCACAGAAGCGACTACAACTGCTCGGAGCGAAAATGTGTTAATTTCCAGAAGCAGGACTAGACCCAGATTCCCGAGGCCTAAAGGTGATGAACCTGAAGGCAGAAAAGAAACCAGAAAATGCTTCCGTTGTGAACAAACTGGACACCTCTCCCCCCCCAATCTCTCCCCCTCCCTGTAAAAACCTGCCCAACAGTAAGAAGAAACCGAAAGGTAAGCTCAATAATTGTTCTTTTGCCGTAATTGATCAAGAAATAAGTCTGTTGAGCAATTCGGGTAAAACTGTTGACTGGGTAGTTGACTCGGGATCGTCAAACCATTTCATCCTGATAAGTCCTTTTTGAAAAATTTTCAGTCATGCGATGTTGAAGTGCAAGGTATAGGGGATACAACCATTAAAGCCAAGGGCTATGGTTACGTTTCACTGAGCTTAGATGTAAATGGCCACAACGAAGTATTGACTCTTCTTAAAGTCTACTGGGGCCCGTCTTTAAAGAAAAACTTAATATCAGGAAGTCAGATGGATAAACATGGTCATCGGTTGGTTATCCAAAATTCAAAATGTACCATGATTAATTCGAGAGGTGACGTCATGGGAATAGCCCCATTAGTAGGAAGTTTGTATTTATTACATTCAAGGATCATTTCGGACCCTCCTTCTGCAGAAGCTTTGGTCAGCAATAAAAGTAATTGTCGAAATGACATCATGATGTGGCACCGCAGGTTTGGTCACCAGAACGTGAAAGCATTGAAATATTTAACTAAAAAGAATTTAATTTACGGCCTGAGCAAGTTAAGCGGTAATCTGCAATTTTGTGACCCCTGCGTACAAGCGAAGATGACTCGCGCAAAATTTCAAGGCTATGGTGAACGAACGTCGAAAAGACCTTTGGAATTAATCCATACCGACATATGGAGTAGCGCATCTGGTCCCTCATTTGGCCACGCGAAAAATCTCCTCACGGCTGTCGATGATTTTTCAAGATACGCCTGGGTCTTTCCTCTCAAGTATAAAAGTGACTGTTTTGAAAAGCTTAATAACTTTATTTTGAAAGTTGAAAAACAGTTTGATAAGCCGGTAAAGGCTGTTCGGTCAGACAACGGCCTTGAGTTCTGCTCTGACGAATTTGAAAAATTTCTCATCGATAGGGGGATCGTCCATCAAAGGACTAATGCATATTCGCCAGAGATGAATGGCGTTGCAGAGAGGCTCAATAGAACCTTATCTGAAGGTATTTGTGCCATGAGAATAGAAGCTGCATTACCGAAAGGTTTGTGGGCTGAGCTAGCCCATACTTTCATTTATCTGCTAATCGTTTTCCTCATAGAAGCATAGCTAATGGCATTCCCTACACTTTATTGTTTCAAAAGAAATGCAGCGTCTGACACCTAAAAGTTATTGGCAGTTTGGCCTACATACATGTCGAACGACATAAGAGGGATAAGCTTGACCCAAAAACTAAAGAAGGTGTCCTCGTCGGATATGCGTTTGACATCATTGGGTACCGTATATGGCTTTCTAGAGAAAGAAAAATTTTAGAGACGAAACACGTCCGGTTTAATGAGCTAGTGAAGGGATAAACTGAAAACGTTTTGTTCGATTCTAATTCCAGATTTATCCCTCAACTGGCAGAAGCTCCAGAGGAAAATGCAGAAACTGTGCCTAGAAGTTCAGCTCCAGTCTCCAAAGAAGTCCCAGCCGAGTCGACACATTGCCGAGACATTCCCTGGCGCCGCATGGAAAAGGAGAGAGCGAGCGGTAAAACAAGAGGTTGGATTGACGTATACTACTACCCACCAAACTCCAATCTACGTTTGAGAGGAGCCAAAAAGGTGAAAGAGTACTGTGACTCTCACGGTATAGTCTACGACGCTACCTATTTCAACTTCAAAAATGAAGGGTTGCTGTCTGTTCAACCGAACTAAAGACAAGATTTGATAAAAACATTTACTTTATTTTTCTAAATATTTGCCTGAAAATACAACATTTCCAAATTACACTTACAGAATATGTGTTATACTTGTAACTAAATGAGCTGGATGCCAAAAGGTAGCTATCAAACTTTGCGATATTTAGATTTAGGGATACCTGATCAAAATTTCTTTAAACTTTGGATTCAATTAATTCATTTTAATTTTTCATTCATTTTAATTTTCATTTTAATTAATTCATAATATAATTCATTTTAATTTTTAAGACCCCTTGCCTTTAGGGAAAAAAATTGATACTTAACAATTAACCATGGTAACTTGCCATAACACCTACAAACCCTTGCAGGAGAGCTGCTAGTCACAGACCATCCTGATCTGAACTGAAAAACAAGAAGAAGTGAGGAGATACGAAACTTCCCGAGCTTATATACTAAGCTACATACCTAGCAGCCAATCAAAACGCGACACGCAAAATGCGTCAAAAGATTTGCATATGTTGACGGACATTTAATTCTAGCTCAAGCAAAATTTGCATACGCAAAATATCGTAATCGTTCGCAAGTGCAAACGAGCAAAAAAACTACTGAATGCCAAATTACAGGCAAACGAGGAACACCTCAACTTTGAGTTTTACGCGACACATCCAGTCATTTTGTAAACAATACCATGCAAGTACGCATTTAGGGAGAGAGGAAGAAACCGGGATGTTTCCAGGTTATACAATTAAAATTAAGCTGAGTATTTTGAGTTATATTTTAAAACTAAAGCTATTATACTTAGTTTAAGTAGTTTTAGGAGAAGGGAAAAGTTTAATTTCTACAAAAACGGAACTATTTTTAAAATACTTATGAAATTTAATAATTATGATTTAATATTTAGTTTAAGCAGAGTTAAGTTTATTTTAAGACACATTTAAAATACATGAAACATCCAACAAAGTCCCCCTTTCTTCCTCTATCCAAAAATGTAGTTACAATATTTAACCAATGTATCATTACTGACAGTCTTTGTCAGTAGATCAGCCATATTCCATTTACCTGGAACTTTTAAAAGTTTAAAAAGTCCATCTAAAAGAAAGTTCTTCACAAAATGATATCTAATCCTTATATGTTTATTCCTAGAGTTTTCTATGTTATTTTTAGTGTAGTAGATTGCACTTTCAGAGTCAGAAAACATTAAGGGTTTTTCAAAATCTAATTTCAATATTTTACTGCTTTCTTTAAATATTTTGTAACCAAATAAGTTCTTTTGCCGTTTCTGAAATGGCTATGTATTCAGCCTCCATTGTCGATAATGCGACACACTTCTGCTTTTGGGTTTTCCAACAGATAGGGATATTTTTAAAGAACATTATGTAACTCGAAAATGGCCGTCAGTCATCGCGGTCGGAGGCCCACGAAGCATCAGCAAATGCGCTTAAATGTTTCGAGGTGTCTATAGTCATTGAAATACAGTAATCGCTAGTTGAAATAACATAGTTCAATACTTGACATAAGAGTTTCCAATGAGCTAATGTTGGATGGGAATTATACTGCGCTAACAAGGTAATTGAAAAAAGAATGTCTGGTCTTGATCGGGTTGCGAGAAAAAGCAATGATCCGATCAGGTTTCGATAAGGAAATTTTCCTTCAATAGATGGTTCACCTTCATTATGTTTAATAACTTGACCTTGAGGTATTGGCAATTTAGTTTTTACAAAATGGATATCTCTAAATTTTTCTTTTAAGCATTCAATATAAGATTTTTGATGTAGCTTCCATTTATTGTTAAAATATAAAAATTCAATACCAAGGACTTTCCTAATTGGACCTAAATTATTAATTTCAAAATGTGCTTTTAACAGATTTACTACTTTAGCCATCTCAGAATCAGACTTTGAAAAAACTATTAAATCATCAACATAGACTAAAATGATAGTTTTACAATTTAGAAAATACACACAATTTGTGTTTAAAAAGTTAGAAAATCCTAAAGTTTTTAAAGTGGATTCCAATTCTGAATGCCACTGTCTGCCGACTTGATGCAAGCCATATAAGGCCTTTTTTAATTTTAATACATGAGACTGAATTAACATCTACAGGACATTCAAAATTTTTGGGTATCTCCATGAAAGTTTCTTCATTTAGCTCACCATAAAGATATGCACATTTAACATCAATATGCTTATGAACCCATTTCATGGAGATAACCAAAAGTGTTATGAAAAAATAAATCAATTCAAAATGCACCACAGGTGAAAAAACATCATGGTAGTCAATACCAGCTTTTTGCTTGAAACCTTGCGCTACTAAGCGCGCTTTAAATTTACAAAAATTTCTATGGTCCTTTTTCAACTTATAAACCCAGCGACAGCCGATTACCTTTCTGTCCGAGGGACGAGGGACAATGCTGTATACATCACGAGTCCTCAAGGTAGTCAACTTGTCGGCCATGGCTCTGCTCCATTGGGCGGCTGCTGGCGACTGGAGGGCTTCCTCATAGGATGAAGGCTCATCGATGACAGCATGGAATGCCTCAGCATCCCGGAACTCTTCTTGATCAGTCTCGGAATTGTCCGCTTTAGCTGGTTCATCAGGGAGGTTGTCATCTTCGGGGGTAACTTCAGATTCAGGAATGTGCTTAAAATTGAAGAAATTTGCATCAAAAATTATGTCGCTCTTTTCGCAGTACTCGCGAACATCTGCCAGGCTTCTGAGCCTTTTGGGATAACCAGGTGCAAAATAATAGATATCATATCGACCTTTGGTCTTTCCAGACCTCCGTCTGTGCTCTTCACGTTTCCAGGATATGTTGCGGCAATGCTGACGTTGATTCCCAGTGCTCTCTTCTACATCTTCCTTTTGAACAACATAAGGTAAAGAGGGACTTACCACCAGGTTCGTTCGACGATAGCCTTTGATTAACTCGAACTTCACATGTTTCGTTTCTTCGATGCACACAGACTTCGGCAGGGCAGGCATCCAGATGCGATATCCTTTGGTGTAGCATGCATACCCGATCAGTACACCAGTCTCTGCTTTGGGATCCAGTTTATCCCTTTTACTTTTATTGATGTATACGTAAGCTAAACTTCCTATTACCTTGAGATGTCTGACAGAACACTTTCTCTTGAAAAATAAGGTATAGGGGACCTGGTTACCTATGCTTCGATGAGGAAATCTGTTATACAGGTAGATGAAGGTTTGGGCAAGTTCAGCCCACAAACCTTTCGGAAGTTCCGCGTCTATTCTTATGGCTCTAACACCCTCTGCCATGGTTCGGTTGAGGCGTTCTGCAACGCCGTTCATTTCCGGTGAGTATGGGTTAGTACGCTGCGCCAGAATACCATTTTCCTGCAGGAACGTGTCGAATTCTTTGGAACAAAACTCCATGCCCCGATCAGATCGTACCTGCTTGATCTGTCTTTCCATCTGTCTTTCAATTCGAACTTTAAATTTTTTAAAGGTTTCAAAACAGTCACTTTTCTTCTTAAGTGGAAATACCCAGGCATATCTCGAGTAGTCATCTACCACTGTGAGAAGGTATCTTGCATTACCATACGAAGGGCCGACTGTGCTGTCCCAAACATCCAAATGTAGCAAATCCAAAGGATTTTTAGACTGACGCTTCTTCACAGTTTTGAAACTTGCTCTTGTCAATTTAGCCTGCACACATGGCTCGTACTGCTGAAGATCACCACTGAGCTTTTCAAGCCCATACACCAGATTTTTCGTCTTCATCAATTTTAAAGCTTTGACGTTTTGATGTCCTAATCTCTTGTGCCACATTATCATATGGTTCCGTATCTTCAGAGGCTTCTCTGTGATGACGTGTGCACTGGCAGCTGAATTCTCAGGCTCCACATTGGATTCCAGGACATACAGGCTTCCTATTAATGGAGCAACAGCTATGACGTGTCCATTCGGGTCGGATATGGAGCATTGAGATTTCTGAAAACTTACGCTGTGGCCAAGCTTGTCAATTTGGCTGACAGATATCAGGTTCTTTTTCAACGAAGGACCCCAGAAAACTTTGGACAGTTCCAACGATTTAGTCTTGCCCTTAACAGTCAGATGCAGGGTAACAGAACCAAAACCTTTTGCTTTTACTTCAGCATTTCCAATTCCACGTATCTTCATATCACACTCGGTGAAATTAGTCAACAAAAACTTTTCAGAAAGAAAATGGTTTGATGATCCGGAGTCTACTATCCACTTCAAAATTTTGGTGGAGTGACTTAAAAAATTTGTCGCTTCGTCAGAAATTTCAGCAAACGAGCAATTTTTCCCTTAACCTTTCTTCCGATTCCCGCAATTTGGTGAAATATGACCTATCTGTCCACACTTAAAACATTTGCGGGTTTCTTTTATCTGTCGGTCTGGTCTCGACGTCTGGCTCTGTAATTTAGGCTTACTTTTCTTGACAGCATCACACTGGCTCTTGGGGATCTAATACCACTTCTTCAGGAGTCATCTTTAAATACTTGAGACGATCGTATTCCACCAGTAGTTGTTCGCGAACTTTAGTCGAGGTAAAGTCTTTATCATTTAACATATAAAGTTGTTGACATATGTTATTATATTCCGGGGGGAGGTTCATCAGCATCTGGTACGCCACTTCATCATCGTCGATTCTTTTACCAACAGCCGTTAAACGATCTGTAGCTTGAGTCAATCGTCCCAAATAAACAGCCATGGATTCGCCGGTTTCATACTTCACGCGCATAAATTCTGCACGCAGGTGAGCAATCCTTGCTCGACTAGCCGGCTCAAAAGCTTGCTTAAGGGCATCCCACATTTGTTTGGGATCGGACAACCCCATGATTAGACTTTGTTGTGTAGGTTCAATCCCCATGGCTATCGTAGACACTGCCTTTTGCTTTCTTCTGAGGAAGGGTAGCAACTGCAGATCCCCCTCGACTTTAGGAATTCCAGGTTCATCCTTAGTCGTAGCTGGAGAGATAACGGGTGAAACTTCGGTCCCGTCAATAAACCCATATAGGCCCTCATGACACACCAGTATCTCCATGCTATATGACCACTGCCGATAATTTTCCCCATTTAATTTTGGAAAGGAAAGGACTGAACCTACCAATGGAATTCTAGCCATGTTCAAAAATTTTGTTTTTTTTCTTAAACTTTAAGGGCCTGCCAAGAGTCAGACTTTTATAGTCAAAAAGTGACAAATAGTGTCAAAAAGATTACTTAGTAGTAAAAAGTTTGGCTTTACCTAACAAAAGGTTTCTAGCCGAATGAAACCTCTGAAATCCGTAAACTCAATTAGAACTACAGCTATAATTGATTTAAGGGTTTCAAAAGGGAAATTTTTTTTCTTTAATAAATTTTTCTTTTTTCTTTTATCTTTTAAATTTCAAAAATTTTAAAATACACCCCCATTATCTTCAAACATTTAGAAAATACGACGATCCTTCACAATCCCCATAAGTTAAACTTTTAAAATCTAGAAAGATCGATCAAGGCTAAGGCGATAATGAAATTTCCAGGTTTCAAAAGAGCGATTTTCAAAATTTGCATTTAAGTTTTTATAACTAATTCCAATCTCATCGTTAATTCAGCCGAACAGAAGCAACAGAGGTGGTAAACCACGCTCTGCTACCATTTTGAAGGGTTGCTGTCTGTTCAACCGAACTAAAGACAAGATTTGATAAAAACATTTACTTTATTTTTCTAAACATTTGCCTGAAAATACAACATTTCCAAATTACACTTACAGAATATGTGTTATACTTGTAACTAAATGAGCTGGATGCCAAAAGGTAGCTATCAAACTTTGCGATATTTAGATTTAGGGATACCTGATCAAAATTTCTTTAAACTTTGGATTCAATTAATTCATTTTAATTTTTCATTCATTTTAATTTTAATTTTAATTAATTCATAATATAATTCATTTTAATTTTTAAGACCTCTTGCCTTTAGATAAAAAAATTGATACTTAACAATTAACCATGGCAACTTGCCATAACACCTACAAACCCTTGCAGGAGAGCTGCTAGTCACAGACCATCCCGATCTGAACTGAAAAACAAGAAGAAGTGAGGAGATACAAAACTTCCTGAGCTTATATACTAAGCTACATACCTAGCAGCCAATCAAAACACTACACACAAAATGCGTCAAAAGATTTGCATATGTTGACGGACATTTAATTCTAGCTCAAGCAAAATTTGCATATGCAAAATATCGTAATCGTTCGCAAGTGCGAACGAGACAAAAAACTTCTGAATGCCAAATTACAGGCAAACGAGGAACACCTCAACTTTGAGTTTTACGCGACACATCGTCATTTTGTAAACAATACCATGCAAGTACGCATTTAGGGAGAGAGTAAGAAACCGGGATGTTTCCAGGTTATACAATTAAAATTAAGCTGAGTATTTTGAGTTATATTTTAAAACTAAAGCTATTATACTTAGTTTAAGTAGTTTTAGGAGAAGGGAAAAGTTTAATTTTTACAAAAACGGAACTATTTTTAAAATACTTATGAAATTTAATAATTACGATTTAATATTTAGTTTAAGCAGAGTTAAGTTTATTTTAAAAGACACATTTAAAATACATGAAACATCCAACAAAAAATACGGATCCTGCGCCCTCCCCTCAAGTCACAGATGACGACGATTCTGAGCCCGATTCTACTGATGGCGAAATCTCCTTTCTGTGCATCGTGTAGCCCTCAACGTATGAAGAAGCGGTAGTCGTCCCGGAAGCCTCCCAGTGGAAACGTGCCATAAATGATGAACTCTCGACTCTGAAAGCAAGAGAAGTCTACGCCTTAGTACCTCGACCTGCGGACAAGAAAGTCATTGGATCCCGTTGGGTTTTCAAAGTAAAGGAATCCACGCCGCTGTCAAAAAGCGCTTTTAAAGAGAGACTCGTGGCCCAAGGTTTTAACCAAATGTTTGGTATAAACTACGACGAAGTTTTTTCCCCTTTTGTAAATTTTGAGGTAATTTATCTAAGTCTTTTGGTCCTCTCCTTAAAATGGTACCATAGGCATCTTAACGTGAAATGTGCCTACTTTTATGGTCGGTTAGATCGTGAACATTTTATGGAGACGCCCAAGGGCTTTAATTTTCCTGATGGTACCACACGAAAATCGCATGTTTTGAAATTACATAAAGCAATTTACGGCTTGCATCAAGGCGGTAGACAATGGTATTCAGAGCTTAATACTACTTTGCTAAGTCTGGGGTTTTCCCCGTTCTCAAATACAAATTGTGTGTACCACTTGAAATGTAATGTCATACTTTTGATCTATGTAGACGATTTAATAGTATTCTCAAGATCTCTTTCTCAATTAAATGAAGTCACTGAACTTTTAAAATCTAAATTCGAAATAAAAAATCGTGATAGTAGGCAATCTTTTTCCGGATTTATAATTTTCTTTAAAAATATACCAATTTCTTGAAAAATAAAAAAAAAACAAAAGTGCGCCGCGTTGTCGGCAGGGTTGGGCGGTATTTACCGTCTGATGTTATTTACCGGTTTTTACAACGGTTTTTACCGTCTTTGGAAAAACATGCTTTTACCAGGGTTTTTACAACCTTTGAGAAAAACTTATTAGTTTGACTATTTTTTGAAGATTTATCTCTCCACCAATGGCTGAGAGGTTCTGCTCTCGAAATGGGGGTGGGAGGTGCCAGGTTCCTGCCTGTTGATCTAGCTGTTTGGAGTTTTCCGTGTTTTTTTTTTTTTTTTTTTCAGAAACCACACATAAATACTGGCTAGGATCCCTTAGAAATAGGAAGGTATTCCCCTATAGGACTGGGACCCTAGTGCAGTCAATCGGCCTTAATCCACAAGCAAACAATGAAGATTATCTGCTATTTTTTCATTTTCTCAGGGATAAAAGTTCAGGACATTTAATATCACTATTTCCATTTCCATATAACAATATTCACCTAATCCAGTGTCTGATTTGGTAAGTAAAAGAATGCTATATGAAAATAGTTCATTTTGAGGCACATAATAAACACAGAAAACTTTCATCCATGTTTTCATCTTACAAGAATTCAAATTTATAGATAATGTACATTTATCATTATGAAACTTATTAAAACTATTATTATGAGAAGGCACATTAAAATATTTATTACAATTATGTAATGCAGGCTAGTTTAATAATTTTTACTTAAAGGAAAATTGTAAATATACTTTTATTACACTGAACTTATCTTAACCATTTTAATGAAAACCAAATGCTTACAAATATTACATATTACATAATGTAGTTTGCACAATCACATAATGCAGTTTGCATTATCAAGATGTCCTGATGATGATATATCTACATCAATTACATGAAAATACAGTTCTATAAATAGCATTAATATACAGTTTATGACTCGGAGTTTTTTGTATCATTAGGTTTTTACCCCTTTTTCCCAGATTTTTACCATGCCCTGGTAAAAACCAGTTTTTACCGGTTAAAAGCCAACCCTGGTTGTCGGCGATGGAGGCTGAGTATATCTCCATATCTGAATGCAGTAAAGAATTACTTTGGCTGCATAGAATTTATGAAGAGAGTGCAGATATTTTGAAAATTAAAATTGAGAAACCTGTTATGTTCAGCGATTCTGAAAGTGTTATTTATTACAGTAAAAATCAACCTAAGAATACTAGAAATAAACACATTGATATAAGATTCCATTTTGTAAAAGAGTCATTAAATGATGGACTTTTTCAATTATTGAAGGTTCCTGGAAATTGGAACGTAGCAGATTTGTTGACCAAGCCGGTCACAAAAGAAAATTTTTTAAATATAATCATCATGTTTACGACGATGGGAGAAAGGGGGAGTTTTGTAGGGATTAATCATTATGAAACTGAAATTAATTTATTCTAACTTTAATTACTTAATTCTTATTTACAATAGCATAAACAAAACGTAACTAAAATTTAAATAAAAACCGTTCCCCAGTTTCAAAACAATAATCCGTTCTCCTGTCGTCGCAAAAAGATTTAATAGCTGTTATGAATGGAGCAGCAGTAAGGTTTGTAAACGGCCACATGAGCTCTGGTTTAAAATCAAAACAAGTTTCATCGGCAAAGTTGAGCAGCACTTGTGCTGCTGGCCGTAATTCAATATTCTTTTCTGTGCTGATCTAGCTCGCGAGTCGTTCTTTCGGCACGTGCGAATCGTTATGCAAATGCTTCAAGGTTTCGCCATATGCTAATATCTTCGCTCCCGCACCCGGCGGTCTCTGATTGGACGTCACGTCCGCCGGCCGCATTCTACCGTTGTATAAAAGCTCTCAATCTCAGTTGCTTGCCGAGCAGAGAGGGAGCCGGGTGTGTAGGGCAAAGTTCAGCCAGCGGCTGTGAGCCGCATTTAAAGTAATGTAACGTAATGTAATTAAATTATACTGCGACTTGCAGAAATCTTTAGTTATATGGATCTTTTGGCCGTAGTATTGGCTTGTTACGCTAGTTGTGTGAGCTTTGCAGAAATGTAAATTATAAACGTTAGTTTTGAATTTAGCTAAATATCTTTAATTTAAAAATGCATTAAATGTTTTCTTATAATTGATTGCTCATGAGACCGTAGAAATGTTTTATATTCAGTGTCCCGTAAAATGTCATAATTATTGTCATGACTTGTAAGTAGAACTTGTTATTTAATAAAAATATTTTAGCCTATTTATGGCTTTGTCTTTTTTTTCAAATTTAACTCTGGTAAGCAGACGTAGGACCTCACGATGTTTTGTTCCCCAGGAACAACATTTTATGCATCGCCACAAGGGTATTGGTGTTCTCCAATCAGTGTTCGATGGTGACAGCGCCATTTGCTAGAAATTTGAATGGAAATGACTATTATGTGCTTCCACCAGGGGTTCATTGTATGTTGGTACCATCCAATCAGAGACCGGTGATGACAGTGCCATATGGTGGAAATTTGAAATGATTCGATTAGAATTTAGTTTCGTGAAAATTTTTGCGTAGGTAGGTCGTCTCCCGCAGGCAAGGGATTTGGTAAAGTGAGTTTATGTCTTTTGCTATGGCTTCTAGAAGGGCAGATGTCAGTGATGTCATTAGAAAATATCAGTGAATTTTGAAAGATAAATGTAATGGTGAATTATTATATTGTGTAGAAATAAACTTGGTAGGATTTCGTAGTGAGAGCTGCGTAACTTTAAAAAGACAATCAGATAGTGGGTCACACTTTTAATTCACATACGCTACAATGTCGAAAAGGAGATTCAGTCCCCTTTGGTAGTGTTAGGAAAAGAACTTAAAAGTCTCACTCTGTCTCCCATTCGCGTGCTTTTCGTAAGCATGTTTGTGTTTTGCAATCTTCATTGCCGTGTTGCTGCATCTATCTCTATTCGGCTAAATTGCCAAGTGTGTTATTGAGCCGTTAAAGTATGACGTCACTTTTGCATCATCTTCTGCACCCGATTCTTCGGAATCGTGGTGCGTTCGTAAACTAATTAAGCATTCATTTTTTTCTTCCCTGATATTGTCTGCAGTATGTAAATTTATGTTAATGTGTTTGGTTTTGGTATAAAAGGTGATGCCTGATGTGTTTGTTCTTCCTGCTGTTTGTACGGAGCAGTTGCTCCTGTATTGTTGTTTTCTTGCTCAAAATGTGAGCAAATTTTGTCAATTCTTTTTAAATAAGTAACGTAATTTAATTAGTATGAAATATTTCTTATAATTTCACTGTATTTTCACTCTGCCAAAATTAATCAAGGACGATACTTTTAAATATTTGAAGTTGCAAGAAATTTTAGTCCTTCCTCGACAGGTAGGACATGTTTTCTTTTTCATGGAACACGATGGCATACACACTAGAAATCTTCAATCAGAGCGATGCCGAAGAACAAATTTCACAGCAACAAAATGAAATTCACTTTTGATGGTTTTTGACTGGAGACAAGTTATTTTATTTTTCCATCTAAAATCACTAATTCACAAAATTCTGGATTAAAGTATGCACTTAAAAAGAATTATACACATTCAATAATAATTATTGGGAGAGTATAAAGAAAATCATCAAGAGTTCAGCTCCCTCAAATCACACAGCGATGGGCAGGCCTGTCGCTAGTGGGTGTGCAGGTTGTTCACCGCACAAAGGCGCCAAGCTAAAGGGGGCACCGAGACGACTAAAGATGAGTTTAGCAAAAAATTAACATTAAAAAAAAAAAAAAAATTCGAAAAAATAAATATTTTTTGCTTAAGTTTATATTGCAGACACCTAGGAAAGGGCTTTCCCTGCTAAAAGGCTGCGCTACAATGTTTTTGCAAATTTAGGGCTTTATCATTATGTTTCAGGCCCGTAGCCAGAGGGGCACTGAAGGTGCTCAGCGCCCCCTGGAAAAATTTGAGCGCCCTCTAGACGTCTCACAACTTTCCATTGTATTTTTTATCCAAGGAATGGAATATTTTTCTTTTTTTTTCTGATTAAAAAAATCTGTCTAGACAATCTTTAATAATCCTTTATTATAAAGTTAAAGGAATCCATAAAGCACTGACCTCTCGCCCCACCTTTAAAATTGATAGGAGGGTACGTAAAGGAGTCCCTGTGTTTGGGATAGGGATAGCGATGTCACTTCGCGGAAATTTGTTGCAGACCGCAGAAAAGAAATAGACCACGGGGAGAGGGAGATTCAGGTCCCCACCTGCTTCCCTATACATCAGCGTTAGCGCCCACAGCACTTGACAGAAGTGTGTTATGGTGTACCCGGGCAAGGGCCCCTCAGCATCAGTGTAAGTACAAGCACAGATGTTAAATCGTAGAAAGTATTGTCTTATAGTAAGACGATTTAGTAATGTGAGTGGGAAAAGAGAGAGAGAGGAGAAAGAAAAAAGAGGAAGTCGCACAAAAAAATCCAATTAAAAAAAAAAAATGCAGTTTCTTGCTGTTAAAGAACTTCCATTTCAAGGTACTTTTGACAGTGAAAAAAATGTCTCAAGATAGTGGACTGTTCAAAAGTTTATTTGAATTCAATTAAAAAAAAAAAAAAAAAAGATGAAGAACTTTCAGAAATAGCTAAAAACATACCCGCTAACGCAACATATTTGTCTCTAGATATGCAGAGTGACATAATGGACGCATTGGCTGATAGGGGTGAAAATCGATTTTGTAAAGTACATACTTGAAGCAGATGTGCCCTTTTTTACTATCTTAGTACATGGTACGCATGACAAGAATAACCGACAAACCATAGCAATTGGTGCACGTTTTTTAAAAGATGGAAAAGCTTTTGGTACACTTGCAATAGAAACTTCTACAAAACAGGATGCGAAATCATTAAGTAATTTAATTTTGTTAACTATTAAAGACCTTGGACTAGATAGTGGTAACATACTTAGCCAGTGTTACGACAGAGCAACAGTGATGAGCGGAAGAAAAAGCGGTGTTCAAGCATTTCTAAAACACCATTTAAATAAAGATATCCCTTACTTTCCTTGCTTGCTTTAATTACAGATTACATTTAGTTGTAATAAAATGCATTAGTGGAGTCACTGAAATCAAGCATTTTTTTGAGCAGTGTTCCGCCATCAAAACTATATGATGATCAACCACTAGCACGCTTATTAGAACAAAGATGGAGTGGTCATTAGGAAACTACTAAAATTATTCTTAAAAATTGTGAACAAATTATTCAAGCATTAGAAAAAGTAAAAGTAAAAACAAAGAAATAAGTGGAGATTACAAAGAAGAGGGATTTGAATGGCTGCATGCCGTAAAATCTATCGAATTTAGGTTTTGCTTAATTTTAATGTCGAAAGTACTAGAAATTTTACTCCCAGCTGACAAAATATTGCAAGCTCGTGAAATGACTTTAAATAATTCGTTAAAGATAATTCATGAGGTCATTTCAAGTTTGGAAAAATTCAGGGAAATGAATTCCATTGAAATGCTTTTGAAAGAGTCAAAATTATGTAGGAATGATGAAGAAGAATTCTCTACTCCCAAACGAAGGCGATTCGAAAATGAGAGATTACCTTATTACAGACTAAATTGGAGAAAAATAACATTTGATAAAAATGAAACATGTAAAATGAAAATATGTTCTTCTGTAATTGATCTTTTATTCGCAGAGCTTCGAGGTAGATTTTCTGATACCAGTTAACTTTTAAACGAAATTTCAAAGGTAGAAGAATTTGATTTTCATTGAGACGACCTTAAATATTTAAAAACATTAGGGATTAAAATCCCCTCACCCGAAGAAATAATCGTAGTCAAAAACTTCTTTAAAAACAACGACGTGCTGACTACGGATAAGTCTGCTGAAATATGCAAACAAAAAGTTACTTTTTTGGACTCACACAAATTATTTGCCTCAGTGAGAACTTTTGGAGTAGTACAGCATTGTGTGAGTCAACATTTTCTGCACTTACAAGGCTGAATAGACCACAAAGACAATCTATGTGTCACACTAGACTTTCAAATTTAAAACATTTAGTATTTGAAAAACAGCGCACAAAAGTATAGATTTGAATACATTTTTGAAACATTTCAACGAAAAGAAATGCAGGCGTTTGCAACAGTACTAAAAGTGTTTAACTTCTCTCAGACAGCACATAAGCTTAAATCAAGCTTGACATTTCCTTGAATTTGACGTATTAATGCTAGCTTGACAGTTCAATTCATTTTAAGCTGGCGGCAAGCTTGCAGGAGTCAAGTTGAATTGTCAAGCTGAAATACAGCTTGATTTAAGCTTGACAAGTGATACTAGCTTATTGATTTTAGCTTTCAAAGTGTGTAGTGATGGCGCCATCTGTGAAAGAGAATGGACATTAATTGTCTAGCGTCCTCAAATTTGCTGAAAGTTCGTAAAAGATGTGTTTTATTTTATTACCAGTGCCATATTACCGGCAGGGCAAACGGGGCAACTGCCCAGGGCCTACAGATTTTAGGGCCCAAAAATCTTACATCTTACACTTTTGTAATTTTAAAATAAAATTACAAAGGATAAAAAAATCAGAAGTTCAATAATTTTTTTAATTATAAAGTATGAACAATGAAAATAATTCAAATTTACATTTGTATTAATTAATTTAAACTTATTTTTAATTCTTCGAAATGCTCTATATCGATATAACATACCAATATGTAGGAAAATAACTAACCACATTTGTAAAGAGAATTTTTAGCGTTAAAAAGTAGCAAAATATTTCAATTATTTGTTATTTTAAGAAATATTTACAAAAATGGCTAAAGTGTTTGTATTCCATACATGATATATTCCATACATGCAACTGTGATATAGCATTTCGAAGTAACGTTTAACTGTTTCTTTGATTTGAGATTACTTAACACAAAATTTGTGTTAAGTAAGTAAACCCATTCTATATTTCCAAATATGGAAATTCTTCAAAATAAAATACAATTATACTACGAAATTGATTTCAAAATCAGTCGTTTGTCTCGATTTTGGCCAGCAGTATTGCTCATGAGTGTTGCAGTACTGAAAGTTTTAAAACGTGTGCTGCTCTTAAGTTTATATTATGTTTATTTCCCTATTAGTAGAGTCTCTAAATCACACATAACATTATTTTAATTTTGATGCATCCCATGGAAAAATAAAAGAAACAAATAACACATTGTCCACTTATCAATCTGGCGAGAAAACAGCCTGATAAGTAACTTCAAACTTTAGTCATAGCTGCACAAGGCTTAGTGGCTGAACGGATAGCATGCTAGACTGCTAACCCAAAGGTCCCGGGTTCTATTCCAGCCACGAACACTCGATGGAAACAAATTAAATTCAAATTTCAGCGTAGAGGGGGGAAATGCGTGACAAAGTAAAATATGTGGGGCGAGTTCGCCGACCGGCGCCCCGTGTATTTAGGAAATTTTTTTTTAGGAAACTTTTTTAAGCTTGAAATGTCAAGCTTAATGCTAGCTGGGCAAGTGTAAACTAGAACACTTGATTCAAGCTTGCATTAAGCCTACACACTTGAAATTTTCAAGCTTATTGACTTGATAAATCAAGCTTGCTGCAAGTTTGCTGTGCTGTCTGGGCTGTTAATAATAATTTATATTTGTAATAATTATAGCTATGTCGTAAATTTTAAATCTTGTCTTTTGTATATTTTTCGTTATATGATCCTTCTTATTATTTATTTAGTTTATTTATTTATTTTTGTTTTTTTTTGTGGAGGGGGGAAGGAATTTTTTTTTTTTTTTTTCAAATTTTCTCTAAGAATTAATTTGATTAAAAGTAATATAGTTTTTAAAATTAATCAAGATACTTAGATCTGTTATTCATGGAAATCATCAACTGCATTATATTTTTTAGTAAAATTATAAGTAGATTTAAATGTTAAGGATGCTACGTTTTTAATAGGAAATTTGTTTTTGGATTTGTAAATTTTTCTGCTGTTATGTGATAAATTTTGCAGTGACTATGACCAGCTATTTTTATATGGTAGTTTAATTTGATGGGTATCATTTATTGCATTACTGTAAAAATATGTACCGTTTAAGTTTATAAACAAAAAGGAGGAAATATGAGTACATTCTGTTTTTAAGAAAAAGGATCAAAATGTGTTCAAGTTGTAAATATTTCTCTTTTCCAAATGTTACAAGTGCACTTAAATACTGTTCTGTGATTTTTAAACACTTAATTTCCTGATTTATGGATAAGCATGTCTAGTAAGTATTCTAAAATTTGATTTTAAGGGGCAGTTTTAATTTCTTTTCCTACATGTAATGCTATGCTACATTCTGAAACGATCTGCTATCTACTATTTAAAATAATCAAGATTTTTAATGATGTGTGTTTCCTATTAAAGAATTAGGAAATTTTAAAGATACGTGTACTATAAGTGATGTTCTTTGTATATACCAGAAATGTATATACCAGATCTATAATTATATATGTGTACAGCGAGAACTATATATGTGTATAGTTATTTTGATTTAATGAAAAATAAATAGTATATATGTAATAAGTTTAAAAGTATTGAAATAATTATATATATATATATATATCGATTTTTTAAAATTTAATTGCAAGGTTTTTTTTTTTTTTTTTTTTTTTAGAACTGGTAGCTTTAAATGTTTAAAAGTTCTTAAATTATTAATTTTCATTTATCAGTATTCCTGGTAAAAAATAAATATTTTTTCAAAATAAAATTATAAATACAATTATAATATAATTTATCAAGTTTTTAAATATAATAGAATTTATTTTTAATTAATAACACTGTATGTAATGTAGTAAATTGATAACATTTTTTGAGTGATTGTACCTGAATTTATAAATTTTAATCATTCAAAAATTAATCTATTCGGCTTTCATCCAGTATCCCGAAAATAATTTTAAGTTATTAAATAAAGTAGTCCTGATCAGGGTTGGCAAAGTGGACCCAGCCCAGAAAACCCCACATGGGTTTTTCTGGGTGGGTCCACCAACAAAAACCCGCCTGGGTTTTTGTTCAAACTGGGTTTTTGTTTAAAATCATTTCTGAGTCTGCAAATCCCACCTATAGTATTTAGAAATACACTTTACCTTTTAAGCCCAAAACCTAGGTGGTTTATCTTATCAAAATTACATAAAAATAAGTCATATTTATGTTAATCAGATGAAGTTTACCTTTCAAAAATTAATTTCATTAACTGAAAATTTTGAAACTTCTAGACAGTATAACAACAGTGTTTTTGACAGAGGTAGTCATGATCCTTCACAGAAAACAAGCTTTCTTTCTGCTTTGAAAGAATTAAAAAATATTATTAATCATATTTCAATTACTACTTGTATTCATTATTGATTAAGAAATATGTAATTATATATGTAATTATATATATATATATATATATATATATATATATATATATATATATATAACTAATAATATTTTCCCTTTAAGAAATATAAAGAAAAAACCCTGAAATTTTCAGTTTGAAAACACAGACTACTTTTTGCTACTATACTGTTTTTATTATTCTTTTGCTTATTCAATTTTTTTTTTATAGCAAATATGCAGCAATTATTATAAATAAGTTTTGATACCACATTATAATGAAAATAAACTGTTGATAATATTCTAGTAAAAAACTATGCAAAATATGACATGTGTGTTTAATGTCTAATAATAATCCCAATTAAAGTTAAATGAAAACAAACTAAAAATGTAGAATGAAAAATATATTTCAAATTAATTATAATTGATCTTTTTTACAGTTTACCAATCAAAATCACATTCACTTTGATTTTTGTGGTAATATTTGTAAATCTTTACTAATTTTTCACACTGCTCTGAGCCTAGTCTGTTCCGCAGCTTAGACCATATGAATCCAAATCTAGATAAAATTCTCTCAATGGAAGCAGAGCTAGATGGAACAGAATGCAGAGACTGAAAAAGAAGTGTCTGAGATTCTTTCCATTGGTCAGCCTCAGTAATTGTCTGTGATTGGATGATTCAAGAAAATTTCAAAACGAAACAAACTACAAAATGATGTTGTCAATAAATATAACCACATGAAAAAATATTTTTATTGTAGTAATGACTGGCTAGAAGCAAAAAATATTGTTTATCAAATATCAAAGCAAAGTAATTTTATTAATAATGAAAGATGTAAACATAAACTCAAACCCAAAATAAAACATTTTTGAGTAGACTGATGCCATAGTAATAAGAAAAATTCATTATGGAATGGATTCATCTATTTGAATGGCATTAAGTAAATGTATGACCAAAAATAAATAACATAAAAGAATAATTTTTAGATTTGCAGTTTTGTTTGTCACATATTTGCATTATTGTTCTTAGTAATGATTTTTATATGAAAAAATTCAATTAATTAATGCTCATGCATATGTAAACAGATACATTGTATAAATATACAAACATACAAAAAAAACAAAAACCCACAAAAACCCGGGTTTTTGCCAACCCTGGTCCTGATGTTTCCCTTCTTCATGTCTAGTCTGACGTTTTATTTAAAAATAAATGTTTACCCACAGATTCTAAAATCTATAGTTTTGTGCTTTAAAAAAAAATTTGCTCCCTGCCTATTTAGCCCTGTAATTATGACGTTTAATAAGTTACCTGAATCCCTGATATTAAACACATTTTAGTAATCATGTATAATAATATTTGCACTGTATTGTTTGTATTTGACGAAGTAGTATTTTTTTCACAGTAAAACACATACACACGCACACACGTATACATACGATTAAAACAGCAATATATTAACAATCAATATATGTAGTGTTTTACTGTGAAAAAATTACTATAAGGTATCATATTAAAAAAAATCATGTAAGATGTTAAAAAAATTAAAAATTCGATTTATTCAACAAATAATGCACAGTTTTTAAAACATTTAGTTAAAGTTTTAGACGAGACAAAAAAGATATTTCTACCCGATTATATGTATATGTAAAGTTTTCATTTATCTATTGAGATGTTTCTTCTCTTGGAGAGTTGGCTTTTTAACGTCTTTTTTTTTTTTTTAACACACATTTACAAAATTTTGAAGATTGACATATTTTATTATTATTCCAGCGTATGTAATTTTTACTTAAATAAAAATAAATAAAATGGCTATGTGTCCTTTTGAAATACTCCACCCAGTTTTCTAACTTCGATTTCTGATTAACAAGAATAATAAAAAAAGTTTGACCAAAGACAATTCACTTGTTTCGAGGCTAACTTGATTCGCCAGTGTAACCTTGATTATTTATAGAATTATATAACAGATTGTATTCTTTTTATATATATATATATATATATATATATATATATTTATTTTATTATTTTTTTAAACTATATACACACACATATTATGCATACATACACACACACACACACGTATACATACGATTAAAACAGCAATATATTAATAATCAATATATATCAGGGGTTCCCAAACTTTTTTTACCCGTGGCACCCTTGTCAGGCTAAAAACATTTCACGGCACCCTTTTCAGGCTAAAAACTTTCGTGGCAGATTTCATCTAAAGCAATATGAATATGGAAGTTAGAATGAAGCAGTTTGGAGGCATCTTAAATTATTTTTTGTTTGTTTGTTTATAGGGCTAACTATCAAGTAAGTACTCTCTTGGGAAAGGGGTATAGAATTTTGACAATACCCCCATTTCAGGGAGTTCCTATAATAGAGAGGCTACAGGACAGTTTTGTACTTGACTGAAATATTTTTGTTTGAGCCCACTTAGTGATCGGCTTGGCTCACTTTCATGAGGATACCGGATAAGAGGAAATTATTTGATTATACTCCACCAAAACACTTTCTTGATTATCTCCACGGCACCCCTGACATACGCTCGTGGCACGCAGTTTGGGAACCTCTGATATATATAATAGAAAAGGTTGGTACAATGCAACATGGCATTATTCATTAATTTTGCATGTTCATTTAAATTGAGTATAAATCAGTCCAGTTCTTATTCCTGCTGTTTGTTTTGTAAATTAAATATGTGTGTGTGTGTGTGGGGGGGGGTGCATGTGTATGGGGGGGGTGCGTGTGTATGGGCACCCTCAGCAGAAGTTTAAGCGCCCTTTGTACTTTTCGTCTAGCTACGGCCCTGTTATGTTTCATCATACATGCTCCGAGTTTCCCCAAACCTTTCTTTCAGTGTTATCCACAAGGTCAAATTTACTGATATGTGATAACATACTATGATATGGATGACCGTTTTTCGTTTTCAGTTTCCTTCCCATTCATGCACGTCTGCCTGGGGTCTCGAGATGTTGCAGAGAGGAGTACTGTTACATTTGTTGGTGTTAGGGCAAAGGGTTCATCTTGGGCTCTCCCGCTCTTTGGTATCAAAATAATACAAAAAATATGCTGTTGTAATTTTAAGCTTTTTACTCTTACGAAGAAATATTTTTAGTGTGAATGTATATTTCTGACATATTAATAAATTTTAGATATGCAGGCAAGATTTTAGTACTCTTTTAAGGATATTAATTTTTTAAAAGAATTTTAGGCATTATAATGTGACTCGTGATTTTCTTTGTGCAATTTTAGAAAGCTCTAATTCAACAATTGACCTACAACATTAAACGAATTTTATTTCGTTTTTATTGATAGAGCCATAATTTTTAATATGTATTTTTGAAAACATTTTGAGCAGTGCTCAAATTTTAAAATTCTATAGTAGAAAAGTTTCTTTTTTTCTTTTTCCAAATATTTTACATTCAAAACAAAACTCAAAATTTAATTTAATAAAATACATAAGTCATATTCTTTCCTTTTTTTTTTGTTCCATTTTCCCATATTGTGGCAATAAGCGATACTACACTTTCGGTTTGAGTTGTCAATCTGAAAGTTAAATTAATCAGCCCGTTGAAATGTTTGATTTTTTCTTTTTTAAATCTACTGTTCTTGAAATTAAATTAATAACCATCTGCCAGGATCTTCTATGCGGAAATCGGTCACTTGAATTTCAAACCTGTCTTATGTAAATCTGGATAAATAAAAGAAGCTTCAATAATCAATGCTTCCAAATAATATGGAATTTTTTAAAAATTAGTTGATAATTTCAAGTTAATAATAATAACTTTGGAAATTAACTAATTACCTATTATTAACTATTAATTAATTAGTTAATAATATAGTTTTTTTATGTGTCAGGTACCCATCGGGCAACCCTATGGTCAGCAATGCTGTATATTCTCTACTGAATACAAATATGGTATTGTAAAATCATGATTTTGTTTCAAAAACTGAATATTTATAGGGGCCACCTCCTGAGTCTCGGTTTAATTTTGATATTTGCCAACTGAATAAGTACATATAATAGTAAAATAATACTTTTGTTTCGAAGACTGAAATTTGTTTATGTAGGGGCGGTGAATCGGTATTTGCACAAAGGCGCCTGACACATCTGCGACGGCCCTGGCGATGGGGAGAGAATCACCTCCACTCTGAGAATGGCTCTTCTCCCTCCAAAATCCGAAGCTCAACTGCTAAAAGGGCCATTACCAGAAACTGTTAAAAGAGTTCAAAATACGGTAGAGGTAAGGGCTTCTCATTTGTCCTAGAAATTTCGAGAAGCAATCCGCATGTGCTTTCACACAGTGGAAGTGAAAAAAACCACAAAACAGTAGCAGCTGCCCAGAACTGGGAAGTGATATTATTTTTTTTAGCTGTAGAGCAACTGATAAGAACGGAATGTGAGAAAGAAGTTGGCACTGTGAGCTTTTGCAGCTTTGGGGGAGAGAAAAAAAAATCTGATTTTGGCGATTAAATCCAGAGTAATTAAAATATTTCAAATATAAAAAATATGCCCTATGCTATGTAAGAGCAACAGGACAATAACTTAAAATGGGAATTTTTTTCTAACAATAGAGAGTTTAGGAAAGCCCGGTATTTCTAACTAATATTTTATGTATGAATTAACCAGAGAATATGAGTTGTTTAGGGGTTTTTTTGTTTGAAACAGGTTTATTAAGGAATAGTTTTATTTGTAGTAATTACCTCATTGAATGTAGTCTAATAAATAAAATAAAAAAATCCTCCAACGGAAGTGTCTGGAGATGGGAAAAATGCTGGATGGAAAAGTCAATAAGAATAGGTTTGTGGTTTTCTTGCAGTAAATTGAATATTAGGGAAATTTTCTTTTTTGACATGGGAACTTATGAAAGAAATGGCATCATGTGACAAAGTTATTTTGGTCTTTCCTCAACCATGTTAGCAGACTGGCAGCAGTTTGTGAACGAACAGGTTTTTAATTTTGTAGACATAAATTCAAATAAAAAGGTGGAATAGGCAAACTAGTCGAAGTTGATGAGCCTAAATTTGGGAAAAGGAAATTTAAAAAAGGACATCACGTAGAAGGGCAATGGGTATTTGGTGGTGTAGAGCGCAAAACAGGAAAATTGTTTTCAGTTGCGGTACATAATAGAATGCAAGAAACATTAATTGAATTAATAAAGCATGAAATTTTAAAACAGGAAGGTTTCGAACATTTGACCATGAATCATTCATTAAATTTTGTAGACCCTGTAAGAGGAGCCCATACAAATATGATTGAGAGTACGTGGTGCCATGTGAAAACTAGATTCGCAACTTACAATAGACTAAAATCTTTTTATTTGGCTATGTATATTAAAAGCTATGTATATGTATGGAAAAAGTTGTTTTGATAAAAAAAAATAGATTTGTGTAATGAGTTTTTTGAAATAATAAGGGATATATGAAAAAACACTCAAAATTCTGGTGTTAAATGATAAAATAAATAAAAACTTTGTAAAAAAAACATACATAAAAGGTTACTTGTAAGGCGTAACGATCGTTTCGAGTTTCGACCAAAAAATTCTTTCGATCTTCATCAGACAAGCCCTTCCGTCTTACTGTGCAGAGGGAACTGAACAACAAGATAAAAACAAAGATAAGCAAACAAGCATGTTGCCACAAGAAAACAAGAAAAGGCCAGCACACCAAGGAGAGAAGGAAAAAAGGGGAAGGGATGAAAAGAAAAGAAAATAAGGACAGACAAAAATACATAATAAAAAGCAAAAAAGGGCACACAAACATACACACTCAAAAAAAGGAAAAACAAAAGAAAACAGAACAAACAAAAGAACACAAAACAAAGATAACATAAAAACACAATTTTTTTAACAACATACAGGACAGCACATAAGACAATTTTTTTAAATAAATAAAATAAAATAATAAAAAACATAAAGAAAAGACAGAAATGCACACATACAGGGTTGGCTTTTTACCGGTAAAAACTTGGGAAAAAGGGGTAAAAACCTAATGATACAATAAACTCCCTGAGTCAGGAACTGTATATTAATGCTATTTATAAAACTGTATTTTCATGTAATTGATGTGGATATATCATCAACAGGACATCCTGATGCTGCAAACTACATTATGTGATTGTGCAAACTACATTATGTAATAATCATTTTAATGAAAACCATATGCTTACAAATATTATTTAAGATAAGTGTAATAAAAGTATATTTACAATTTTCCTTCAAGTAAAAATTATTAAACTAGCCTGCATTACATAATTGTAATAAATATTGTAATGTGCCTTCTCATAACAATATTTTTAATAAGTTTGATAATAATAAATGTACATTATGTATAAATTTGAATTCTTGTAAGATGGAAACATCAATGAAAGTTTTCTGTGTTTATTATATTCCTTAAAATGAACTATTTTCATATAGCATTCTTTTACTTACCAAATCAGACACTGAATTAGGTGAATATTGTTATGTGGAAATGGAAATAGTGATATTAAATGTCCTGAACTTTTATCCCTGAGAAAATGAAAAAATAGCAGATAAATCTTCATTGTGGTCTTGTGTTGTCAATCTTGTGGATTAAGGCCGATTGACTGCACGAGGGTCCTAGTCCTATAGGGGAATACCTTCCTATTTCTAAGGGATCCTAGCCAGTATTTATGCATGGTTTCTGGAAAAAAAAAACCCACAGGAAAACTCCGAACAGTTAGATTAACAGGCAAGACCGGGATATGAACCTGTCACCTCCCACCATCTAGTTTCGAGAGCAGAACCTCTCAGCCATTGGCAGAGAGATAAATCTTCAAAAAAGTGACAAAAAATAGTCAAACTAATACGTTTTTCTCAAAGGTTGTAAAAATCCTGGTAAAAACATGTTTTTCCAAAGATGGTAAAAACCGTAATAAAAACCGGTAAATACCATCAGACGGTAAACACCGTCCAACCCTGCACACATAAGAACCAAAATAAAATAAAAAAGGACAAACAAAATAAAAGAATAGGAAGGAAAAATAAATAAATAAATAAAAAAAGGGGGGGGGGAGGAAAATGGTAGCAGAAGAGAAAAAGGGAAAGTGAATAGAACCTTACAACAACAGCTCCCAAGCGGAATGAACGAAAGGAACGGAAGAACCATCGTTCACAAGACGTTCTAAGTGCTGGGTAATAGAAAAACCTTCCAAAAAATCAAGATGGGACAAAGATTGAGGAGTGCACAATATCTTAGCCTTAGAAAACTGAGAACGATGATTAGAATTCCAACAATGGGAGGCAATAGAAGATTTGGAAAGCTCATGCTTAGAAACATATCTCTCATGCTCTTTGAGCCTAAATTTGAGAGCTCTTCTGGTCTGACCAATATAGCCCAAATCACAAGTTCCACAAGGAATATAATAAACACCTCAACGGTTCACAGTAGGAATAGGATCTTTAAGGGAAGAAAATTTAAGTTTATTAACAGGTTTAAAAATGATTTTGAAACCAAAATTTTTGAGAAGTGTAGAAATTTTGTAGCATAAAGGTGAAAAGAAAGGTAGTACAATTAATTCACTATGAAAATTAATAGTAGTAGTAGAAGTATTAGGTTTATTAAATTTAGAAAGAGCTTTATCAATAATAGTGGGGCTAAAACCACGAGAGACAGCTAAGGATTTTAAGTAATTAATCTCATTTTTAAGAGATAAAGAGTCAGAGTAAATTTTGATAGCACATAACACATAAGTATAAAAAGCAGAAAGTTTTTGCTGGTAAGGAAGATTAGATAGGTATGAGGAGGTAAAGAGATAGAAAAGGGTTTGCTGAAAACAGAAGTAGAGAAACCGCCAGGATTCCTAGAAACAAGGTAAAGAATTGTTGCACTCCTCTTCTAGAGTAAACTGGATACATGGATCAACAGAATTAACAATCAAAAGTAAATTAGAAATATCACAAATGGAATCCACCAGAACGAAAGTATCGTCAACATATCCGACCCCTTGAAGAGCTTCTCTTCAAAATAATGCATATAAATATCACATAAGAGAGGTGAGAGAGAAATACTCATAGCAAGACCCTCGGTTTGTTTATAGAATGAACCATTGAAAATGAAATCTGCTTGTTTAATACAAATGCTTACTAAAGCTATAAACTCCTTAATAGAAGAATAACGAAACTCGCGTAAACATTTTTCCAAGCAGTCAATCGTACCTTGGATAGGAACATTAGTAAATAAAGATTTAACATCAAGAGAAAGCATTTTACAATTAGTAGGAGAAAGAAGTTTAACTTTGTTAACAAAATCATAAGAGTTTTTAACAGTGTGAGTATTACTAGCAGTTAAAGGTGAAAGAGTATGTGAGAGGAGACGTGGAAGGTTATAAGAAGCAGTACAGTCAACTCCCTCTAATCCGCACTCACTGGGACCAAGGGTTGTGCGGATTACAGGATTTTGCGGATTATAGGTCATTTTTTTTGTTTACATTTTTACATTTAGAATTTCCCTTTAAATTATAGTCAATTTACTGTAAACAAATAGGAAATGATGAAAGAAAATGCATATGCTGTTGAATAAAAACACAATTAAATGTCAATATAAATACAATAAATAATACAAGCGATGTGATTGGACGGTGCATTGCTTCGGAGTTCGTTATTTACATCCATTCACTGAACACATGCAACCTAGGATATAAGTTTCTGTGTGTTTAATTACATGATAATATGCTCAAATATATGAAATTATTTACTTCAAATACCTGTGGAAAATCATTAATAAATGTCTTTATAACATTCAGCCAATCAAATAACTTCTATAATAGTAATACAACCAGTCAAATGCCGCTCAAAATGTAAACAAACTTGTTTGTTTACATTTGAAATATATCGCGGATTACAGGCGTTCGCGGATTATAGAGTCGCGGATTAGCGGGAGTTGACTGTACCAATGTTAGAAACAATGGGGTGAAAGGCAAGAGAAGGTTTATGAATTTTAGGAAGGGCATGGAAACGAGCACATTTAGCAATAGAAGGTAAAACATAATGTTTTGTTTGAGCATTTAAGATTACAGAGGATAACAGTGTGTTTAATTTCAGAAAGGTGACTGTTAGTAGGATCAGAATTTAATTTAGTGTATGGACCAGTGGTTAGCATGTTATTAATACTAACAACATAAGAAGATTTATCAAATAAAACAGTCTAGCCACCTTTATCAGCTTTAGTAATGAGTAAATTAGTATTAGCATTAAGTTCTTTGAGAGCAGTTTTTTGAGAACGAGAAAGGTTAGATTTGGCATGCATGTAATTCGAAGATATAGTATTAGCAATTAGATATCGCAGAGTATCAAGTTGGTTGGAAGAGAGTTTACTATTTTTAAAAGAGTTTTCCATAGGAGCAATAAGTTTGGAAACCGAAACGTTACTAACACGAGAAAAATTCAAACCTAAACTGAGAGCATCTCTCTGAGAATCAGTTAGAACATGCGAAGACAAATTAACAACAGTGTCCTGAACAAGAGGACTGACAGAACCGAGGGAAGACCTAAGCGGAAGAAGAGCTCGGAATTTTGTTATCCAAAGTAGCTCTGTGCGAAATAGAACGTTGTTCAACGTAAGCAAAATTCCATTTTTCCGAGTGAGCAGACGCAGGGTAAGACTCACTCAAAAGCAAATAGACATCTCCAATGGAGTCTCTCGTGGTTTTAGCCCCACTATTATTGATAAAGCTCTTTCTAAATTTAATAAGCCTAATACTTCTACTACTACTATTAATTTTCATAGTGAATTAAGTGTACTACCTTTCTTTTCACCTTTATGCTACAAAATTTCTAAACTTCTGAAAACTTTTGGTTTCAAAGTCATTTTAAAACCTGTTGTTAAACTTAAATTTTCTTCCCTTAAAGATCCTATTCCTACTGAGAACCGTTGGGGTGTTTATTATATTCCTTGTGGATCTTCTGATTTGGGCTATATTGGTCAGACCAGAAGAGCTCTCAAATTTAGGCTCTAAGAGCATGAGAGATATGTTTCTAACAGGGGCGTAGCCAGAAATTTTTCATGGGGGCGGGTTACGACTACTACTACAACTCATATATATGTATATGTGTGTGTGATAATGTAGTAAAGAACATACATTTTGTATGGCAAAAAATTCCTCAGGAGGGGGGGGTTATGACTCCCCTAACCCCCCCCCCCCAACCTTGACTACGCCCCTGGTTTCTAAGCATGAGCTTTCCAAATCTTCTGCTGCCTCCCATTCTTGGAATTCTAATCATCGTTTTCAGTTTTCTAAGGCTAAGATAGATATTGCGCGCGCACTCTTCAATCTTTGTCCCATCTTGATTTTTTGGAAGGTTTTCCCATTACCCTGCACTTAGAACGTCTTATGAATGAAGGTTCTTCCGTTCCTCTTGTTTATTCGCTTGGAAGCTGTTGTTGTAAGGTTCTGTTCACTTTCCCCTTTTCTCTTCTGCTACCATTTCCCCCCCCTTATTTATTTATTTATTAGGGATGCACCGAATATTCGGTTAGTATTCGGTATACTGCCTATTCGGCAGACAAACCGAATATTTGGTTCGGCCGAATACTTAAATATTCAGCAATTGAATAGTAAAGAAATTTAAGTATTCACCATTCGGTAAACAAATACATATAGTTTTATGTCATGAATGAAAGATATAGTCTAGTACCATTGTACTAAATTGATTCAAGTGCTTACTTACTAATATCACATGTGAATAAGCATTAGAAACCCTTAGAAAGTCCTCCTACCAAGGCACCCCCATCCTCGGCAGATAGCCCTAATGTAGCACTCCACAATGACACTAAAAAACAATATCACAATGAAATTAGTTTTAATGTAAGAGAAAATACTTAGATGTTAAATTTGAATTTTGTTGCTATTCAATTTTTCTTACACACAGCAAAAATATCTTTCCCAAACTTTGATTTGCATTCTTCTATTGATATTAATTCGATTTCTGCACAGTATTCAGCAATTTTTTTTTAGACCCCGCATCTGTAATATTTAACAGGTATGCATCCTTACCTGTATGCAAGCTGGAACCTATGATCGGGTCATTTCTTATAGTAGACCATCCATCTTGAATTAAAGTGACGGTAGCTCCAACCATTTCATTTTTCATTTTTTGCTCTATTTTTTCAGATGCTTCGTTTAATAGAGTCCCTCCTAATTGTTTGCGATTAGGCAAAGAGTACCCTGATCTCAATAAAGCAATCATATCAATAAACTGGGGGCTTTCTTCAACACTAAATGGAATATTTGCAGAGTAGAAAAATGCTGCAATTTTCCTGTCAATAATGCCTTGTTCTTTAGTAGTTTTCACTACAAAATGGGACATGGAACCTTGAATATTTTATTTTTGTTTTTTTCTGATCTGGATTCACACAACAGTAATATCATCAGCATCAGCAGCAGGACCGGCCTTCTGTTTGAAGTGGCCCGGTTGCAAACATTTTTTGGGGGCCCCAAATATTATAGATGCTAAAAATTCATTAATTAATAGACCCATTTATAAAGCAAATATTAAGACTGAACAGAAATACCACTAATAACACTTTAATGGTCATGGCAATTAGGGTTGAAGGCCGGCTCTAAGGTAGCTGGCGCCCTGGACAAGCTAATTTTTGGCGCCCTTTTTAAATAAATCTAACTCGTTTATGACGACTCCTTATTTAAGAAGAACCCAGATTGAATGAGGAAATTGGAAATACCTGGCTGGTAAGTTTATGGGAGTATAACTCGCTTTTAACGAGTAAAACCTGGTTATATCAAGGAATATTTTTGTGATTTATAAAATTTCTACTGATTTCCACCTCACCAGCTCTGATAATCCTTTCTTAGAAAAAATCTTTTAACATTCCAAAGTCAATAAAGACGACGATGATAACAAAGAATAGGAAGAAACTACAAAGGGAGCTTACCTGACCATGGACAAGTGGGAAAAGTCTGACGGATAAACCTTTAAAAAAAAAAAAAAAAAATCCGTTCTCTCTCCTAAGATTGTGTTTTCATGGCGCCCCTAAACATATAGCGCCCCGGGCAGCTGCCCGAGTTCTCGGTACCTTGAGCCGGCACTGGTTGGGGGTCTAAACTACATTGATTATGTATGCTAAATCTGTAGGGCCGTTTATCACCCATTTCAGTTAACCTGCATTACTAATACTGAAAAATGGGAGAAAATATGAATCTATTCATTCTAGAGATCCACCGACCACCAAGAGTGACATTGATTGTTTCAGAGTAGTTTAGTTAGTAATGAAGACAGTAAAATAAATATTTTGTTGGCCAACTACCTATTTAAAATTTGAAAAAGAGGCCCACAATGGAAGTGGGGGGGGGGATGACTTAAAGCTTAGGTCAAATTAAATAAAATCAATAATTTTATACTTAAGTTAAATTAACCAAAATGTATGTTTGAATATTTTTCTTCACATTAAGTCCATTAATTTAATATAAGAGGAGATTTCATTAGTCAGTGCTGCTAATTTAAGGGATTTGTCGCTAAATTTAGCAACTTTTCACTGTATTTAGTGAATAAATTTTTTGGAAAGTGACATTTTTGACAATCTTGCTCTCTAATTTAGAGATTCAGATGATTTGGAACAGATGATTCAGATGATTTGGATGATTTGTTTCAAACTTTCTAAGATTTTAAAATCTAATCAGTACTACTTTAGAAAAGAAATGATGCGATGAAATGTTTAAGAATGGATCGTGGATGAACAGACATATCAGGGACGTAGCTAGAGAATAGGCGATGGAGGCCTCGGCCCCTTCCGAAATTCATACTTTTCTTGATGTCAATAATCAAGCTTTTTCGTAGAAATGCTATCTTAATTAGAAATGCCTCTTTTTGGGCCCGCCCCGATTTATCTTTTTCTTTCTGGTTCTGTGCCCGAGACGTACATTTCAATCATCCAATTTTATGTGTACTTTTATCCGCTATTATACTGTAAATATTCAAATATAGTATGAGTGCTATTTTAAGTATGAGGGTTCTGTTAGAAAATAGAGCAACATCCATTCGAAATCTTATTAATTTCATTAGGTATTTTTTTGGAATTAACCCCTTATTGGTAGGATATTTTTTCAAAATTATTATTATTATTATTTTTTCATAGTTACCAACCCTTACCGAACACATCTAACCGCTTTTTGGAAACAGTAAATTTTTAATATCTTTTCGAAATGTTAACCAACCCACATGCACATTTGGAAACTAAATATGGTATTCAGTTGTCTACAATCTTTTTCTATATTCTAACATAAAAATCACTGTACATATAAAGTGGTTAATTATATGGCACGCGCCGCCGACTGTGCGGGCACAAAAACGCCTAAAGTGTGAGATGCGACTTCAAAGAACAAGGGGTTGAGATCGATTAATGTGTGTTTGAAATATTTTATATTCCTAATTTTCAATAAACACAGTTTTAAAAGTACTGACTTTTTCTACTTCAGAATAGCTGTTTCATCTGACTGCAGAACTTCGCTTATTCTAGATACTCATATATTGCTTAGGGATTAAATCGCGTAAATATAAGTTACAGGAACAATCAAAATGCATTTAAAACTTTTATAAATGTGAAACTTAACACAATTTAAAACTTTTTGACGAAAATTATCTAATTATTTGCAATCTCAGCTATTATAAACAAAATAACGACTTACCTCTTTTCAAATGTAGAAAACGCAATGATAAAATTGGTAAAGCTTAATCCATAATTTAGGATTGTGAAAGTCATAAAATTCAAGAAAAATCTTTCAAAATATATATAGAAACATATACACAAAAGTTAACAGACTCGTACAAAGTCTAATACAAGTGAACACTTCCAATGGCTCAACTTCGGTTAGTAACTTTGAGAGAAGGAGTAACTGCAAAATAGGATTTAACCAACACATTTGCACAATTGTAAACGGAAAAAAAAATGTTTCCATGCTTGCAAAGGTAACCAAATGCAGGTCATTTTTTATTCTTTGTGTACTCTTCAAATTAATACCAGACGCGTGAAACGTACTTCGAAAGTTAGTTTAGAGGGGGGGCCTCCACAGGTATTAATCAATCAGTTCTGGGTTTTGACAACAAAAAGGCCACTTCCGCTGATCTTTGTGTTTCGGTTCTTTTCAAAGAATTCGATAATGAGCGGTCGTTATGACCAATGGTCCAGTATTTTTCTCTAACTGATGTTTTCACTCTTTCCACGGTGAAAGGTGCGAAGGTAAGTGACATTTG
The DNA here is from genome assembly GCA_038373885.1 of Cheiracanthium punctorium. Lineage (NCBI taxonomy): Eukaryota > Metazoa > Arthropoda > Arachnida > Araneae > Cheiracanthiidae > Cheiracanthium > Cheiracanthium punctorium. The sequence goes on along the minus strand of JAWZYV010014195.1, from coordinate 43,181 downwards.
ATCAGAGCTGCGGTGTACTGTCAAAGAATACTGTTCGTAGAAAGACACTTTTGTAAATGATGTGTGACTACTCTGCTCTGAAAGATGCAGAGTAGTCACACAACACTATCAGTCTACTTTAATTTAAAGAAATCTTTTATATTTTTCACGATAAGAGAGAGAGACATAATAAAAAATATAAAATGGATTTGGGGGCCCCTCTGAAACTGGAGCCCAGGTGCCTTGCATCCGCAGCACCCCCCCCTGTGGCCGGCTCTGATCAGCAGAATCATTTTCAGTGGCAGATCTATTTTGATCAGCAATAGAGCTGTTATCTGTATTTTGAACTCCATTCTGCCTTTCTCTGGCGTTGCCACCTTTTCAAGTGATTTCTCACTCTTTCAATTTTTCTTGATACATTCTCTTTGCAATACTTACACATTACTCTTGTGATTCTCCAAATTAACAACTTCAGACCTGTAGTATTCTTGCTACTACTGCCGTGAAAATTAGTTTAGCTAGGTAAAAAATTTAGATTACAAATTTAGCAAGTTACCAAAATAGAATTGAGATTTTTTCATGCGTTGTGTCTGCAGTAGTTATATAAATAACCCAACGATCTCAGCCTTGCCTGAAGTGTGTGTTAGAAGTGTGGTAAAATGAACACAGAGACATTGCATTAGATCACCAAAATACAAATTTTATTTTAACACATCATAACAATAACAATCTAAATGGTAGCTTAGTATCAAGGTAATTTTTCTGTTGCACATTAAAGATACTACAGCATTTGTGGCTTATACCTTAGGATCTTAACATCATAAAATTTGGGTACCCAAGTTTATGCTAACAAAAATAATTTAAGATTTGAGTAACGCTTGTAACATAAAAAAAAGAACAAAAAAAAAAAAAAAGAATCAGAAACTAATCATTATAAGGAAAACTGAATTAGACAGGCCTGATGAGTCCCACGCACCAGTCCCTAAGCCAAGCCCATTCAGGGCTACAAATCCAAATGAAAAAAAAAATCCCTTTCAAAACCCCACTACTTAAAATCCTGTTGAGCTGAAAAAATTTACGTAGTCAAACATGATTAATGAAACGAGAGAAAACAAAAAATAAAATAAGATCAACCGTAGCACACAAAATTGGTAATTAGAACATGAGTTTACACTAAGTTACCCATACACAGGATAAATTAGCTTTTACATTACTTGCATTACAAGATAGGAATTTTCTACCCACCCCTTTATCTTCTACATGTATTTAAAGGTTTTACAGAAATTTAAGAGTTCATGGTAAAGGTCAATTACAGGTGTCGGAGTTATGCTCAACCAGGTGGATCATGTTGTTCATGCGAATCAAGGTCTTGACAAAAAAAAAAGGAGAAGGTTCTATCTCACCAATTTTCTGAACACTGGCGGCGAAATGGCAGCATACCGGTCCCGACGGTCGTTCTTACAGGCATTTTCGGACAAGGCGATGTTGGTTCCTTGCCAGGCACGTCGCTGTCATCATTTAAGTGAAGATGATCTGGAGCTCACAGCTACCGCTCTAGCAGGTTTTTATTCTCATTTGGAGCACGAAAGGGTGAAGACGAGGCCCCGTCAAAATCGCATGGTCGTGTCGAGCGAGAATCGGTGAGGTAGAAGGGCGTCAAATTCGCAGCAGGGTCGCGGTGGTCATTGGTGGTGATTCATGGCCGAGGCTGCATGTTACGTGATATGATGACAAAAATAAAACTTTTGAACAAAAAAAAAAAACTTTAACGGATGGTGATCATTGAATTAAAAAGAAGTTGGCCCACTGGCCGTGAAACTATATGTTCACATCTTGAAACAATTCTAACAGTGCAGTTGGCCTGCCGCAGAGAAATAAAGAGGCCGGAGCTGATTTCCTTTTTTTTTTTTTACACGTCCTCACAGCACCCACGCTGGCCTCCGAACTGACGCTTTCCGCCCTTTGCGCGAGGGGCTTCGCAGAGACGCCGACCGCGGGGACCAATCAGAGCGCGCCATCTCCAGCTGGAAACTTCGAGAACATTCGATTGACGGGGGAAGGAAGAGAGGAAAGAAGAAAATGGCGGCCAGCGACTACTACACGCGGGAAAGAAACGAACTTGGCCGAGAAGAAACGCAGGCAAGAACGGCCATCTTGAAATAGGAAAAAAAAAGCTTAATTGATCAAAAAGGCATTAAAAACGTTATTAACTTTCCTAAAATTTTGGCGGGAGATAGCTAATCGTCCGAGACAACCCTGGGTAAAATTTGGAATAAAAAATTAAATTAGAAGAGAGTAAACATAATTAAAAACCGGACATGAACAAGAGATATTGCAAGAAATGAGTTAGGCTATTGAAGAGAGAGGGAAACATAATAGTCAGCAGAAAATCGACAGAATTACAAGATAATTAAATTTACACCTCCGGAGACAGGGCAAACAACGGCAGAATTAATTTAAAGAAAAGGGCAATTATTTAAAAAGTCCCAACAAAAAAAAAGGGTAATTAGTAGTAATTTAAAAAGACTAGCTATTGAGTTATAGAAGAAGAGTCATCCAGACCATTATATCTCCTGACAAAAGGTATTTAAATTAAACTTCCAAGTTAATTACAAGAATTAGAGAATAAATAATTAATGGTTAAAACAATTAAAATAAAAATTTACTGCTTTTGATTTGTAAAAACATTATCCCCCAAAAACAATACAACAGACCATTCAATTGCTATTTTCCTTCCTCCACCATGATTTGACATTTTGAATGGAAAAAGTAATTACACAAACTTAAAAACACAAATTAATCAAAGCATAAAATGTATACTAAAAAAAGCGCAAGAACAATAGGAGTTTTGACACTAAAACCATGCGCTACTATGAACATTCACTCAAGAACAAGAAGTGGCTAAAGATTCTTTTCATTGGTCAGCCTCAGTAATTGTTTGTGATTGGATGATTCAAGAAAATTTCAAAAGAAAACAAACTACAAAATGATGTTGCCAATATATATAACCACATGAAAAAAATATTTTTATGCTAGTAATGATTGGCTAGAAGCAAAAAATATATGTTTATCAAATATCAAAGCAAAGTAATTTTATTAATAATGAAAGATGTAAACATAAACTCAAACCCAAAATAAAACATTTTTGATTAGACTGATCTCATAGTAATAAGAAAAATTCATTATGGAATGGATTCATCTGTTTGAATGGCATTAAGTGAATGTATGACCAAAAATAAATAACATAAAAGAATAATTTTTAGATTTGCAATTTTGTTTGTCACATATTTGCATTATTGTTCTTAGTAATGATTTTTATATGAAAAAATCTAATTAATTAATGCCCATGCATATGTAAACAGATACATTGTATGAATATACAAACATGCAAAAAGTTACAAAAATCCAGAAAAGCCCACAAAAACGAGTTTTTGTACAAAAACCCGGGTTTTTGCCAACCCTGACTATAACTGCTATAATGGCATAGTTAATGCCACCAAATATGTCTACTGGTAGCAAATACTCCAGCTGGACTGAACTGCCTTTAAAAGAATCTGCATTTTAATTACTTTTCAAGATACCGGTTCTAACATTTTGGAACTTGCGGTTTAGATTCACCCGGCTTGGAAAGATACCATTTTGCCAGATCGTACCTAATGGAAAGATGGTGCTTTTAAAATCAGTTATAATTAGTTATTCTGTTTTGGAAAAACAAATAGTCACTAATTCTAAACTAAGAAGTAGTAAGTTCACTTAGACAACTCCTGTTGTCTAAGTGAACCTACTATTGAAAATTATCAACTTTATGTAATGCACTTTAGTTATTTATTTCATATATTTTTTAATTTGTCATAAAATGGGTGTAATTCTACTTCATGTTTGTGAATTTCATGCGATTCTACGTACTTGGAATTGCTTTGTTGCGAAGAAATGAATGATTTTTTGCCAAATCTGGCAACCATTATGTTTATTATTTCAGGTTTTTTTTAATATCTTCTAAAATAATTTGATTTTTGAAATTTAAGTCAGCTTATCAGGTTCCTTGGAATTTTCTGAATCCATGGACAACTTAGACGAAACTCAAATCCCCATGGTTTAGGAGGAGATAGCCTAACAAGCTCTTGACAGCGGCATCGGCATCAGCAGCCATTACTTTTTTTTAGAATAGAGCGAGCGATGCATATATTAGGAATGTGTATTTTTAGAACAAAAATGCTCCATTTAGGTGCAGGCCGTAATGTTAAAAAAAGGATAAGTCCGCTATTCATTGAAATCAGTACTGGGACTCTACCACCATAGTATCGGAAAGCTTTCGCTAGCGAATATATCGAGCCTTCTCTTCTCATGACGTCACAATCCGAGAAATATCCGATATGCCCTACTACGATCGTATCGTGATAGTTTCACTGTCGTATTGACTATCGGAAATATTGCTGTTTTTTCCCGACACGTTGGATGAAGGCGAAAACTCGCATTCCGGTACCGGATAGTACAAGATGGATGGGTTTTTATTGTGTGGATTGCGGAGTGTCAAGTACTTCCACAAAAGGACCCCTCTCCCTAGCATGTTGGGTCTGTCAAAAATGGGCTTTCACTCGTGATGGATGTCTCAGGAGTCTTCGGAAATTCTGAAGACAACGTCTTCGTTTAAGAAAAAGGGGGAAAAGCCTAGTATTTTGATTGGTTGATCGCTCTGAGTGTCGGATAGACGTCTAGCAAGCACAAAAATACTCACTTGTTTTATTTGACACTCATCGTGGTAGCGCCAAAAGGAGAGTCGCGGCTATTTATTCGAAGTATCTGACTATCCGTGAGCGAGAAATATCCGCCACGGATATTCTACGACACCATGGTAGTAGAGCCCCTGGTCATTTGTATTTGAAGGTCATCTATAGTATGTATACCCAATTTGAGCTCAATCGAATGCACTCATGTGTTCACTCCCTCACTCACACATACATATTGTTCAGAAAATAAAAATGACTGAAAAATAGGGAGCGAGTAAATTCTGAAATTTTTAATGGTGTGAATAAAGAAAAATTTCAAGTCTGTTGCCTGAACAGTTTGGATTTTATTATGTTTTGTATAATACAATCACTCATGAAACTGGACATATATTTGCAAGCTCAAACCATTTACTGAGTAATGCAGGATTCTCAAGAATTAGGTCCCCTAAAAAGTCCTCAATCCCAGACACCCCATACCATAAGACATAGCCCGTGCGTAGCTTTTTCTTAACACAGCACTAATAAGAATTAGATTCCTTATTTAGACATGATATTTGGAGATACTACATTGAAGAAGAATACATTGTATATATAATAAATAGCAAAAATAAATAAATATAAATACAGAATAATATGAATAATTTATTTGAAATTGAATCAGTAACATAAACTGTGATGTTAATCGCTAAAGATTTTATGATTATCTGCATCTGCAGGACAAATAATTATATTTAAAATAAAATGTTTGTGTTTCAAAAATAAGTATCTATATCCCAGCATATAACACACATCATTAAATTTAGGTTATGTCAAGGAATGTATTTTGTATTCGGTGTACAGGGGTGGATGTACAGACGAAAATTGGGTCTGTTTTGAGGCCCCTTCTCAAAATTATGATCTAGTAAAACGGCTCCTTCACAAAAGTACAATTGATTAAGATGGCCCTTTTCATTGTCATTTTATCCTACATTTTATTTTATTACAGATTTTTCTATCATGCACTATTTTTGTAAGCTTTAGTATTAAAAAGAACAGATATGTCAGCAGTGGCGGCTCCTCCATTTGAGCACATGAGCACGTGAACCCCCAAAGGAAAACTGAAGAATAAACACATTAACAAATTAAATTTAAAACAAATATTAATCGCACTTCTAGATTTATGTGAATTTAAAACGTGCATTTTACTCTCCCCCCCCCCTTCCCCCACTATTATTAAATACGATTATTATAGCTAACGCACTGTAGTGTAGGTTACTACAGCACAGTCTTGAATCAATCGCACATGCGAACGAAATATTTTTCTCTGAACCGCTCTCTGGGGTCAGAAGCCGAGACAGCAGCGGAGAAGTGCAGCACTGATGAAATCATTCCGCTCATACACTTCCATTGTGCACACAGGGCCAATTTTGTATTATAGAGCTACCAGATTTTCCCTTGGCATGTTATGTTCGGTTAGTTAATTAATTTTTAATTTCTTATTTTTTCCTTTATTTCTATCATTTTTCACTACATTATTTTTTTACAAACTAGTTCTATAATTAAGATGGAAGTCAAAGACGTGTTTCCGAGCAAAAGCAATGGCATTTTTCAATAGTATCCTTTGAAAAAAAAGTTGAAATAAAATGAATCAAGACAGCACCCTTGCTAAAACTTATCTTGGTGATGAAATGTAAGACCTGAGATGACTTGTTGGTCGCCTGCATTGCTTTCCTTTAACTGCTGGAAACGTAAATATATTTTAACTTGTAAGGTGCGTCGTATTTGCCTATTTAATTTTTGAAATTTTTTTTTTGTGAACCTCCTTTTAAATAACCCACTAGCCGCCACTGTATGTCAGTTAATTCTTTATATAGTTCACAATTGTGCAACTAAAGCTTTTTTTTTTTTTTTTTTTTTCAGGAAATGCTTATTGGAGAACCTCTTGATACAATGGTAGTGAAAGTAAATGGCAGAAATGGAGTACAGAAAACAGTATCTGCTTTGGTATGATATCTTAGTGTTTTCATTCCTCTTACTATTTATGAGAGTTATTTTTGTGAGTGCATATTTGTTAATCATGTTATTTTTCCTTTAAGTTTTATAATTTTCAGTACTATGCTTAAGGTTAAAGCTTTTCTTCTCATATTACAAAACACTGTTTTTGCAATGAATTCACAAAATTATATATTTCAGTTCTAAAAAATAAGTTATATTTTCTTAAGTCTAACAGATTTTATATTTCCTCTTCCTCAAGACCAAATATTCGAAACTGTGCTATGGGTGGTAATATGGGCACTTCGAGAAGGACTGACCTTGGTATCTAAAACTCGTCAGTACTAAAATCACACAAATGTTCTGCTCAGGGATTACATTGATGTGATATTGTGCATGTTTTACTCACAACCTCTTTTTTTTAAATGATCCACTAGCTTTTATATCATCCATTTTCTGGGACTTGTTTCTTAGGACCTTAAACATTCTTAAAACCCTCCTTTTGCATCCCTGTGCTAAATTTGTAATTGTTTTCATTACTTTGCTAATGGTTTTGAAAAATATGAGTAGTTTTTCAAAGAACTCCAAATAGTTAATCTCATGAGTCCCTACAATCCACAAATTTCAGAAGCCTGCTAGATTCCTGATGCTATAAAAATATTGGTACTTTTCTGTTAAATGAACTTAACTGAAACATGGCGATTTTTCTCTGCTAGTGGAAGACGAAGCTTGGTGACGTTACTTTTCTGGTACCCTTCTACCTGTTGATGCTTACGTGTGGAGGGCTTGTATGGATGGTGAATGAAAGCATACTGTTTCTGTATTGTATTCAGAGGTCAATGCAGACAAAAATTGCGTCCGTTTTGCAGTCCCTTCACAAAATTACAATGAATTAAAATGGCTCCTTTTTCCAAAATACAAAGATTAAAAGACCCCTTAATTGGCATTTTATCCTACATTTTAATCTGTTTTATCAATTATTTTATTAAGAAGGTGACTTTTATCAAAAATTGGTATGAAAATTTACAAAAATAAATGTTGAAATTCACAAAATTAAATTGAAATTCACAAAACTAAACAATTTTCACTAAAATGGGACCCTGGAAAAAATTACTGGATCAACCCCTGATATTCATCTGAAAGGTTTAATATTCATTCATAGCCATTTTTATTTTAGTTTCATGTTTTTTTCCCCCCCGAGTTTGTAGGTTGCTGTTCCTTGGGATATGAGTGGTTTTTTTTGAGGGGGGGGAGGTTTGTTATTTCAATTAGGGTAGCTTTATTTTTATTTTATTTTTTTTTTAAATATGGGAATTGCTGGCAAATGAGGGATGAGGAAGGTTCAATGATCTTTTTTTAAAAATATGAAGTATTTTCTCCATACGTATATTGTTTGATATCGTTTGCAAAACACTGAAAGATTATGGAGTAGTGCTAAGTGGATAAACAAGAAAAGAAGCATCATGAAACCTGTTGACAACATTTAAAGTCCTATTTAGCTGAGTTTATGTGGGAAAAAATAGCAGTGTGAAATTTTTTTACTATGTACTGCTCATATCCCAAAAAACAAGCAATTTTTTTCTAGTACTTGCTAATTTTTATCTAATTAGATTAGAAATTGTGTCAATTTTGAATAATTTCATTGTGTGGTTTTGCTGATATATAAGGTGCCGAGTATGTTTTGCAGCATTTTTATTTGCGTATTTGTGTAGAATTATTTATTTTGAGGTATTGGCTTTTTTAGGGGAGTGGAAAGGATTTTAAATAACTTTTTTCAATGTTTTCAGTTTGTAGAACTGTATATAAGAAAAAAATGTTTAAACTTTTTTCCCCCCCCCCTAAGTCCGGGCTGTGGCCATATCGGCCATAAGCCCTCTGGCAGCCCAATAAAATCTAGCCTTGGAAACAGAGTTGTCAGCAGAAGAGTTCAAGTAAGACAGCGCTGGGCAGCTTGTCAAGTGATTAAAATCCATAACAGTTTGAGAAGGACACAGAACACATATAGGGCTGTCTACAACGCCAATCCGGTATAGGTGTTTTTGCAAAAAGTCATGGCCAGTCACAATTCTAAAATTAGCAGTGAAGACCGAACGAGTGAGGTTCATGGGAAGAGGAGAGCCTAGCAAAGAACTCCAGACTTTACCTGCCACGGCTTCAACATAATTATTTCGCAGGTTCCTTTGAATTTTTTTATTAATAGCACCACAGATTTGCTGGTAGGAAGGAGTGAAATGTGGCAGCTGCAAGTTACATCCGTTTTTTGCAAGGATGTCGTCCTTTTCGTTCCCTGGAATTCCGCAATGACTCGGAATCCATTGAATTACAATTTCCCAGCCAATAGTGATTGCCTGACTAAAAAGCCTCATAGTTTCTTCAACATGAAAGGAGTCACTTATTACATGTGAAGTAACAGTCAAAATTGCAGACTGAGAGTCTACAAAGAAAGCAACCTTCCTAAGAGGAGTACAAAGATTTAACAAATTGAGAATGGCTCGCCTTAAGGCCTCGATTTCAGTGTCAAAGTTAGTGGCATTGATGCCTTTTTAAAACTCGAAAATGCCAGTGTGATGAAAAGTTTTAATCGTTCATATCCCAAGGAACAAGCAATTTAAAAATAATAATAATTCTTAATTTTTATATAATTATAATTTCATTGAGTGGTTTTGCTGTTACAGTAGAATCTTGCTACAACGATATCCTCTATAACGATAATTCTCTCTATTACGATATTTTTTCATAGTCCTGGCTGAATTCCCTTTAGATTAATGTAAAACAGTTCTCTGTATTACGATACCCTTTAAAACGATAATTCTCTCTACAACGATGGCAATAATTATCCCTTACATCACAATAATTCTCTCTACTACGATATATTTTTTTTTTTCTACGATGCATCAGAAGCCCAACTCATGCACAGACATTGAAAGCTACACAAAGAAAGTCGAGGTAAAATGTGGTTGGAACGGGTTGGACCACGCCTCTGCCAAAGAACGTCTTCTAAGTTTCGTTTTGCTGATGTAACAGTATGGTAATGAGAAAGTGCATTTCTCGTAAGGTGGAAGGGCAGTTGGATGACACATCTTTGATTCCTATCCCCCTCTTTAAAAAATGGTCAAGGATTCCTTTCACTGGAACTGATATAGAAAACGATACGTTCTTTTTTCTGAACTTGAGTAAGAATTTTAACCTCCGATAAATCCTATCGAGGTCGATTATTACACGAGGATATTTTAAATTATTTAAGAGTTTGTTTAGTGAAAATCGAAAGCAAATCGCTAAAAGAAAACAAATATCTATCGAAGTGAAATTCAACATCATAAAAGATTTTGATAAAGGCATGAAGCAAAATAAATAAGGATAAATTAATGGGTATGTATTTTCAAATAATATCTAATACATTTTAAAAAACGCTTTTGCGGCATTCAGGTATTATTTATTTAGACATTATATATTCGTTATTCAAATATGCTATAAATATTTATAAGCTATATCTCCGCTAGAATCCCTGGCGAGGCGGCAAGGGTATTTAACTAAAATTTGTGAGTGTTGTGAGAATTACTGAAAACTATAAACATGTTTTTCTCCTTTTATTTATTATATATTACTTGCGAGGGTGTGCTGAATGAAAACAGAACACTTTCTGGTGATACCACAGGGTATGGGATATACAGAGATACCAAGTCTCCCGCTTTTTCCGGGAGATTCCCCACCACAATTTTTAGACAGTTTTATTTTGGATTAAATATTTGGACTTATTTTAAGCATAAGTTTGTAAGTAAAAATTAGTGGTGGGAAATCTCCCGAAAAAAGCGGGAGACTTGACATCTCTGGATATATGAAGTACAAAAATCAAAAATATTTTCGTTCCAATATCGTTTCTCTCTATAACGATAATTCTCTTTACAACGATATATTATTTTGACCCCCAAAATATCGTTATAGAGGGATTTCACTGTATATGTAATGGGGAGTATGTTTCGCAAAATTTTTATTTGTGCAGAGTTTTTTATTTTATGATTTCAGTGTTTAGAAAATACTGAATGTATTAAGAAGTATATCAGTAAAAACTTCTTGTAGATGCTAGGAGAATAAATAAATTTGAAAAAAAAAAAAAAAAAAAAGCCAAGTTTCAGTGGAGTTCAGATAATGGAAAAAGTACCAAAATATTTACTATACTGGCAAATAGGTCACCTTCCCCACTTCCATATAGCAGTGTGTCCCTATATAGGCACCATGCAAAGTGTTACCATTCAGAAAAGAGCATCTTACTGCTGAAGCTTAAATTTTTTTTTTTGCCCATCTTTTATGAAAAGATTGCCTCCAGGTAGTACTACTTCCCTCAAAGGCACATATTAACCATCTCAAAACTAGGTAATTTTTATTTATTTATTTATTTTTGTTTTCTTACTTTGTAAATAAATGTTACAATGCTAGAAAGAAAGCTAGAAGCAATATTTTTTCAACTTGCATATTTTTCTCTTGTTGTGTGTGTGCAGATAATTTATAAAATATCAACTTTTGAAATCTGCTAAATGTCCTCCAAAAATTATAAACAAATACCTTTTGAATTGTTCATTCTTTAGATATTCATTGATAAAAAAACACATGAAAAATATTTTTCTTATGAACTCTGAGTAACTGTTGAGAACTTCCAGAATTATAAGATTTACAGAAACTTTTATATTTTACTGTGTTAGAGATATGATACACAGTTAATTTCTACGTTCCTTTCACTTGGAAATTTCTTTTAAATGCATTAAAACATTATCAGCTTGTGATTAAGTAAAAGATAATTGTAAGCTGGTATTGAATGAATCAAACGTTTAAATTATGGTAAACTTTGGATCAAAAACTTTTTCTTTTTTAGTCATTTTTAAACAAGACTATTTCCTGCAAATCAGAATTTAAATGCAAAAAGTTTTGGCAAATGTATTCACAAAGAGATCTTGCACATTCTTGAACAAGGGTATTCCTAACATTAGAATGAAGAATGTGATGGGAATACACATTTCAATAACATGCAGGATCTTTTTGAGTGTTTGTGTTTTTAAGGCAAACCTGCACTTGGGGTATGTGCCTAGGATGAGGGGTACCTTGGTTGGAGGACTTTCTAAGGGGTCTAACACATATTCACGTTACATCTGGAGAAAACCTACTAAAACTCCAGACCGTTAGATCAACAGCCACGCGATGGGACCCGAACCCGGGACCTTCACACCTCGGCCGTCTACCATTTTCAGTGGCATAACCACTGTGCCATGGTGAGGCCCGCCAGGATCTTTTTGAATCTTTTTCACTGGAAAGGTTTTGATTTGCTGGAAACAGTGTTGGGTGTTAATCAATTAATTTTTTAATCGACACGTTAGTTGATTAAAAAAGTAATTGCGATTAAATCAATTACAATTAAATTAACTGCAATTAAACTTTTAGTTGCAGGTTGCAATTAAATTATTTGGATTAATGTATGTTAATCATCATTCGCAATTAAAATAATTGCAATTAACTTTTTTAATTATTCTATGAAACAATTAAAACTAACAATTAACTTACTTATATATAGTTTGTATACGCTACAGCAAATTTTCAAAATTAAAGAAAAAAAAGCTTGCTTTTATATAGGTCATCTATATAAATAAAACAGAGTGTAAACTGTCCGTTTGTCTGTCTGTCTGTCTGTCTGTCTGTGTCTCGCGTAGCTCCGAAACGGGTGATCGTAGACCTACCAAATTTTGTACGGAAATTCTCCAAGACGGGTCTCGACACACCTCGAAGCGATTTTTTCGAAATTCGAATTAGAAAATGTTTTATTTTATGTTTTGTCCGATTTTTAGCGATTTTTCTTGCGTAATACATAATAACGCTGGTAATTGCACTCACAAGAAAACGATAGTTACATCATCGTATAGAGGAGAAAATTTTCTTTTAAAAACTGTTTGTTCGGACTGTGTAACATAATTTGCAAATTTTTGGGAATTTTTCAAATAAAATTAAATTTGACGCTGACTTTCGTAAAATATTTTTAAAACTGCTGCATCTTGAATTCTATCTGTCATAACTTTTTTATATTTCGGCAAAAGACGGAGCACACAATTAACCCACTTTTAAAAGAAGAACGGAGGAAAAATATAAATTAGGAGAATTTTTACGAATTTTTAAGTAAAGAAGGATTTTCATTTCCGTAGCACCTGCTTATCAATTTCGGTTTGATATCTTGCGGTTTGGTTGTCATGGATACAGTAACAATGATTAAAATTGCCAGTTGAAAAAAATAAATAAAAACGGGTCCCGCGAGCAGACGATTTCTTTGCTTGGCTCAATTTCCATTTATAAATACTGGATTTATTTGTGAGAAGAAAAATTAAACTGCTTAATCTAGAAAAACAATTTTAAAGCCTTTATAAATAGCGCAGTCTTATCTCTTATCTCTTTTCTTTTTTGTAAAGGGTTGCAAGAGAGGGTGACGTATTTTTAAAATTAAAAAAATGTCCATTTCATGTAGTGTCTGAGGTATTTAATGCTAAAACGTGAACCTAAAAGACAGCATGTCTGAGGAAATAAGACATTTTGAAAGTGAGAAGTTCACTGCAAACGGTCCATTTTCACCTTTTTGATACCGAATGATGCTGACATAGTTTTTTTTTTTTTTTTTTTTTTGTGTGTGTCATTATATTGAAATGATCTCAGGTTATTACATATATGACGCAAATTTTAAGTCAAGAATGAAATAATTTTGCTTTTTCTAGATTACACATCACTGGAATTAATTCGAATTACACATGTGAGGAAATTTTTCGTTTCCTACCGTGCGAAGAACGGGCACGCAGCTAGTTGACCATAAAAAATGCTATCAAAGTGAACGAATTCGATTACATACACGAATATTTCACGTGTATTGCGCCAGTAGCAGAAGCCCTAAACATTATGCCATGTGAGACTAATGCATACTACGGAATAGTTCTGCCCTGCCTTCTGGAGCTAATTTAAAAATACTGAAAATTGAAAAGAAAACTTTTCTTTTTGTCGTTGATCAAGACATACAGAGAGGGTGTCGAAAAAAGGTTTGAAAAACTGTTTGATGTTAGCACTCCTGAAGTGGAAAATGTGATTATTGCTGCATTATCATACCCCAGATTAAAAAATAAATAGTCAGCTTGTTTAGAGCCTGCAGATCGTACAAAAATTCTAAAATTTTTCAAAACCAGTCTTTCCAAACAAATGAATGAATATGTAGTAGCAACAGTGGCAATAAAAAAAGTACCCAAAAACACATTTTTAAAATTTTGATGCTGACTCAAACTCATTTTCAGCGACAGAAACAAGCCGAAGCTCCTCCGATGCACCAACAACTAAAGCAGAACTTTTAATGTCGCATTTACTTACAGAAGAAACTCACAATTTGTAACTCCTTATTAGATATCCTGAGATAAAAGAATGTTTTTATAAAATACAACACACCTTTGCCATCATCAGCTGCAGTTGAACGCCTTTTTTCTTTTGCGACAATGACAAATCTGCCCAATAGCCACAAATTGTCCGACAGTATGTTCGAAAAGACAGTCTTATTAAAATGCAATCTATATAAGAAATTAAACCTGTTATTCATTACCTGTCTAATCATGTTTAAATTAAGTTATTGATGATTATTAATATTAGTCTTACTTTTTATTAATATACATTTCAACCCAAACTATATTATTAAGCCTGTCTCTGTTACCTTTCACGCCTATCCTCTGAACCGACTTTGATGAATTTTAGTGCAGTGATTTATGGGACCTCGAGAATGGACATATCCTACTTTTTGTCGCTAAAAGTGAAGAGATCCACACCAGTCATATTTTAATTGTTAGTTTTTATTTAAATTCATAAAACAGGTGAAAATTAATTAATTGTTAACTGTAGCAAATGACGATTGACAATTAATCAGTTGTTAATTGCTGCTACTACAATTAACAATTAAAAAACTGTTAATTGTCATTTTTGACAATTACAGTTGATAAATTTTTAATTGTTACAGCCACAATTAACAATTAATCAATTGTTAATCTTTAATTGTCCTTACAATTAAAATTTGCCCAACACTGGCTGGAAAGCGCTTTCAGTCCCCCCTCCCCCCATTTTCATAAAATTTTTAACATGAAAAGTTTTTAAGATTTTTGAATGCTATTATTATTGAAATTATGATACATGAAAGAATACTTAAAAAAAAAATCATTCACATTCATCGAATGAAGAAAAAGAAGTAATAATACATTATGAAAAAAAAAAAAAAGAGAAATGTACAAAATCTGTTAGTATACAATATTAGCATGTGACCATGCAAATCTTTTTATTTGTCCAGAATATATATACACTCACTTCCAAAAGTTAAGCATGAAGATGTAAAATGCAAAAAAAAAAAAAAAAATCAACAAATACTGCTTTGATTGACACAAAATTCGGCAGGAAAGTAGCATCTACATTTATGCATAAAACAAAATGAATAATTACCGTAATTTATGGAAGAAACGCCGCACCCACGAAAATGAGCTTAGTTAGCTAGAAAATCATCTGAAACGCCGCACCCGGCGTAAACCCCGCAGCCGCGATCGTTGGTGGGAGGGAGGAGGGGGAGTGATCGTGGTCAGAAGAAGTCAATACCAGATAAAATTCAATTTCTAAAATAATTTCTTAATTAACAAAAAATAAATTAAAAAAATATGTTGCATTACTTATTAGAGACCTAATTTATTAGAAAAGCTATTAAGTTGATCGGATATATTTCCAGAGAAATTGGATAAACTGTAAAAAAAAAAAAAAAAATCTCCTTTTTTCTCCCCCTTTCCATAGAATGTTTTAAAGTATTTACCGCTATTTTACGAAGCTTACGATTTCTATTTTCAAATAATCAGATTCAATGTTCATATTCACAAAGGTGAATTTACAGAAATAAAAAAATAAGTTCTAAAAACCTTCTTGCATCCGCACAAAGTTCGGACAGACTACCAGGCGCCATTAAAATGAAAACAGCAATCGATGAGTAAGAAGAGGCTCCAGTTAAAAGTAAACATTTTCCCCCCGCGGATGGCCAGCTGTTGATTACGTAATGAGCTTGCTTCAGCAAATTGCTGTTTTAAACTGAATGTTGTGTAACAACTGATCGTTCTATTTATTTATTATTTTTGATATTTATAACATTGGGATTTATTTTAAAAGCACTCAGCATTTCTTGAGCATACCAATTAGTTGGCAGTGTTTATTCGATAGAGTTTTCCTGCACAGGGCGCAAAGCCGCACGGCGATAAAAGAAAATAACTTTTAGATTAACTTTATTTTTTTGAGGGGGTGGGGGAAGGGTTAAACTCGCACCAGGCGCAACATAGACTAATTTGGGCTGAAATTCAGTATTTTAAGAACAATAGAGGTTCATGTGAAAAACGGGTGCATTTAATAGAGGGTAAGTGCACTTTTGTGGTATTTTACAGAACTTTAACCCTTCAAAATATATATTCAAAACTTCATTAAAATTTAATTATAGTTCTAAAATGTAGATGTAAAAGATTTACTTCTATTTTTTTTCTTTTTACTTAATTGATTAGACATCTGTTGGATGTATGAAGCCATCCACTTCAGAGCACCGGACATGGATCAATCTCAGGGCGCTCTGACTTTCTCCAAAACTGAATCAAAGATTAAACCTCTTTTCTATGGGGGTAGGTTCGCATTCTGATTCGCTACTCTGTGATCTGTGCACGCTAAAGAGTATGTGTCTGTGGTGGCGCCATTTTTTGAGAAAATTATCACTAAACGAATTTTTCGATTTTTCGTTGAAGATCGGCTAAAAAAAATTAAAAATATTATAAATGCCGCACCCAGTAGAAACGCCGCACTTACTATTTTTGAATTTTTAAACTCATAAATGCCGTGGCGTTTCTTCCATAAATTACGGTATATACAGAAATGTAAATAATATTAAATTTTTGTAAGTTATCAGATAATGACATACTGGAGACTTAAACAGAATTATGTATAAAGTGGAAATAAACAGCATAAAATGAAAAAAAAAGGACATTAATAGGGTATGTGATTCCCCCCTCATCTGTATACAAAGTTTACACCTTGTGACCATGCTTTCAATTAGGTGGTCAACCACTGCAGAATTAAGCAATTGCCATTCTTCTTGTAGAGCAGTTTCCAGCTCAATAAGAGTAGCTGGAGGTGGGAAACATGAAGATACAGCACGGCCTAGAGCATCCCAAAGATTTCAATGGGATTAAGGTTGGGCGAATATGCTGGCCTCGCCATATGCACAATCCCTTCACTCTCCAGGTAGTCATCAACGATGGCAGATCTATGGGGACGTGCGTTATCATCCATTAAAACAAAAGTAGGGCGAACTGCTGCAGCATACAATCTCACAATGGGTTCTAGGACTTCATCTCGATACTGGTCAGCTGTCACAGAACCCCGTTTAAAGATGTGCAGGTCGGTGCGG
Organism: Cheiracanthium punctorium; assembly: GCA_038373885.1. Taxonomy (NCBI): domain Eukaryota; kingdom Metazoa; phylum Arthropoda; class Arachnida; order Araneae; family Cheiracanthiidae; genus Cheiracanthium; species Cheiracanthium punctorium. The sequence goes on along the minus strand of JAWZYV010014195.1, from coordinate 26,033 downwards.
TATCCTAATGAAATCCCTGCCCACACCAAAATGCTTCTGCCTCAGAACGCGTGATGTTCGGTGATGTTTTGGGGCTTGTCCGCGAGAACTCAGGAAATAACTAGTGGACTGTAATAGGCTGGTTCGTTGCTGTTATGAGTGAAACTCACCTCTTTGACAAACTTAACAAATTCTTTAATAACAATAAGTTGAAATGGCAGCGGTTGGTTCGCTGTGCATACAAAAACGCTCGCACATGGAGCTGCTCGAACTCTGAACTACATCTACCGGGATCCGAAAAGGTTTCGGTTCGTACTCGATAACAGTTTTGGCGCTGGGTGCGCCCTCTCACATCAAATACACAAGTACGGAGGAAACACTCCCCCGGGGATTGAAATAAAAATTTCAATACTCTGAATATAGTATATGAATAATTAATATATATGTAATATGTATAAAATACAACCATAACACATCCGAATACAAAATGAAACACTATAACACACTATAAACTAGAAATATTACATTAATTTCAAGAGAAAGGAACTTTGCTTATTTATTCGATTGGCAACACACAAATATCGCGAACATTTCTTTTGAGGATACGTCCGTCTGGCAAACGTAAATTGACAACCCGAATAATGTTGTCTTTACCCTTAAAGACTTCAATTATTCTTCCAACTAGCCACTTAGTTGACGGTAAATTCTCCTGCCTTATCAAAACCAAAGTTCCTTCCTGTACATCACTTTTTTTAAATCACCATTTGGAGCGTTCCTGGAGATTATTTAGATAATCTCGCTTCCATAATGTCCATATACGTTTTGAAAATTTCGCAATCTTTTGCCATTTTGATAGTCTGTTTTCTGGTACATCAAGCCACGGTTGATCAGGCACAGATGTTATTGGCCTACCTATTAGGAAATGGCCAGGCGTTAGTATTTCAAAATCGTCAACTTCTGGTGACATCGGAGTAAGCGGGCGGGAATTTAAGACTCCCTCAATCTCTGCTAATATAGTTAAAAATTCTTCCAAGGTTAAACTTCGATTACCAATCACACGCTTCAGGTGGAACTTAAATGACTTTACTCCCGCTTCCCAAATGCCACCAAAATTTGGCGACTTTGGGGGAATAAATTCCCACTCAATGCCTTCTTGAGCTAAAAAGTTGCTCAATTTCTCATCTGGGGCACTAACTCTTTTGAGAAGGGTTTTTAGCTCTAAGTTAGCTCCAATGAAGGTCTTAGAGTTATCTGACATTAATTTGACACATTTACCTCTTCTACTAAAAAAACGTTTCAAGCTCGCAATAAAGGCTTGAGTTGTCAAATCGGATTCAAAGTCTAAATGTATGGCCTTTGTACATAGGCAAACATACACTACTACATAAATTTTATTGAAAACACCCTTCCGTTGATTTTTAAATTTAACAAAAAATGGACCGCAGTAGTCAACTCCTGTTTTAGAGAACGGAAAACTTCGATTAACGCATTCTCTTGGCAGATCGCCCATTATTTGAGATGTGACTACAGGTCTGTTTTTAAAGCAGATAACACAGTCGTGTACTATTCTGCGACAGTTATTCTGACCATTAAGGGGCCAGAACTTCTGCCTAACGTGAAACAGCAAAGCTTGTGGGCCTAAATGAAAGTATTTCAAGTGGGAGTATTTTAAAATGATCTTAGTTAATTGATGATCCTTAGGTAAGACCATTGGAAATTTTGAAGAATAGGGCAAATCCGATTGAGATAAACGCCCTCCAACTCTTATTATTTTCTCCTCATCCAAAAAGACATTTAGGGATGCGAGTCTGCTCTTACCTGGGACAGGAACACCCTTTTCCAGGCATGTGATTTCTTCCTGAAATGCATCCTGCTGAGCAGAGCGAATAAAAAATGTTTCTACTGACCTGAACTCAGAACTTCTTAAAGGCCCACTTCTTTTATCCTGGGGATGTTTACAATCTTCTTATCTATTTTTAGGTTTCTTTTAAAAATAAACCTAAAAATAAAACTGCATACACGAATTAATTTCACATATTCATTAGATATGTTAAGAATGTAATTAAACACAGATGCATCATTTCTAACTGTTAATGAAGTTAAATCATCAGTGAATGATGAGTCAGTACTACAGTTTTTTCTAAGTTCACATTCATACAGTTTCTGATCTGGAACCACAACACCTTCACTCCTTGGAATGTAATCTTTACTTAGGAAATTTGATCCGTTCCACCACTTGGAATTTCCTACAAGATTTTCACAACTGATACCTCGTGTGAGAAGATCGGCTGGATTCGCTGGACCTGGACAATAAAACCAGTTGGACAGATCTGTTAGAGTTTGGATTTCCTTGACGCGGTTCGCAACAAAGGGTTTCCACTTACTGGCTGAACCTTTGATCCAAAACAGTGTAATTTGTGAGTCAGTGTAAAGGTTCATGGAAGTCGGTCCCTTTCGGTGCAACACTTGGTATACCTCCTTAGCCAGACGTGCAGCCAATAATGCGCCCATTAAATCTAGGCGTGGGAGAGACACCTTTTTCAGGGGTGCCACTCTAGATTTGGCAGTTACCAAATTTAGTGATGATCCATGCACTGTAGTTACTTGTAAATACACGGCAGCGCCGAAGGCTTTGGGACTAGAATCAGCAAATATATGTAAAGTCAGTTCCTTGTTGCAGTTATCTGAAGCCTTAAAAGGGGTTCGTGGTATTCGTAGTTTGGTTAGCTGTGGAAGTTCGGAAACCCACTGTTCCCAAATCTTTAAAATGTCGGTAGGCAAGTCATCATCCCAAGACACCTTCCTAATCCATAATTCTTGAAAGAGGCATTTCAATCTGATCGTAAATGGCGATATGAGACCAAGAGGGTCGAAAATTCTTCCTGCTGCTTGCAATATGCCATGTTTTGTATTTTTTGCATTACTTAAAAATTTTAACAAATTATCAATGTCCATCACAAGAAAATCCAGTTCAGGTTGCCACGATAATCCTAAGACTATGTGCAATTGGTTTTCGGTTTCATTCGAGGATTGAGGTAAGATACTAAATCCTAGATTTTCCCATGTTTTCATAAGTGATTCGTCATTAGAAACCCACTTTCTTAAATTCATGCTAGCTTTCGACATTATTTTGTGAGAGTCTTGTGAAATAATCAACGCATCTTCGATTGTGTCAGCACCGGTGACAAGATCGTCGACATAAATAAAGTTATTAAGCACCTCTGTTGCTACAGGGTATTCTCTCTGAAATTTAGAAACGTGCTCCTTGATGGTAGCCGAAAGTAAAAAAGGACTTGCGTTCAACCCGAATGTCAAGCGTTGAAATCGGTACGCAAGAATACTGAAATTGTCATTATTTACAGGGTTATTGTTTATGAAAAGAAATCTTAAAGCGTCTCTGTCCTTTTCATTTATAGAAATCTGAAGAAATGCCTTCTCAATATCTGCCAACATGGCGATTTTATTGAAACGGAAATGCATTAATAAATGAAAAATATTCGGATTTAAATTACTTCCTGCATCTAAACAATCATTAAGAGACAACTGTTTATCTTCATGGGAGCTGGCATCGAATACGATGCGACATTTTGTGTATACGCTATCCTGTTTGATCACCGTATGATGTGGTAAATAAAATACAGGTCTATCAGGTGGCCTTTCCAAAGTAGGAACAACTTCGATTATGTTTTTATCTAAATACTCATCTAATATTTCTCTATACTGATCAAAGAGATTATTGTCGCGTCTCATTCTTTTAACGAGAGCCTTAAGTCGCCTTTCTGCGATATCCAAATTATCTTCTAAAACTGTCCAATCCCGTATCCAAGGGAGACCAATTTCATATCTGTTATCCTTATATGCCAAAGTTTCACGGAACCTATCTAAAGCCTGAACGTTGTCAACACTGTTGGGATCATCCCTTATTCCTAAATTTTTAAGTTCCCAGAACGCCTTTAAATCAAATTCACATTGATTTTCCAACAAATAACATTTAAGAGTTGTGGGACCTAGATTGTTCAACATTCCCGTAACCACCCAACCTAAATGAGTATTCTGCAAAATGACCGAACTATCGTTAACTCTAATCTGACCATTCAATAGCAATTCGTAAAACACATCTCCACCTAACAAAATTTGAACCCGCTGGGGCTTATAAAATTCAGGGTTAGCATATGTCAAGTTCTGCGGCAAACGCAGATTAGAAATGTCAATCGGTCTAGAAGGGGTTAAGTCTGTGATTTTTGGCACGACTAACATATTTATTGTTTTTCGAAAATCTCCCTCCTTATTAGAGATCTCCACCTGAATTCCCTTCTTAACCCTGAAAGTAGAGCTATTCAATCCCGTGATTAATGAATTAACATTATAGTTTCTTAAACCTAAAACCTCATTCGTTTCGTAACTTGCTAGAGAAACTTCGCTGCCGCTGTCTAATAGCGCATAGAAGGGTAAAAAATACCCACTTATCCCTCTAATATAAACTATCGCTGTAGTCAGTAATGCATTCGAACATGCAGAAAACATATTGCTTGTTAACTGATAACAGTTTGATGACAGAGTGGTTGACCTACTTTCTTGCTGGGGCCCCCCGCTGCGAGCATGGGTTGGAGATTCGACGCCAGTGGTCTGCAAACCGTTACTTTTTTTCTCTTCTCGTCCTGACAAATTTGCATTGGAAGGGGTAATACTTTCTTTTTCAACTCGTGGATTTGCAGCTGTCGATTTATTACAAATTGTGCTGTGGTGATTTGAAAAACATTGTTTACATTTGTTATTTAATTTCGGGCAAGAGGCGACCTTATGGGTTCCTAAGCAATTCCAGCAAAGTTGAAATCTACGAACACAATTTAGCCTATCTGGTAAAGATAAATCTAGATAACGTTTACATTTGAAAAGAAAATGGAGCAGATTACATATAGGACAGAGCGCCTTTTCATTTTGCAAAACAAAACTTTTTTGCTTCAAAAAATATTCTTGTTTGGGTTTTGGTACTATAACACTACGTAATGGAACATTGCCAGAGCTTGGCTTCGCCTTAATAAAAAATCTATGAAGTTATCCCAGTTAGGTATTTCATTACAGTCTAGTGTCATTTCATAACTCTTCCTAGATTCTTCATCGATTTTCTGAAGCACAATATTCATTAAGATGGCTTCTGATAAACTATTGTTTTCTAGACCTAGTTGTTTTAATGCTCTTAAATGACTGAGTAAATTGTCTACTAAATTTCTTATTTCTTTGGCACTTTCAATTTTGATTTTACTAAGATTTAGAAGCTCCGATACATGACCGTTTACTATTAAACGTTTATTTTCGTATCTCTTTTTTAGTGCTTCGAGTAAGGATGAATATGAGTCATCTATGTTTTGCAACTGTTTTGCAGGACCTGTAAGAGCCGACTGCAAATAATAAAGCTTCTGTGCTTCCGTTAAGTCCTTATTTTCATCAATGAGAGTCGTAAATTGCGATTTAAAATTCATCCACTTTGTATAGCGCCCAGAAAATTGGGGTAAGGCTATAGAGGGTAACTTGATTTTTGTACAATTTGAACTACTTTTTTCATCAGTAACCGCATGATTATTCAATAGAGCAGAACTAGGATTTAATAAATCAAGTAATCTTACCTCAATTGCCTCTAGTTGGTCTTCAATTTCGTTAATGGAATTCTCGAACTGGTCGAGCTCTTTATCATCTATAGTTGAAAAGCATTCGTTACGCAGCTCATCTATTTTCTTCTTCAGGCCTTGCGCCGTATTAAACTTGAGTTCAACTTCTCGTTGCGACATCTTTTCGCCATCTAATGCATTCAGTATTTTGGTTAATTGTCCCTTAATACTGCCTCTCTTCCTGCTAAGAACAACTGTTGGGCTTAGCTTGGACATCTTGGTGCTAAACTGTCGGACTCTTTCGTACTAATCGAAACTAACAGCTCTCCTGCGAAGTACGGACCACAAAATGTCCGCGAGAACTCAGGAAATAACTAGTGGACTGTAATGGGCTGGTTCATTGCTGTTATGAGTGAAACTCACCTCTTTGACAAACTTAACAAATTCTTTAATAAAAATAAGTTTAAATGGCAGCGGTTGGTTCGCTGCGCATACAAAAACGCTCGCACATGGAGCTGCTCGAACTCTGAACTACATCTATCGGGATCCGAAAAGGTTTCGGTTCGTACTCGATAACAGTTTTGGCACTGGGTGCGCCCTCTCACATCAAATCCACAAGTACGGAGGAAACAGGGCTGATTGCATGTTCCTTGTTCACGCCATATCCTTATATGCTTGTCATCTGGCTACAGAGCAAATCTTGACTCATCAGTAAACATGACATTGCCCCAGTCAGTGGTGATTGACATGTTCTCGGCACCACTTTAATCGTGCCCCTCTTGATTGGACGGATAGAAAAACACAAACTCGAGGTACCCGGATGTACAGACCACTCAAATGTAATCTTCGGCGTACAGTAGTTGCAAATATTGCCTTACCAATGGATGCTGTAACCATAGATGTCACACGTGTTGAGGTCGTTCTGCGATTCCGCTTGTCTAAAATAGCAATACAGTCAACTCCCTCTAATCCGCACTCACTGGGACCAAGGGTTGTGCGGATTACAGGATTTTGCGGATTATAGGTCATTCTTGTTGTTTACATTTTTACATTTAGAATTTCCCTTTAAATTATAGTCAATTTACTGTAAACAAATAGGAAATGATGAAAGAAAATGCATTGTGCTATTGAAAAAAAACACAATTAAATGTCAATATAAATACAATAAATAATACAATTAAATTTAGAGAATTTACTAAAGGACAGATGAAAGAAAATATTTATACTGCTGAACTAAAACACTATTTTTAATATTAAATACAATTACCAGGGATGTTAATTCTGCGCCGATTGCGCCGAAACACAAATTCTTGCGCCGAACTGCGCTTTTAGCTGATTTTTGCGCCGGTCTGCGCCGAATACGTCATTTTGACTCTTTCAGGGTGCGCCGAAACACAAATATTGCACCGAACTGCGCTTTTAGCCGATTTTTGCGCTGGTCTGCGCCGAATATGTCATTTTGACTCTTTGTTAAATTTTTGCCACGCTCATTTATCTTTTAAAGCGTGTATGGAAAGCTAGTTAGCAGTAAAGCAAGATTCAAACTGCGTACGAAAGCTGCATTCCGAAGCCATTCTACCCGCCCCGAATCGGACCAGTCGGGCTTTGTTAGTCACCTCAATCAGGGTCGGCCAGATAGGCAAACAAGTAATCATTGCAACGGGCACCGTTTTTTGTTTATGAAGGGGGCACGATTTCCAACTTAAAATCATAAAAGCAATTTTGAAAAAAGTAAAAGGGACGTCTTTTTCTACGTTTGCAGGGTGGAGTGGGTGTCATGTACCGCAGGGCCGCCCCTGATCTAAACCAGACCGGTCCGTAAAGAAAACAGTATATTACGGTGACGTCCCAGCCCCTAAAAAATCACGGTTTATGACCCGGCCCGTAGCAAGAATGAAAATTGGAAGCATGACCGGTTTAGAAATCAGAATCTAGGCTGTCTGAATTAATAGAATATTTCATTTCAAAATAATCCGGAATTCCGCTGCCAGTGGTGTAGTCGCGGGGGTAGAGATCTGTGCGGGCCCAGGCTTTTGCAGCACGATTCATTCAAGGCACGGGCTGACCTCAGCATTTTCTAGAATGGACCGGAACAAGCGTATACTCTTAAAGACGGTCCTCTGCGCTTGCAAAATCGAGCCTTTCCGGAAATTTTTGCTCTCCTAAAATTTGGACAAGACCAAACGATTGGCTTGTGATTCCTCCCCCCCCCCCCTCCTTAAATCATGATTAATATACGAGCTGGACCGGGTCTGAATTTTTTATTTTGATTAAATGCCGGGCCGGGCTAGACATTTTCGGCCCGTGAAGATCATGAGCGGGGAGATGCCGTTTCACTACTTTTTCATTCGAGCTTATGTCAGCAAAAGTAAGCGTTCTTCACTTTTTTATCATGGACGCATGATTTTTGAGTCTTCAGTTGCGAGTGTTCCTAAACCTTTTTTCTTAAAACTACACCACTGTTTTTCTTTTTTGTGTGTGTGCAGGCTCTACGAGAGGGGGCAGACGGGGCGACGCCCCTGGGCCCGTGTTCAGCCAAAGTGCGTCCGCAAATTTTTCAGAATGTGTTACGAATTTCATTTATAGATCCGTAATTAAAATCTTTATTTTAAAATAGACTAAATTTTGAATACATAATTCTAGAATGATATAAACGGCAGAAATGTTAATTCTACCATTTAAATATTAGTATTTTTACAACCTTCGAACATGCATTAAAAGTACCATTGCATATAAGAAATACATCCTTCCCACTCTCTTTCCATTTAGCATTTATATGAAAACCATTAAAAAGAGCACTTTCACACACACACAAAAAAAATCCTTCCGTCCATGTAAATCCATGTATTGTTTTTACCAAGTTGCTGATAGCATAGCCTGTATACACCCTTTTTTTTTTCCAGAGCTTTCCTAAAGCGCTTTCAAATAGTGTTTTGCTTTTAGCAAATGGTGTTTGCTTGCAAACTTTGCTTTTCTTGTATGCATTTATTGTGTTCCTAAATCTTCAATTTTATGCTCCAAAATCATGTTAATTCTGATCTCGAATCTTAGTTTTCCTCTCGGAAACTATTTTTTTGTGCTCCCGAGGTGCTCCCAAATGGAATTTTTCTGCTCCCAAATAGAATTTTTCTGCTCCCAAATGGAATTTTTCGGCTCCCAAATAGAATTTTTCTGCTCCCAAATGGAATTTTTCTGCTCCCGAGGTGCTCCCAAATGAAATTTTTTCTGCTCCCGGGGTGCTCCCAAATCGAGTGTTAGAGTTAACATCCCTGAATTACTAATACAAAATTAAAAGAATAAATTCTCTCTAAATTTTTATTTATTTTTCATTTTTTCAAACATTGCAGTGATTGTAATTTGTTTAAGAGATTTTAATTTTTCTTCAGAAATTTTGTCCTGAAGCCTTCTAATTGTCAGTAACTCTTGGTCACTGACAAATGATTGCTTTTGCAAAATGTTTAAAGGGACCCCAAATCCGGAAGTTTTTCAACAAACATTCTTTTTTCTTTAAAGGGCAGTTGTTTTTAATTTCTTTAAAAGACCGTTTTTAACTAAATATATATCTATTATAAAATAAACAAGCTCAATCAGAAGGGGAGGAATTTCACTGGTCGCTCACGATGGGGGGGGGGGGGGTCATGCGGTGCATCATTTGTATATTTGATATCTCAGTATTACATTAATTTCAGATCTTGCGAGGTAATTTTCGGTTTCTCGTTATGTAAAAATATTCTATGCTATTATATAAGATCTAAAGAGGAAAAGAATGTTATCCTCTTCACACACACACGTGCATTACATTTCAAGAGCTGATGATTCATTATTTCTGCATGTGCTCCTCCGGCAGTTAAATGTAAACAAAGAGAAAGGCCATGTGGTCTGTTTATGGGTGAGGTAGGGGGAGAATCGGAAAATTGCGCAACTGTTGTGTCGTCTGCCAAATCGCGGTTTGCGTTTAAAGTTAAACATGTTACATATTTTCACCCAATTTTAATTGCAACGGTCAATCTTTAGGATCGTCTCGCGATCTTTTCTCTCTCTCCCATAGAGCAAACGTTTTCATTGATTTTTTTTTTGTTTGTTTGTTTCGGTGCATTGCTTCGGATTTCGTTATTTACATCCATTCACTGAACACATGCAACTTAGGATATAAGTTTCTGTGTGTTTAATTACATGATAATATGCTCAAATATATGAAATTATTTACTTCAAATACCTATGGAAAATCATTAATAAATGTCTTTATATAACATTCAGCCTATCAAATAACTTCTATAACAGTAATACTACCAGTCAAATGCCGCTCAAAATGTAAACAAACAAGTTTGTTTACATTTGAAATATATCGCGGATTACAGGCGTTCGCGGATTATAGAGTCGCGGATTAGCGGGAGTTGACTGTATATCGATCTTCCATGGGGGTTGTAACCCTTGGGGGCCCAGCTACAGGCCTTCGGACAACTGTCTGTGTGGTTTGGAATTGTTTCCATAAACATGAAATTACAGAATGATGAACGCCGAAGAAAAGAGTAACATCTGTGATTGGCTGTCCTACCTCAATATGCCCCACAGCATGCCAGCTCTCAGAATCTTCCATTCATCTTCAGGAAGTCATAGAAACACGTATTGTACGAAAGTTTTAAACACCTTCTATCAGCACTTACAATCAACTTCTGTAACCCTTCATAAAAGTTCAAGACATTTAATATCACTATTTCCATTTCTATATAACAATATTCACCTAATTCGGTGTCTGATTTGGTAAGTAAAAGAATGCTATACGAAAATAGTTCATTTTAAGGAATATAATAAACACAGAAAACTTTCATCTTATAAGAAATTCAAATTTATAGATAATGTACATTTATCATTATTAAACTTATTAAAACTATTATTATGAGAAGGCACATTTACAATATTTATTGCAATTATGTAATGCACGCTAGTTTAATAATTTTTACTTAAAGGAAAATTGTAAATATACTTTTACTACACTTAACTTATCTTAATCGTTTTAATGAAAACTAAATGCTTACAAATACATGATTTGTTACATAATGTAGTTTGCATCATCGTGATGTCCTGATGATGATATATCCACATCAATTACATGGGAATACAGTTTTATAAATAGCATTAATATGCAGTTTATGACTCGGGGAGTTTATTGTATCACTAGGTTTTTACCCCTTTTTCCCAGGTTTTTACCGGTAAAAACCTAGTTTTTACCATGCCCTGGTAAAAACCAGTTTTTACTTGTAAAAAGCCAACCCTGGTGTGTATAGTATATCGGCTGCATTTTTACAGCTTTTGGCAAAACATATATTGTTTTTCAACATCGACAGCGCTATATCATTTGTTCCAGTCAGTGGCGCATACAAGGGAGGGGTCCAAGGGGTCCGGACCCCGCCCAAAAGAGTTATCAATTTTCCTTCGTTAAACCGTCATGTAATTTTTACATTAAAATATGTCTGCATGCATTATCAACATTTATTTTCACTAATTAAGATGACTAAACACATTAAAAGGGGGTTACTATAAAAAATACGCATTTTTTCAGGTGGTTGGTGTCGCAGCTTTATGGGCTGGACCCCCTCCAAGAGAAAATCCTGTGTGCGCCACTGGTTCCAGTGTTCCACATTTCAGTATACAGGATTTTGAGTTCAAAAATGATAGGGCCACTGTGTTGTCTAAGTATTTGTTAAAAAATAATTACTTTTTCTGAACCCTTTCACTACTTCTGAGACATGCCCAACAACATTATTCAAAGCATCCTGTTAGTGTTTATATATAACTAGCTGAAGTACCCGTTCTTTGCACGGAATGGATATTGTTAAACCAAAAAGTACAAATGGAATATAAATAAATAAATATTAAATATATTTTTAGATTTAATCACCTTAAAAACTGTTTTACAGTATTTAGTTAAAATTCAAACACGGAAATACCTTAGTTAAATAATTAAAACCATTAAAAGCCATTAAAATTTCCGTAAAATCTAAAAAACAAGCACCATTTGAGCACTTTCGGCAGTTCAATCCACTGCCGTCCTCAGAACTGAGCCCGTCTGGCTCGCTCCCCGCTTCTTCATTAATTCTTGCCACAATTGCTCTATTTGCGCATGCGCCATGTTGTTGACAGCTCTCTCTTGTGTCATTATTTCCAACGCTTCCCGTTTCAAGCCATAACTGTGGTTATTGTAATTAGCTATTTTCTTGACATTTATGAAATCTATATCTATATTTTCTTTTAAGGCTAGGCGGGAAAGGGCGGTACTCTGTCTATTGTATTTTATATCGTTTATGCGTTCTTTAATTCTGTCTTCAATTTTTCTTTTTGTAACACCAATGCAGTATCTAGGAAGGTTGGATTCTCTGTAAGTAAAATTTATTTTGTAAATACCTGCAGTTTCTAGAGGGTTTATTTTGTCTTTATCTGACCGGATTCTTTTAAATATATTGCAATTAGGTTTAATTGGGATACGAAGGTTCATTTTATGGGCACGGTTGGATATTTTTACAGCGAGACCGCAGCAGTAAGGGATCGGATGAGTAAAGGTGGGTTTTTCTTTCTGTGCGTCGTTGATGATGTTGAGTTGTTTTACAGTATTCATTAGGCATATTCTATCTATACTTGATATTTCTAAATACTGTTTGGAATGTGCATCATAATGCGCGAGTGTGTCGTATTTGTCTTTCTTGTTCCATAAAATACTTCTTTAAAATCGAAATCTATATTAAAATCACCTACTAAAACTATTTTAATTCTCGCGAGGCATGTTCTAAGTATACTTCACCTTTATTTTCATTAATATAGACACCATTATTCCAATTAAATAAACAGTAGGGTTAGGCAATTTCTCGATAAACATGGAAGATATAGCTAAGCTGGCTCCAATTTCAGGAACTTAATTTTTTTTATGCCAAATTTGGTAATAAATCACCAAATAGTGGCAAACCTTTGCGACTTTTCATGTTTAAATGCAGTGTTGCAATAAAAAATTTAAGATGTAAAAAAAAAAAAAAAAAGGTTTTGTAAAATTTGCGTTGTGTTCCAAAACTTTACGGCAAAGCAACAAAAATAATTAACCCGAACCCCAGGTTATGGTCGGAATTGCCTCAGCTGAAAGAAAATTGGTGTGAGTGAAACAAGCACAGACAATAATGAGACATTTTTACAAGAATAAAATCACATTTATTTAAAAATCTGGGAAGTATTGGTTCAAAAACGTAAGAGCACTATAAACGTTAGCACAACAGTTGAATAGAAATTAACATGAATTCGTGAACAAAATTTGCTAAGAAAAATTGGCTGCAATTTTACTTTTAGGCACCAACAACTTATATAGACAATTAAATGATTTAAAGCTTAAATGATCAATATGGGAGAAGCACACGCTTTGATTTCATTGAAATTGGCAAAAATTATACTGCTAAGCAGAAACACATTTATACACTTTGTGACACCCTGTAATACATATTTTTTTACATTCAGTTTATCTAAGAAATTTAATCAGCGTTTGTGCCAAATTTAACATTTAAAATTTTTGAAATCATCGTTTACAAGTCGTTACAGAATTTTATGAGAGGCCTCTCTAAAGGTTATTGAAAAGATCGTTTACACATGGTTATTAGAAATTTGCACTCAAAATAATATTTATGGCACTAAATACATTCTTGCAAAAGCAAAAAAAAAAAAAAAAAAGGATTTTTGTAGTTTAAGTAGAATAAAAAAAGAAAAAAAAAAACAACTAACAATTAAAACATGGATTTAAGTAAGAAATGGTGAAATTAATGGTTAATATTGAGGGGGACTGGTGCTAATATGCAACCAAGTTAAGGGGGAGGAGGGGCTTGACGCCCGCGCCCAAAATGGCGCGAAAGGGTGAGCAGAATGGAAGAGGGTCCAAGTGGAAGGCAGCAAGGCTTCGGGGGGGGTCCTAGATAAACTTTCATGGCCGAAGGAGATGATCTTTGTAACTGAAATGACGTGGAAAGTTCTTCACTGCTTCTATCTGGGCGTAGTAGGACTAAAAGACGGCTCCTTCAAACATGGACCAGCGACGTAGTCCTCGGCGTTACAAAAACATCGCTCCCGCGCCATCACTTGAAAAAGATGCAAAAAAACGTCACCTGTGTCATTCCGATGGCTGGGACTCCCCTTTCAGACCGCGGCTCACTCCTCTCGATGCTGGTGCATTGCTCACGACCTTCTCTTGGTGACTGAATCAAAAGGTTGGCTCTGGAAATTATGATGGCATGGTAGAAGCAACCGCCTCTCTACCTAGTCTGCTCTGATCCCTGCTAAGAAGTCATCTTGAATGGCCTGAGACTAACCCAATGCTAGTCTCCTTGCTCCAGGCCTAGTCAAGGGAAAAACTGAAAAACCCCACCGCACTCACGCACACTCCAGTCTCAACTGACGCTATCCTCTTCACCCGGCCGGCGCTTTCCTTCCTCCCCCCCCCCCTCACGTGCTGCTTCCTCAACCAATGACAGATCGCCAATGCCAGCTTCCTTCTCGAAATCTCTGGAGAGAAATGCACGGGAAAAAGGAGTCCGTGTGCAAAGCACCGATCTTCTCTGAAAATGGTGGACGAATTCAAGATGGCGAGAAATCAGAAGAAGCATCAATCGAAATGAAAAAAAAAATGGCGATTGACCGAAACAGTACCTAGGCCAGAAAAATAGTCAAATCGCACGGGGAAATGCTCAAAATTAAGAATTATTCCTAACTAGGACCGAACTCTATCCAAAATATTAGTAAAAGAATAAAATAAAAGGAAAACATTTAAATTTAAGTAAACATCTTAGGATTTAGCTTCAGAAGTAGGAAGGGAAAAAAAAAAATATGGGTCACCAAATTGGTACCATAGAAAAAGTGATTTAAGTCAAAAACATAATAAATAAAGTGAATTAAGCAAATATTAAAAGAAAATATTTAAGGAAGCATTAAAGATATATTGTAACAGGTGTTCCCCACCTGAGCAGCCAAACTCCAGGGGCAAAATCAAAGCAGTGACGCTCATAGGCGTAGAGTTATATGGGCCCATGGGGCTCGAGCCCCCCAATAAATTGTAAATAGGGGCTGAGCCCACCCAATAATTTATCACTAAATACAGAAAACTAATTTATACTAGCATAAAAAAGTATTCACGCCATTTACAAACGTTAAAAAAAAAACCTTTACTTGCACTTTTAAAAATTTTCTTCTTTTGATTTCAATCGTAATTTAGTATTCATTGCAACGCCATGTAACACACAATGTTACTATAAGCTGCCCTCTCCAGGCTCTGGTTAATTAAAATCAGATTATGCAATGTAAAGTATTAAATGAAGAAAAGTTCAGATGTGTCTAAAATGCACTATCTCATCGAAAATGTTTTTTTTTCCTCTGGATTTTTTACTTTGCTTCTATTTTTAACTTATAACATGGTAGGAAAATACTAACATGGATACTTACCTTACATAGTATGTAGACTTCTGTGTTATTGAATTATGAGAATTCCATGGACCCATAGAGCTCGAGCGCCTCCAATAATTTACCCTTATATATAGTCATAGAAATACCCCAAGTCATAGCTGCCAACCCAAGTCATAGCTGCCAACTACTATGGAATATAATTAACTACTTTTTGTAAACAGTATATTTTTTAATTATTCTTTTCAAAATAGTAACCAGCTCGTGCGCGCAGCACAAAAATTTTGCCATATTTTAAGCCGAAAAATCATGTAGAAAAAGCGGTTAATTATATTCCGTAGTAGTTGGCAGCTATGAGTAATTATATGGACGTGAATCAGTGGCGTAGCCAGAAATTTTTCATGGGGGGGGTTATGCCTTCTGCAAGTCACATATATGTATACGGGTGTATGATAAGGGAGTGAAGAATATACATTTTGTATGGCAAAAAATTCCTCATGGGGGTGGTTATGACCCCCCTAACCCCCCCTTGTCTACACCACTGACGTGAATACAAGTGGTTGTGGGGCCCGGCCCCCCAATAATTTTGAAAACTTTACGCTTATGGTGACGCTTCCGCCAGGGAATCGTTGGAGTTCGTAGATGAGTAGGGAGGCAAAGATGGAGTGAGCGAGAGCTGTTGTTCTTTTTATGTGTAATCCGTGCAGTGTTTATTTTTTTATAATAAAATGTTTTTTGTGTAAGTGAGATGCGAGTCTCATCTGTCATTTTGGGAGTTAGTGTCCGCTTACAATTTGGCGCCCAACGTGAAAGGCCATGGAATGAGATATACCATTTGGATTTAGCTGGATGAGGTAGAACGTTGTTTTCGTTTTTGTCTGCTGTTAAATGAGTTAAGTACTCTAAAGTTATTTACTAAATAGTATCTATTTGTATATTTAATATCTTTTGGCAATCCTTTTGCCTGATTATGTTTTTAAGAACAATTTCGTTTGGATTTTGTGTTTTGTATGGGCATAGAAATTTGTTGGCGGTTTCCCGCCCAAACTGGCTGTAGAGGTAAATAGCGTATAAAAGAATGTTTAACTAGTATTTTGGGTATAATTTGGTGCATAAATCGAAAATAATATTCTAAATCATATTTTGGCAAAACCGTTGCCTGGCGGATATAGTTGGCAAATCTGCTTGCTTGAAAAGTTTTAAAACAAACAAAAATGGTCCTAACTGACTGTGAATTGAGAAAAGTCACCCTGACTTTTGATAGAATATTGATTTCTGAAACGAAACTCTGTGTAGAGTTGTGTGCACTAAAATTGTTAGAATGCCCATAAAAGTGGAAATTTATGCTGGTTAAACTGAAATATATGTTCTATTGATTGTGATAGCTAGTTATGTTCTTGTATATGTATTGTAGAGTTTATAGTCTCAGTTTTATATTCGAACGGAGAATTGAAATGTACAGGCGGTTGCCGTGTCCCCCCGCCAATATTGAACCTGCTTGGAACAAGATGAATTTTCACAGCCCGCTAATTTTGCACCTGCTTGTAACAAGCAGGTGATTTTTGAGAGGGAAAGGAAAATGTAGAGGTTGAGAACGGGGACTCCGAGAGAGACAGGAGCCCTGAGCGGACGCGTCTAGGACGCACTACGTTGATTGTAATTTTCGAAAAGATTCCGGGAATCGACCACCGATTCGCCGAGACCAATTTTTGGGGCAGAGACATCCTGTCTCGTAGATCCACCTGGACAGTGGCTCCGGACTTTTCCGGACAGTTTCTTCGAGCAGTGACATCTTCACGCTGGACAATTCCATCCTGTCTCGTGGATCGACCTGGACAGTGGCTCCGGACAGTTTCTTCGAGCAATGACATCTTCACGCGGGACAATTCGATCTTCTATATTTCGAACCTGCACGGTTTATGTAGCCAAGAGAATATGTATGAGTGTTCTAATTAAATTCGTTATCGTTACACTTTTGAGTCTTTCTCAACATTAAAATTTCTGCACACTCCCAAAACGCTACAGAAGAAGAAATAAATTGGTGGCAGCGGTTTTGGATCGAAAGAGTGAAGAAAAATATACCCTGCCCAAAGACAAAATAGTGTGACTTTCGTTCTGAAGTGTATCCACGGACAAAAAAATAATTATTGTTATTATTATTGTGCCCTCATGAACAGTGATTTCGTCAGAAAAGAACTGTGTTACTTTAGTACTAAAGAAAGAGATTATCCACGTGAAACATTCGGAATATTGTGCCCTCTTGGACAGTGAATTCGCCAACTGTGTGTTTCTGGTGCTGAAAGAAGACCTCTAGCCGTTCGGATAGTATAGACATATCAACATCGGTGTTTAGTACCAAATGCCGTAGTGGATTGGAGAATACTAAATGATTTCGGCAGAAAAAATCTGGTAAGCTTGAATTTTTATTTCTATTGCAATGACGCTATACTTTTGAAGGGAATTTATAATTTTTAAAACAAAGTTGTGAAATTTCGGTTTCAATTCTAAAACTGAAAGTAACTACACAAATCCAAAATTTAAAAATCCTGCAAAATATATTACTTATTGTTGGTAAAAGGTTTCCATAGTAAATTGAATGATGCAAGAGAAAGCAGTTTTATGTTTTTCCACGTGTTTTTGAACTGGTATACAAATATTTGTTAGAGTAGTATATATTGAAATTTTGGGGGTAAACTATACTGTGTTTTTGTGTATGAAAAGTATTTTTAATTTGAGTATTGCATATTTTGCATGTGTGTAACTAGAAAAAAAAAAAGAGCTAGTATAATTTTCAATTTTATTTGTTAGTAGAATTTTCAGTCTATTTACAACGGTGCTAATAAGGCATTTGATATGCCCAAGATGTCAGAATTAAAACAGTTTAGAAAGGCAGACCTAATTTCTCTGGCAGAAGAGTTAGAGGTAGAACTCGGTGCATCAGACAAAGTAGCTACAATAATAGCAAAAATAGAAGGGTCCCCAGACTATGATATTGAACTAGCTATTTCACAAATTAAATTGATTCAGGAGGATAGATTAAAAAGGGAGAAGGAACAGGAGAGAGAACGTGAGCGACAGCACGAAATTGAGAAAATGAAACTTTCACAACAAAGTGAAACTATTAGTTTAGCCTCGAGTAGAGAAGAGATGACGCGTCTGGTCTGTTTGAAGTCAGTAATGCAGCCGTTCGACCCAGAAAAATCGGATAGCTCGTTATTTTTGACTTTATTTCAAAAACAAGCAAAAAAATATAAATTAAATGAAGAGGAATGGGTATCCCAGTTATTAGGTCTTTTGCCAGGTAGGCTAGCAGAAGCTGTAATGAAAGAACCAGAAGATAAAATTGAGGATTTCGAATATGTAAAAGAAAAACTTCTCGAGAGATTTAGAGTAAACGCAGAAACATATAGAACCAAATTTACACAGTGTCAGAGGCCACCATCGGGTTTGTGGAAAGACCTAATTTTTGAATTGCGCTCCTACTTGAGTGGGTGGTTAAATGGGTTGAATATAAAAGACTTCGAAAGTCTGAAAAATCTAATGATCACTGATCAATTGAAGCGAAGGGCAACCCCGGAGATGCGAGAAAAATTCTTAGATTCTTGGAGTGAATTCGTAAATCCCGAAGAATTAGCAAAAAAATTTGACGATTATGAAAGCGTCAGAAAGCCCCTTAAAAAGTTCTCAGTAAATAGAGGCGCGGATGAAAAAAAATCGGAACGGCATCAAATCCCCGAGAATGGTCGAGAAAGGAAACTTCCAGATAAGAAATCGTTTAATTGGCGAGATAAGTCCACGGCGGACCAAAGAGAGAGAGCATTCGAGAGAAGGAAAGCGCCTGCATGTTTTGAATGTGGGTCTACCGCTCATTTGCGCCCAACTTGTCCCCGGTTGAAAAAGACTGAAACGCATCCCATAAACAATATAGGAATTGCTGAGGGCTTCGGACCTTCATTTGAACCATATTTATCTACCGCGATAGTAAATGATCAGGAAATAGTGATTCTGCGAGATTCTGGGAGTAGCATAGATCTTGCACCCCGAGATTTAATTGATCCTAAGCATCTAAACGGAGAAACAATTTGGGTTAAGCAGCCCCTAGAAAATGCATTTAGGTGTTTGCCCTTGGCAAATATTGAGATCAAAATTCCCCGAGATCGGAGTCATTAAAACAAAGGCAGCGATTGTTGATAAGTCAGTAGAAATGAAACATTACGATTACTTACTAGGTAACGAGACACAGAGCTTGATAGACCTGAGAAAAACGCAACCAGAACAAATAAATGCTGTTGTGACGCGAAGCAAATGTCGGAAAACGGAAAATAGTAAGAGATCGGAGATTATCGAGGAAAAACCAGAGATTAGTGCGGAAATCCCTGACATAGGTGACTGTGATCTACCCGAGTTTTCTAAAGAAAGTCCGGAAAGTTTAGTTCAGATCACAGCAGAGGAATTGAAGAGTGAACAAAGTAGTGACCCTTCCCTTGCAGGACTATGGGAAAAGGCGAGACAAGAAAATAATCGAGAATATTGCATGGAAAATGATACACTGTTTCGGTTAGCGACCGATCATAGGGGAGAGAAGAAAAGCAGGTCATTGTTCCTACTAAATTTAGGCAAGATATTTTGACGTTATGCCACGAAGGCATTTCAGCTCATTTAGGCGTTACGAAAACTAAAGATAAGTTGTTGCGACATTATTTTTGGCCAAATATCGTAAAAGAAGCGGAAAATTTTGTTAAGACCTGTGACCCATGTCAAAAATTTAGTAAAGGTGGTGAGGCCAAGAAGGCTCCCTTAAAACTGGTCCCTATTATTTCAGAAGTCTTTTCGAGAATAAATTGTGATATAGTAGGCCCCCTAATTGAATCTGATAATCATAACAAGTATCTTTTGACCAGTTTATGCCTGGCATCGAGATGGCCAGACGCTATACCTTTAGCTGATACTAAATCAGAATCGGTTATAGACGGATTGATGCTTGTTTTCAGCCGTCTAGGTTTTCCTAAAGAAGTTCAGTGCAATCTCGGAACATGCTTCACGAGTGCTCTCACTTCCGCGTTTTTCGAGAAATTTGGGATAAAGGTAGTTCACTCTAGTGTTCATAGGCCACAGAGCAACGCTATTGAGAGATGGCATCGATCTGTTAAAAGATTGTTGAAGGTTTTGTGTCTCGAAAATGGGAGTAGTTGGGAAAAAAATCTACCCTGCGCTTTGTTGGCCCTACGCACAGTAACGCACGAATCGACGGGATTCTCTCCCGCAGAGCTAGTGCACGGAAGAAACTTGCGGACTCCCGAAGTCTTACTGTTTGAAAAGTGGACATGCCCAGAGGAAGAAAACACTTTCGTTACTGAGCATATTTTTACATTAATAAATAGATTAAAAAGATGTCAGGAGTTGGCTGTAGAAAGGATGGAAATTACTAGGGATAAGAGGAAATTTTGGTATGATAGGGACACGGTAGAGAGAAATTTTAAACCTGGCGATGAAGTTCTAGTTATGGCTACTTCAAAGCCACACAAACTATCAGTAGACTGGATTGGGCCAGGTGTGATAGAGAGCAAACTATCAGAAACAAACTATATAGTGAAAGTGCCTGGAAGAAGAGAAAGCTCTCAAATCTATCACGTCAATTTACTGAAACCATATCACAGGCGTGTAGAGTTTGTAAATTTGTTAATGTCGGATCAGGAATCTTTAGAGGCGGATTTAGAAATCTCTTACCCGAATGCCACTCCAGATGTATTTGATTTCTCAGAAATCGTAAGCGAAAGTGGGCTCGCAGAGAAATGTACGCCCGCTCAGATTGAGGTGCTAGGCAATTTACTTAATAAACACAGGAAATTATTTTCGAATAATCCAGGCCGGACGGATCTGATTGAACATGATATACAGTTAATTACAGAGCAACCGTTTCGGATTGAACCTTACCGAACCTCCCCAAGACAAACGGAAATACTTAAGCATGAAATAAAACGTATGTTAGAGCTTAAGATAATAGAAGTTGCGGAGTCTGATTTTGTTTCACCCCTCTTATTAGTAGAAGTGCCGGGAAGGGACCCTAGACCTTGTATAGATTATCGAAAGCTTAACTCCTTGACCCGCACAAAATACTTTCCCTTACCCAATATTGAGGAAAGGGTCGAATTAGTGGCAGCCGCAAAATTTATAACCGTCATCGATCTGACCAAGGGATATTGCAGATCCCTTTGACCCCCAGAGCTCAAAGATATGCAACATTTGCAACCACTTTCGGAACCTTTAAACCCCTGGTCATGCCTTTCGGTTTAGTAAATGCTCCTTATCAATTCAGTAAATTTATGTCAATGCTTTTAGCGGGATGCGAACAATTTTGCGTACCGTATTTGGATGACATAGCAATATTTTCCAGCACCTGGGAAGACCATCTTAAGCACATAGATGTGATTCTAGAGAAATTAGCAGAGGCTAAATTAAAAATTAAACCCGCGAAGTGTAAGTTCGCACAAGATTGTGTGAAGTATTTAGGTCACATGGTAGGCGGAGGCCGGAGAACCCCTGCGGAGGCAAAGGTAAAGGCCGTACTCGATTTTCCTACCCCTACTACCAAAACAGAGATTAGAAAAATCTTAGGGTTAATTGGATATTATTCCCATTATCTGCCGAATTACGCAGTTATAGTAGAACCACTCACTCGCGCTTTAAAGGGAAAAACGCGAAAAGAAAAGATAGACTGGACGCCTGAAATGGAAGAAGCTTTCCAAGCGGTTAAAAAGAAACTAACAGAAAGTCCTGTTCTGTATGCCCCTGACTACAAGCAGGAATTCATTCTCCAAACTGATGCATCGGATAAAGGAGTGGGTGTGATTCTTGCGCAGCGCAAGAATGGCGAAGAACATCCCATTTTATATTTAAGTCGAAAATTCACGGGTCCAGAAAAAAATTACGGGGCGACAGAAAAAGAATGTGCCGCCGTTATTTTCGGCATAAAAAAGCTAAGACCATATCTGGACGGTCAAAAATTCAAAATTGAAACCGACCACCATCCCCTAGTATGGTTAAAGACTAATTCGGGCAAAAATCAAAGGTTAATGAGGTGGGCGTTAGCACTTCAACCGTACAATTACACAGGGATGTTAATTCTGCGCCGATTGCGCCGAGCTGCGCCGAACTGCGCTTTTAGCCGATTTTTGCGCCGGTCTGCGCCGAATACGTCATTTTGACTCTTTGTTAAATTTTTGCCACGCTCATTTATCTTTTAAAGCGTGTATGGAAAGCTAGTTAGCAGTAAAGCAAGATTCAAACTGCGTACGAAAGCTGCATTCCGAAGCCATTTTACCCGCCCCGGATCGGACCAGTCGGGCTTTGTTAGTCACCTCAATCAGGGCCGGCCAGATAGGCAAACAAGTAATCATCGCAACGGGCACCGTTTTTTGTTTATGAAGGGGCACCAGGGGCGTAGCCAGAAAATTTTCATGAGGGGGGTTATGACTATTACAACTCATATATATGTATACGTGTGTGTGATAATGTAGTGAAGAATATACATTTTGCATGGCAAAAAATTCCTCATGGGGGGGGGGGGGGGTTATGACCCCCCTAACCCCCCCCCCCCCCCGTGGCTACGCCCCTGAGGGGCACGATTTGCTATTTGGAGATGAAACATTATGGACCAATTCGTTTTTCAACATGTACACATGCAATTGTTGAATTTAATATTGTATTCAAGAAAATCATACTTTTTTGATATTGTTTTTTTTTTTTAAATTGATATTGTACCTTTTTGAGAAAGAAAAATGGAGGAAAATGTTTTTTTGGTGCAAAATAAATCTGCTGTCTTTAAATGAAAACTTAAAGGAGAAATCACTACGCCTTTCATAACTTGTTATTCGAAAAGTTTTTATGTATTCACACTGTTTACAAAAGCGATTCATATGTTTTACCTTTTCGAGCTTAAAAAAAAAAAGCCCCCTCCTCTGAAATGGGTAACGATCCGCCACAGCTCTATGTATATGTATTTTCCCGATTTGAACTGGCACTATTTTTTCCGGGCCCCACCACTGAAGCAGGTCACGAGCTGCCACTGGCTGTTATAGAAAGTGGACAGATTCTATTAACGGAAGGGAAGGATAGACTTGCAAAAATATTAAAACTGAAAAAGAACAGAAAATGAAAAAGCTCAAGAAGAAATTAATAAAAATAAAAAAATAAATAAATAGAAAACTAGATAACTTATGATACTTAATTTGTAATCTCATTATTAATTTCTCATAATCTTAATTTTTAACTTCCCATAATTCTTAATTTCTCTCAACAGTCATTAAATATTTTTTGTTTACATTTGCTTTGTATATTGTGTTCAAGTATTATAGATGAATATGTAAATATTAGATGAGGTTAAATTACTGATACAAAAGCATGTGCTATTAAAAGTACACACATTTAATTATTCTAACCATCAAATTTATTTTGTTTTCGATACTGCTTTCCAATTACGTGTTGTTGTATAAGAGGTACAATATTTAGGTTTTCAAAAATCTCCATTTAGTACTACTTCTGATTTGTAATAGAACCAAAGAATGAGATAGAAGCTTTGTTTTAAAATTTAGTTTTCATTTTATTTGTGCTCTCTTTTTCGAGAGGAAGATTCCCTAAATGATTCTGAAAAAGAAAAAAAAAAAAAGGGACAGGGATTGGCAACCTGTGGCTCGCAAGCCGCATACAAATCATACTCATGGTTCTTGAGTAAACAGGTTGCTGACTCCTGATATGTATTGTTTTTACCAATTTGCTGATAGCATAGCCTGTATACATCTTTTTTTTTTCCAGAGCTTTCCTAAAGTGCTTTCAAATAGTGTTTTGCTGTTAGCAAATGGTGTTTGCTTGCAAACTTTGCTTTTCTTGTATGCATTTATTGTGTTCCTAAATCTTCAATTTTATGCTCCAAAATCATGTTAATTCTGATCTCGAATCTTAGTTTTCCTCTCGGAAACTATTTTTTTTGTGCTCCCGAGGTGCTCCCAAATGGAATTTTTCTGCTTCCGAGGTGCTCCCAAATGAAATTTTTTCTGTTCCCAGGGTGCTCCCAAATCGAGTGTTGGAGTTAACATCCCTGATTACACCACGGAGCATAAACCGGGGAAAAGCATAAAACATGCTGATTGCCTAAGTAGGATTTAAAAAAAAAAAAAAAAAAAAAAAAAGTAAATATTTCTTTGTATAAATTTTTACTATTATTACTCATAAATATGTGGTTAATTTTTCATATGCTATTATTTTAGTGTTTAAATGCAGGTAATAAATTTCAAATCTGTAAAAATACTCTATAGCAAATTGCAGTAGGAATTAATTCTTGCTACCAGTGTTATATACTGTTTCCAATTTTTCTTCTCCAAACCTCCCGAAAAATTGTTTTGAGGGGAGGGTGCTGTAGAGTTTATAGTCTCAGTTTTATATTCGAACGGAGAATTGAAATGTACAGGCGGTTGCCGTGTCCCCTCGCCAATATTGCACCTGCTTGTAACAAGCAGGTGATTTTTGAGAGGGAAAGGAAAATGTAGAGGTTGAGAACGGGGACTCCGAGAGAGACAGGAGCCCTGAGCGGACGCGTCTAGGACGCACTACGTTGATTGTAATTTTCGAAAAGATTCCGGGAATCGACCACCGATTCGCCGAGACCAATTTTTGGGGCAGAGACATCCTGTCTCGTAGATCCACCTGGACAGTGACTCCGGACTTTTCCGGACAGTTTCTTCGAGCAGTGACATCTTCACGCTGGACAATTCCATCCTGTCTTGTGGATCGACCTGGACAGTGGCTCCGGACAGTTTCTTCGAGCAGTGACATCTTCACGCGGGACAATTCGATCTTCTATATTTCGAACCTGCACGGTTTATGTAGCCAAGAGAATATGTATGAGTGTTCTAATTAAATTCGTTATCGTTACACTTTTGAGTCTTTCTCAACATTAAAATTTCTGCACACTCCCAAAACGCTACAGTATATATCGGATTTTGCAGTTTGATGTTTTGTTTTAGTAGTGATGAATAGCATTAATTTGGTTTGATGAGTAAGATTAGTTTTGATTTTGTAAAAATAGTTTTGTTTCATTTTGTTCAGAAAATGGTATTGTTTTGAATTTGCTTATGGTTAATTTTGATTTAATTCTAATTTGATGAAAATTTGAAATTGGCAGAATTGTATGTTTGGTTTGTTGTTGCTTAGTAGTAAGTAGTTGTATTGGTGGTCCTAATCAATTAAATTGTTGCATTTTAGTTACTATTTTGAAAGTTATGGATAATTCTTGTTTAAGCGAAGTTCAGGTCTAATGGCATCGGTGTGAATGTTGCTCAGGTTAGGTTTTGTTTCTGCTCACTCCTGAGAAAGCCTGAAAATTAAATTATCTAAGCCTTTCTGTCAGTAAATATAAAAAACCGTAACTCAAGAAATTCTATTTGTGCTCCTGTGATACAATGGCTTACCTCGGAAAAGGCTGAAAAGATGACCTACGACTCATCGCCCTAGAACTGGGTTTGGAGGGGGTGGAAAACCTTAAAGTGCCCCAATTAAAGAAACTGATAACCGATTCAAAAGAATATGATGAAGAATTAACAAAAAACATGTTGACATCCATCATTGAGGAGTGCGTAAGAAGAGAAAAGTTAGCTGATACGGAGTTGGTGGAAAGGAGAGAGGAAGAGAAACAAGCCAGAGAACGAGCCCTAGAGGAAGAGAAACAAGCCAGAGAACAAACTTTTGAGCTAGAAAAGCTGAGACTGCAACTTGAGATTCAAAAATGCTCCCAGTCAAACCTTGCATCTACCACTTCTTCAGCTCTTGAGCCGGAACAGCCCAAGGTGGATCTGAAGGGGATCTTTCCCAAGTTTGATCCAAAAGAAGATGACATGGCACTATACCTAAGTTTATTTGAACGGCAGTTAACATTTTTGAAGGTTCCGGAGACTACCTGGGTCCCCTACCTGATTGGTTCCCTCCCGCCGGAAGTCGGCAGAATGGTCGTTCGGGAACCTGAGGAAGAATGCAAAG